>JAJJWX010005285.1:600000-1142942 GCA_023529315.1 Papaver bracteatum
TCTACACGCACTCTACATATCAAGTATCCAAACAAATCTAATGGTAACAACATTATATCCGATCGAAGTCCTTACACAGTGAAGAGCCCACAATCCGCCCACGTGTAAATCCAACAATCATATATAATATTCTCAACATCATTCTCTCTAAACACCAAAACATAATATAATAACTTTTGAAAGTAATTTAAAAGAACACTAAACATTCATGTATGAGATATGTGTTGCCCGTACAGAAATAGGGAAAGTATTATTCGGTAACACGAGTACATACCTAATACTTTATTAGTTGGCAGCAATTTTCACTCCTTTAACGCATAAAAATAGATATAACTTTTGGGCAACCACATCACACACCAATCAAAAGGAAAAGGTTTCCTTACATGCTAACAACAAGTAAAGATTGTAACCACTTTCAGTCAATGGAAAGAATCACATTTTGAAGATAAGTAAATACTCCCAAAACACAGATATTAGTTGTTTCTAAAGATCCAGTCCCATCCCAAAATGTAAAAGAAAACTAGTTTGTATTACACAAATATAATACATGCATACACATATCATATAGTAACAAAGACATGCATGCATTTCATAAAAGATAGATTTGTAAAAAAATAATGAATACAAGAGAGTTCGTTATCGATTCCCACCTCTTTTGATGACAAGCCTCACCTACCTCGAGATCCATGATCCACTGGTTCATTCTTTATATCGATCGTTGTTAATAAAGATTAACTGTTAATTACTCAAGCACTCTAAAGATTATCCAAAAGGCTCACACAAGGTTCATAACACAATCTCATACAATTATCCAGTTATAGGCTAAATGAATTATCTAATGGTTCTAAGCCCATTTATGGTTCTGCACCTTTTCATTATCAATCTTTAGCATATCTAAAGTTTACTAATCCAATTAGATTGATTCTACAATCCATTAGGTAAATCTTAAGAATATCTACAACTTTGTAGAAGGAACCAAAGGTCAATTCGGACCATAAAGGTCCAAGTTATCAAAGTAGAAAAACTATGCCTAAGCCCAAGTCCACTAAACCAAGTCCACTACACAAGCCCGGTCAAACTGGTCAACTGACAGTCTCTAACGGTCAATGGGTCTCTAACAGTAACGTCAGCCAAAAGTCAAGCCAATGTCCACTGGTCAAAGGAGTCAAAGTCTGGTCAAGTCTAGTCAAAAGAGTTAACTCAGTCATACTAACTGAGTCAGACATCTGACTGGTAACAGAGTACTGATACAGGCCATTGCTCAGGCCAAACATATTATTACACAATCAAGATGCAAACACAAACATGCCAAAACTAAACAAATGCATTTCTAACTTCCTTGCAAAAGCACACATCTTAATTATCTCTTGTTTCAATTCAAATACTATATTTCCATGACTCCATGAACTGCAACTTCATTACATCAAACATCCATTCCGCTTGTACATTTATCTACAACTCTTACACCAATTGCAGCTTCACAAACACTCAAGACAACAGTCCAGTCTTGCGACAATCAAACACACTGCAATCTATTACAAATTCACCAACATCTCATAGTAAACATCAACTCAAGATTTTGTCCTTACTTTAAATGCTCACAAATCATTCTTCTAAGCCTTCTGCCAGTTCAATAACACTACCACAAACTCATTCATACCACCTGCAACTTCAGTTGAGATCATACTCAGTCCACTATTCACAGTTACAATTCCAGCAACCCTTGCACCTGAGTATAACAGCACTAACAGTTCACTTCTCTTCATTTAATCACCTTTTCCTATTCCAATGCAATTTAACACACACAACTTCATCTCTTTACAATATCCACTTGTCCCTTGTAATCTCAGATCTTCATTGGTTTCCATTTGCAGCTTTTTGGCATCACAGGACCACTGGGATCAACACCAACCAATCCAGACTAACACACAAGATCATTATCTGAGATACAAACTCATAATTCTAACACCACCATAATCTCTTCCATGTCTTGCATACATTCTTCCACTATTGAACACCTAAACTGCAACTGTATTCTATAACCATTATTACCACAACACCACTACCATGTATCCCTGCAAAACAACTCCAAGGACTTATTCATTTCTCATTTCAGTTGGAGCACCAATTCTATCACAAATGCATCTTCCATTTATTCCGTCTTCAATTCTTGAATTCAAAACCCCTAATTTCAGAAGAATCCAATTATAACTTCTCTCTTTAGTTTGCAGCTTCAACTCAGTCAAATCTTCTCAAATGGTAGCTTATTTGCTTGAATTTCTAAAACCCATCAAACAACCAGGAAACTACATATATAGATCATCTTCATCACTAGTACAACAAACAGACTACACCAATTGATTTCCAAATAGAACTCAACTTCAATCACCACTTCTCAGTTCATCATCCTCATCTGAAACACCCAAATCAGGGTCCCTAATCTTCATCCTCAATTCACTGAAAAATCCTAAACAGTGAAACTAATTTCCTAGAGAAACTAAAATTAAACTTAGAGAACCATCTACACCACAATTAAGATCAAACCCATCTATAAATAATCAAAACAAAACGATTTCATAAAGAAACATTAATCAATTCGGAACCCAAGATTAGCTTACCCTTTTCTGCTTCTTTCAAAACCCAATCGACAACACCAGCATCATATTCTCCCACAATACAACATGATATTAAACTTAAGATGAATAGCTTAGACAGAAACCTCGCTCAAACCTTTGAAATTAAGATTAACAGAGAGGAGAAGAGAAGAACAGGGAAGAAGAAAGAATGAATGAATAAGAATGAGCTGGGATCGAGTTTATCTCGATGGGTTTTGATGATAAGACCAAGGAAAATTATTAAGGCACCCAACAAATTGATACAGGCAGCCAGGTCTGTCTAGATGTAAAAAGATTATTTTCCCTTCATACTAATCCAGTGATATCTTCTTCGTCCGGTGTCTGAATGACACATTCGAGTTGTCTACCGCATAACTTTTCTAGATCTATCTAGTAATACTAGTTCTGTATCTAGATCGTTGTTAGATTAATTTTTATTAATTACGTTCGTCTCTAATAATCGAGTCATTATCGGTTAAATCGTCTCTTGACTATTGCTACACCAGTCAAATAGCGTTGACGAGCTTGAGGGTCTTTACATTCACCATCTGCAATTAGCTACTTCAAATATTATCATCTATATAGTTTAATTCCTTATTAATTAAGATCAAGAACAAGACTCGTTCTTGTTGTATTCATATCATGAAAGATAAATTACAAATTTCATCAGTAATGAGATCGAGAATTACCTTTTCCACAAATGCAAGTAAACAATTATTCAACCATTCATCCCCCATCCGATTATGCAATCAAATCTTCAATATTTTCATAGCTGGAAATAGTCTCTCAACACTAGTTGTAACAACTGGTAAGATCAATGCTAAAGTTAAAAGTAAATAACCCAACCGATATGCTATGTCTTTCTTTGTTTTTACCATCTTCTTAGAAACATCTGTTATTCCATGTATCCCTGAAAACTCAATACTTCTTCTCATATCTTTAATATAATTTTTTAGTTGATCATCAAGTCGTGCAAGATCAACTAAAAAATAGTCTTTTGGATAAAACTGCGCAAGACGCGTCAATTTTTCCTTATCAAATGAAGAAAACGAGTCACTCAGGCACAAAGAAGAACCTTAGTAGTTGTTTCCGTGGTTGCAAATCTATAACGGCATTAGTAATCTTCTGAGTATTACGTTTTGGTCTATCTTTATCTGAAAGTAAATTTTCATCATCCATATTGATATCCTTTGTACCATGTTGCGCACAAAATGAAGAAACTTGAACAAGTAAAGAATTCCAACCTTTATCCCTCATTTCTTGCAGTTGTTTTGTTGCAAATACTAACCAATTTCAGTGCATTAACGATATCTTGATCTTTCCTTTGCAGCGCTTCTGAAAGGTCACTTGTGATTCCCATAATCTTTCTCATCAAATGAATATGAAAAACAAAATGTATAACTTCATTGTTTATACAAGACCAATTGCTTCATACCTCCTGTCAGATGTTAGGTCTTTACATACTTCCCTAAGCACATTCATTACAGGGGAATATAAAGAAATCAAGCTAATCAAAGTACTATGGTATGAACCCCACCGTGTATCAGAATCATGTTTTAAATTAGTCTCTTGGTTTAAGCTTGTCCCAGTTTCAATTGTTATTAAGGGCTTCAAATAATTCAGCTACTTGAATTTTTCTAAGAATCTCAAGGCGTTTGGGTGATCCTGCTACAACATTTGTAACACAAGTAACTAAAGAAAATAAGTCCTTTCTTTATGGGTTATACGTGATGCTACATCTGGCTAATTGCAATTGGCATGCAAAGCAATGAATATAATATGCAGAGGCATTTTCATTCAAGATAAGTTGTTTTAGGCCATTGTACTCACCTCGCATGTTTTTAGCTCCATCAAATCCTTGACCTCGCAATATTGAAATACTCAACCCATGCCTAGAAAAGGAATTGTCGAGTGTTTCTTTGAGGGAGAGAGTTGTGGTAGAAGTTACATGCTCAATTCCAATAAAACGCTCAATAACATTTCCTTCTATCACATACCGCAAAATAATAGCCATCTGTTCCTTGTTAAAAATATCTTTTGATACATCAACAAGGATAGAAAATAATAAATCCCCTATATCACTCATAATTTCCGAGATGATCTCATATGAAATAACACTTGTAATGTCTTTGAATATCCGGAAAAGTCAATTTCAAATTTGCCGGTGCATTTTCCATGATGTATGGTTTTATTTTCGTTTTATTATTTTCACCAAGCCATTCTAAGATCTCAAGAAAGCTACCTCTGTTGTCTGAATCCTCACTTTCATCATGCCCACGAAATGTTAATCCTTGTCGTAGAAGTATTCAGACAGTCTGAATCGAACATCCCAACCGTATTTTATACCGCCCCATGGATTCATCTGATTGTCTCTGGATTACTGCCTTAATATGCTAATTTGGATTTAACAAGGCATGACATTTGTCCTTAGTTGTATTGTGAGCACTTCCTTCGCCAACAATGTTTATGTAACCTCTCTTTCCTCTTCCAACTTGGGAATCCACCCTTAACAAAGTTATCAACACATTTTTACTTGAACAAATAACAACATAGACAAAATACCTTATCTTTTGCTAAGCTATATTCTAACCAATCATAATAATTGAACCACAAAGTATTAAACCTTCTTGAATTGTCATTGCCATTCTTTTGAGAGGGGACATATATGATTTCTAGGCTGACAAGGACCCGTATGGAAATATGTCATTCTAACTTGGTCTTAATCATTTGGCTGGTATTCTGATATTTGTTTGCGAAGCCCTGAGTCGGAAGGAAGATTTCTAAATTCAATACCTCTTCTATCTTTTGAATTGTTACCATTTCAATCTGAATGGGATGATTTCTTAACTACTGTAACTGGGAACTCATTATCACCTTATGTTGTTCTATTTGTTAGAGCATTACTCGGTTGAACCTACTAGCGTTGGTATGTCAAGTTTAGTTTCCAAAACGCATTCTTGATTTAGTATACTAAAGTTAGTTTCGGACTATATTAGATCTAAGAAGAGCTATTATTGAAGGATGAAGATTGAAGACTACAAGAATACATCAACGAGCACTTCATCAATAAAGGTATGTGGTAATTGATTTCATTTGGATTCTTGTTAAATTTTAAATTTTTTTATCTATCGAAACAAATGCTCACTATATGGAACAATTCCTATGATGGTAAATATAAGGTTCTCATGTTATAGTGAATGATCTTACGAGTTCAACGAGCCAAGAATCACTCAATTCTGAGTTATAACGATGAAGTTATAAGTGATTTATTAAAGTAAAAATTATAAGTGTTGCTGTAATTATTACAGTTCGTTAGTAGGAAACAATCCACGAACTGTTTGTAACGGTTCACGGACTTGAGCCCAATTACGTGACTAGAAGCCTTTTTTAGTCAGGTTTTTGATGTTTCCTTATCCAGGCAAGATGGCTATTAATCCAAACATATTTGATTACCATATTAAAGTGTTTGTGATATCTTTTAATTCCTGCCTAAGTTAAAATGTGATTTATTCACATAAATACAATATATGCTAATAATTAGGAGAGTCTTGAAAAAGGAAAATAACCTAAACCCTGGCTTAGCTTTCAAGCTAACTTAATCACTATAAATAAAGAGTTTGTGAATGCTAAACCTTTTCATCCCCTTTAGAAAATTGGTGTAAGCTACATAAGGTTGTTTTCCATGTCTTATGTTCTTCATGAACAAGAGTGAGATAAAAGCCTTTGTATTGGGGATCACAAAGCCGAGTTGGATTTAATCTTCGTGATTGATTATAAAACTTGTAATCTATGTTTTTCACCTCTTGTCTATTCTAAGGTCTTCTCTTCAGATATAAGACCATTCAAGAGTTGTTGATCATAAACCCTAGGTTTTGATAGATTTCAGTTCTCGATCGTATACCAACACTTGTTAGTCGAAATCGAAACTAGAAAGAAAACTTCGATTAAGGTATCTCGTAACAATCCTTAAGAAGTTTTAAACAAGATATCTCTATATTTCTTCTAGTTGTTCTTGTTGTAGAATAATTAGGCTTCTCTTCCATTTTTGAAGAGTATAAAACCTAATCTACAAGTTTGTTTTGATATTAATTTAACTTAGTGATTGCTTTTCTCAAAACAAACACAAGATTTCCAAAACCTTGATTCACATCTAATGGGAAATAAAATCAGTGTTTTGTGAAAACAAAAGATCGAAAAGTATCAACATTGTTGTTACATCTTCTAAAGAGAACTAACATTCTGCTAGAAGATTTTTGAGAGTGCTTCTGAAGAGAACCTTGTTATGCCAGAATATTTTCGAGAATAACTTCTAAAGAGAATTTGTGTTCTGCTAGAAGTTTTACGAAAAGAATTCCTAAAGAGAGTCGGTGTTCTGCTAGGAGTTCTACAAGTGCTTGAATACAGCTGAAGCAGGTATTATATCTAGTCCGAATAGGTAGTAGGAAATTGGTGTAACATCTTATAATCAGTGTGTGTTTATTCTGGACTAGGTCCCAGAGTTTTTCTGCATTTGCGGTTTCCTCGTTAACAAAATTTCTGGTGTCTGTGTTATTTATTTTCCACATTATATTTGTAAAATATCACAGGTTGTGCATAGTTCAATCAATCAAATAATTCAACCATTGGTTGTTGATATAAATTGATTGACACTTGAACATTGGTCTTTGGTACCGTTCAAGTTGTTTCACATAATAATCAGGCATGCGTATTTCTAACTGTTTGATTTGTTGATTACATTGTGAAACAAAGATATAACTCTTGGATATAATTTTCTTAAGATTGAGTCTGACTGTCTAGTTGATTCTCTTTAAAGTATATTGGAGTTTGTCTATATAGATTGATAAGCAAAATATTGGGTGTGGTCATTAGACCCCCGCTTTTTCACTATTGGTACTCACTTGAGAAGGCGATGCAGTTGTATCAAGTTCGTTACCGCCGCTATGTTTTTTTGGAGGCGAAGACAGTTGGGTAGGTGCACATCTTTCAAAATATTTCTATATGCGCATTTTTTTACCTGCAATTGATGAAAACCATCATTTAATATATTTAAAGACAGTTATGTAGGTGCGCATCAAGTTTAAAATGTCATTATTTACTGAAACTTCCTTTATCAGTGGTTAAAATGCTTTAGCTAAAGTGCATACAAAAATACATACTAAGTGATGTCAATATCATTAGCAACACTACACAATATCTACCACTGCACATTTTATTCAAATCACATATTAAGAACATTACCATAACTCTTGCTTTTATAAACTAAAAAATTACTTTGAAATGAATCCTAACAGCTAAATCCCTAACTTTGCATACTAAAAACCCCAATTAGGAAAAATCATAAGCTAACCAACTCCCCAATTTGGAAATACCATTAGGATACACAAATATTGGTACATGTAATCAAGAAACCCCATTCCCCAATTCGGAAATACCATTAAAATATGAATTCCTAAAGACAAAGAAATCCCAATTTGGGAAAACCAAAACTTAATTAAATAAAATTTAAGAATTTTTTTTTTTTTACTCAATCAAAATTGTGATTTTATTAACTATGATCAAAACAAGAATAGTTACAAAGCCAATTAGGCAAGACTGAAAGGTAAAGAAAAAATGGTGGAACTGCCTAAGAGATCCTAGTAGAACCTAAAGTAGGTGGAATAAGGAGATTCTAAATTAAGTGTAATTCACTCAGAATAGATTTTCACACAGTTTTTAGCAAGACCACTCCCCTTTTTAGCTAACTTATCTGCATTGAAGTTGACCTCTCTATAACCACGTTCAATTTTATACCTTGTCAGCTTATCACAAATTTTGTTTCATCTGGAAGTAACAAACCAAGGCAGTTTTTCGTTATTGAAAGCCATGAATGCAGCTTTGGAATCATATCTGAAGCACACTTGCATATGATTATTCTGCACTGCCCATTCACCTGCACATATTATAGCCATGAATTCTACAAAGAAGTTTATAGCTAATCCAACTCCACCAGCTACTGTAATCATAAATTCCACCCATTTTCTTGCTACAAAGCCATAACTTGCCATACCTGGGTTTCCTTTAGAGGCCCCATCACAAAAAATCAAGATAGTTGGTGGTTCTGGCAAGGTGAAGTGAACCTCCATTACCTTGAGATTGTAATTAATTCTTCCTGTATTTTAGCTTTAAGAAGCTCAATATCTGAAGATCATAGTCCTCGGTTTTCATAGTACATTTTAGTCTGAATTCACATTTACTAGTTAGGAATATAATCTTCTGCTTGATGTTGTCCATATATACAGTCTCTTCATCAAATACTAGATTGTTTCTGAAGAACCAAATTTCTCTTAATGTAATAAAAATAGATGCTATCCAGAGTTCTTGAATGACAGAGCTTTTATGCTTTACAAGTCCAAAGATATCATAAAGAGAACTTGGATTCCTGAAGTGGAATATGTTTCCAATCCAAATCCACATATTGTACTAAATGCACAGGATCATAAGATGTGATCAAGATTTTCTTCTGCAGCTTTACACATGTAGCACCTGGAGGCTAAATATATTCCTTTTTTTATTCAAATTGGCTTCGAAGGAACATATGTTTCTTGCAATTTTCCAGATCATGCTTTTTATTGTAGGATGTACACATGCTCTCCATAGCATTTTAAAATCATTCATCACAGGTAATTTTTTCCTTATACGCTGAACAGCCGAGGAGACACTGAAGTTGCATGTTACTGTTCCACTCCATACTTGTTTATCATGTTGACCATCTGTCGTAGGCAATTCATGAACTTCAAAGAATCCAAAAATTCAGATGGAATGTTCCATACACCATTAGTTAAAAGGGAGCTGACCTTCAAGTTTTGTTGATGCTGAATGAATTCATTATCAGGATGCATAGAGATCAAAGGTTTATATTTGATCCAAGAATCTTCCCATACATTAATATTTTGCCTATCACCAACAATCCATCTAGAGTGAGATTTGACATCCTGTAGAACACTCTTGATACCAAGCCAAATAGCGGATTTTTGTGATAGGAAATCCAGTCACCATTTTTCTTCTTGAATTTAGCTTGAAAGAATGTGGACCACTCCTCTTCACCATGTTGTATCTTCTAGGACAACTTCATTAACAAGGCTCTATTAATGATGCAGAGTCTTCTTATGCCCAAACCACCTTCTTCCAATGGAGAACAAACATTGTACCACTTAAGAGTAATCAATTTTCTTACATTTAGGTCACCTGACCAGAGAAAGTTTCTAATAATTTTTTCACATTCTTTTAACACACTCTTGGGCCACTTATAAATAGACATGTTATAAACAAGAATGCTACAGAGAACTATTTTGATTAATATAAGCCTCTATTGAAATGCTAATATTTTACCTTTCCATCCAGCTAGAGAATGTTGTAATTGCTCAACCATACCCCAGACATGGCATGATTTAACTCTTCCTGAGAATAGCATGACACCCAAATATTTATCTGGAAAGGATGATAATTGCATTTGGCATGACTCAGTTATGGCTTCTTTTCTGATATTGGATGTACCACCTACAAAATATTTGCTTTTAACTGAACTAATTACTTGACTAGATATTGCTTGATAATCAGTGAGAGTCTTCATCAATCTATTGATATTTCTCTTATCTCCATTACAAAACAGGAGCATATCATCTGCAAAGAAGATATGAGTTGGATATATGCCATTCCTATTCACCATAGGGATCAATCATACACCATTTTATTTAGAGCTCTGCTTATAACATCTCCAGCACAAATGAATAAGATGGGTGAGAGGGGATCACCGTGTATGAGCCCTCTACTTGTTGAAAAGTATCCAGCAGGTCCACCATTTACCAGAACTGAGATTCTTGCAGATGAGAATAAAGTATCCAGTCATTTAATAAAATTAACAGAAAATCTTATTCTCCTTAAGACTTCATATATAAATTCCCAGCTGATGGAGTCAAAATCTTGAGTGATATATATCTTTAGTGCAACATTCCTTCCTCTTCTAGTTATGTCTAACTCATTCACCATTTCTGAGGCTAGCACTATCTGATCCTGAACATTTTTTCCTTTGATAAATGCTCCTTGTTGAGGTGACATAATCTTGCTTAGTAGACTGCTTAATCTCATAGCAATAATCTTGGTGAATATCTTAAAAAAGAAATTTGCTAAGCCAATTGGTATGAATTGCTGAGTCTTCTTAGCATTCTGCACCTTATCTAGCAGCACTAGAAAGTTTGAGTTCAAACCATTAAGAATATAATACCTCTGCCAACAATATTTATTAGCTTTGATAACATCATTACCAATTATACTCCAGCATATTTTGTAAAATCATCCACCAAAGTCATCTGGACCTGGAGAACTATCAGGATCCAGGTCATTAACTACAGCCTTTATTTCATTTGTATTAGGAGTTGAGTCTAGAAAATGTCTATCACCATTACTCAGAATCTCAGAAATTATATTCATTAAGTTTTCTGACATTTGGACCCCTGTGAATTTGAATTTGGCTTCAAAGTATTTACTAGAGTGTCAGAAATTTCATTCTGAGTTGCAATTAAAGAACCATTTTCAGTCCCAATTTCAGAAATAGTATTGTGAGAAGTCCTGATCTTCGTATTTATATGAAATAAATTGGTATTTGCAGTACATTCCTTTAACCATTTAATTCATGATTTTTGATGAAGAAGCTATCTTTGTTGATTAGAAATTGTCTCTTGAACTTCTTTAGCTGTCACCAATTTTTTCAGAAGATGAATGTCTTCTGGATTGTTGTCAGATAATAGAGAAGCATAAAGTACATCCTTATCAGCTTGTATCATCCTAGAGTTAACATCTTCAAAAACTTCCCAATTTCACCTCTTAATAATTAATTTCAAATGTTTGAGTTTCTGCATATACACAAAAATAGGTGTGCCTTGTACTTCTATTTGTCATTCAGATTCAACAACTTGCATAAATGTTTCATGAGTGGACCATATATTGAAAGCTTTGAATGGAATATTCTGTGGTTTATGGAAATATTTATTGGCTCCAATAAGAGGATCATGATCTGAGACCCCTCTAGTACCCACATTATACTCCCAATTTGGATATAATTCCAACCATTTTACATTGTAGACTGCTATATGAAGATTGCAAAGAATTCTCTTCATGCCCACTCTATTGTTGCACCAAGAAAATTTAATTCCAGTTTTTGGTGCAGAAATTAGTCCACAAGTGCTGAGACAATGATTAAAATCTAACATGGTTTCTCTTAAAGGATTTCTACCACCGTTTTTCTCATCCATACATAAAATTGCATTGAAGTATCCAATCACTAGCCAATGAAGGTTGTGAGAACTAATTAATTCCAATTCTTTCCACAATCATTTTCCTGTCCAAAGTGTAGTTAACACCCATGAACACCAGTAATAAGAGTACCTCCAACATCCACAGTAATGGACTGTCTTGTAATAGAAATGACCTTAGGATCTCCAATTGATGCATGGTTATCCCGCATGATAGTGCAGGGTAGATTTATAAGCTAGCAACGTTTTAACCCTTGGATCATAAAAAGTAAACCATCTTTCATATGGGGACAGCTGTCATATAAAACTTAATTGCAAATAAATCCTTATCATGTATAAACTTAAATCAGAGGATACTCCCACTTTATCATCTTTGTCTTTCCCAATTTCACAATCGAATATGAAGCTAACTTTTGAAAAAAAAAAAAAAAAAACATTTGAAAAAACTAGAACATAATATCCTTTGGAAGTATAATTCTCTATCCTCATAAGCAAACTTGGATAAATTTAAAAATTAGCCTAGTTTCCTTTGTGTCTCTTTAATTTGATGATGATGAGAGCTTTGTTGGTGCCAGTGAAAATGAAGATAACATTAATGATGATGATGGAAGTTTATTATAATGGTCGACGAGATGTTGGAGGAGGCGGTTTTCTTGTGGGGCTTCTACTACCATGCAGTAGTTCCTACATGATTTTAAGATTTTGATGATCATGTATGCTTGTTAAAGAAGAACAAATCACAATTTTAATTTTAATATTTAGAGAGTAAATTTTGTGATCATGTATTTTTTTGCTCATGTTTGAATTTGCTTACTGATGATAAAGTGGGCAAAAAAAAAAAAAACAACAACTGCGCTTACTGAATTGGATTCCTTAATCATGTTTGAATTCTCACATTCACTTCAAGGGGTTCTAAAACTAATTTCCTCGAAAGTTTCAGAAGTGATTGGATTAGCACTAAAGTATACCTATTATTAAATATAAAATATGATAAGGACTAGCTTGTAATTAGAATTTCTTTGATAGCTGTAAGAATATACCAAATATTACACATGCGCAATTTAGTCTGTCGGATGCATAATCCAACATCCACCAATTTGCTAGCTTATAACTCTTTCGTGCGCGACAGTGTGGGCGAGCATTACCCTTGATGCATTCCAACACAACCAAATATTACCTTTTCTCTCAGAAGTGCTATTATGAATTAAACTACATTTCATTCCTATCAACCTCATCATTCTTGCATAATTTGAATTAGCTTTAACTTTTGGTTCAACTATCCAAACCAAAGAAGGACTAATTTTTTTAACTAACCTCTAAAGTTTGTCTTTGGATTTATTGTTCTTAAGCCTCTGACATTCCAAAAGATGACTCTTATTTATAAGAAAGTTTTTGAAGAGGAGGGCTCTCTTCCCATTATCAGTCTTCTTTGCAGCTTGTTTTCTGGTTGTAACCTTTGGCAGCTCAGGCTTTTTGGAAACTTCCAGAATAACTTCTTTTACATCAGGTATTACTTTGACTACATTAGTACTTGATGATATATCAATATCTAGCATCTTACTCACTTCAAGAGAAGGGAAGTCTTTTATGAGATCAATCTGTGCTTCCATTTCCTTTAAGACTTCATATCTACTTGAAGATAATTCACGTTCTTCCAATTCATCATGGACTATTGGAGGAGGCATCAAAACCTCAGTTAAATTATCTTCTTTTTTAGGGAAACAAATATCAAAACCAATATTAGTTGTATCTTCTTTATATTTATTCTTTCTTCTATTTTTATTATTACCTTCTAAAGAACCAATATCTTTGGTTGCCTATTTTTGAGCTGATTATTTCCTTTTAAATCTATATTCAGCAGCATAGTGACCAATAATCTTGCAATGATTAAAAAATTTAAGGACCTTAGGCATATGAACTCCTTGGGAGAAGCCACCTGTTGATGGTAGATTTTCATTTAAGGTTAAAATTTTAAAACCTAAAGATTATGCGCTAACATCTTGTAAAAGATATGGCCATTAATAAGTGATGGATACTCCTTCACTTTACTAATTCACCTAGAATGGAGCATGTGGCAACAATCCCATTATGTGAATAAAATACACGAAATTCATCCAGGTTGGAGCATGTAGCAACAATCCCATATACCCTGTGAATTTCCAGCATTATTAATTAATGCGCAACCAGCCTTGTATTTCCTGTACTCAGTGCGGCATGACGACTGAGTGTTGCTCTCAGCAGAGCAACACGAATCTCCAAGCATTATAATGAAACATGTACGAAATACCCATACAGGCTGCAACTCTCGGTGTGTTATACTAGCTCGATTGAGCGTCCAAACTGACCGTATCAGTCTGGATATGATCATAACCATCCAACTCCACCAACATGATTGGATGGCCCAGATCGATTCCATAACCCCCAAGCAGGTATGGAATATCCGCTGCCGAACCAATACGGGCCCCGCATGGTTGGCCTCCCCTTTTCCTAGCTTGCCAAAACGTCCAAACCAAAGAAATATGGACGAAAAACCTAAATTATGGTTTGCGGCACATTACATGTGTCACAAAACAGTCTCAACCATCCATCTTCGCAGGTATAGATGGAGGGTGCAGATGTATATTCAAAGGGCACGGAGTATGTCAACATAATCACCGTGAGCCCACCTACATACCTGACTAATCGGTTAGGACCAACCATGGTTGGTCATTCCAAATCATGCGCCTGAATGGAGCATGACGCACGACCTTGAAACCCAAAATTAGGGTTTTGAATCACGAGTGTCCATTTTCTCCGTCACGAATGGAGGGTCCGAGATTATATCAAAGCATGTCCGGTCATACCAACATGACCACCGTGGGCCCGTCTATCCCCTCACCTGATCGGCCAAGACCAAACTCTCTTTTTCTCCTCGGTTCGCGCGCCTCCAACATGCATGGTCGCTCCTTCCAAATTGCAAACTAATCTCAGCCGCTCGATTTAGCCGGACGAATTGAGTGGCTTAAGTCATGTTTTCATGGGATGGTAAGGCATAGGCGTGAACACCAGCCTACCACCTACACTTTGGAGCAATCGGCCAAGACAGACCAAGCCTGGTCGTCTTGGAACGCCCGCCCGAAGTTGGTACGGCGTGCGGCTTTTGCGGCACCAATTTTCTGTCGCAAATTGATCTTAACCACACAACTTCGCAGAACGAATTGGGTGGCCTGGATCACACTTTCGTGAGACAATGAGGTATGGGCGCTTACACTGTCATGTTGTCTACATATATGCACGACCGTCCTAGACAAAGTTGTGTCCCAAGCTTGGATTCGACCAAGCTGAAAAGTGATGCTTGCGCACCTTTTCATAAACCCTAATTCCATCAACGGTCGCAGATGAGTGTCTCAAAGATCATCTCGTCCGTCCAACTTCACCGTCTTGGCTATACATCCCTGGTCAGGAGTTAATTGGTCAGTGCGGCGTCATGGTGATCACCACCCGTTACTCTACCACACCATGTGATCGGTCAAGGGAGGGTTTGCATGCACAACTTCCAAATCATCACATGAAGTAGGCTGGACATGAAGTTATTTTGAGACTCTCAAACAGCGATGCTTCATACATGCTGAATATAATCGATGCAGTACCTGCATAGTATACACACGATACTTCACAAGTATCAATTTCCTAAATAACGTAGCATTACATGCTACTTTCTGTGGGTCCCACGATCCACACGTTCAAGACATCAATCATGTCACAAACTGGGGGATACATACTGGGGTATTGGTCTGGCAGTTTACAGCGTGCAGCGCACAATGCGCCATCACAAAAACGTGTCAGGAAGTCATGGACAGTTAGTGATGATGGGAGAAGTGGGCAAGCCTGGTCGTGTAATACCAACACACTACTCCACTACTTCATCACTCCATTTTCTCCACTTCCCACGAGATACGAAGGTTAGGATAAAAGACTTGTATAAATAGGCTCTCCGCCCTATTTTTTCAAAAAAGAACAGAACAAGACGAGATAACAGAGGCAAGTGTTGATACAATCGTATTCAAACACCGGAACTGATAGCTTACATCCTGCAAGCCAGTTCAGATTTCTGATACAAGTCATACATATCTAACACCTTCACAATCTCAACACCTTATTCGCTTCCCTCCCTAAGATCAACCCCATCTCCTTCACTTTGTGACCGAAACAAGTCTGGAACGGCCATTTCTTGGTTTAGGCCAGACTTGCATAGATTGATCTCTCGAATCTACAAGCACTCATCGTGAAATGCATTTGTTTAAGGTTTAGATTCATTCCTCATCCACACACCCCAAATTTCCAAAATCGGCAGGAATAGTTTTCACCCATAAACACCACCATACTTAGTCTTTACCCAAACCTTCTCTGGAATAGATTTATTCAAGTCCACTTCCACAAGACACTAGCATAGTATCCTATTTTAATTTTCAAAGTTACATCATCAACCTTAACAGGCCTTCCCATAGCTTTACCAATATCCATAATGATCTTCTCTTTCTAGTTATCAATACTCAAATTAGGAAGATGAAACCAAACAAAAGCAGAAGAGATTTTTTGATCAGCTGGTTTAAAATTTAGCTCCCAATTCCTAATTTTAACACTTTGTGATTCCGCTTCCTAGTAACCATTTCAGATATGGAGTTTATCTTCATTATTTTCCAATTTAATCTCAAAGAAACCTTTACCAAGAGGAATAAGTTGAAAACTACCTTTTAGGTTCCATTGAGATTGAAGAGATTTTGCAGCAATTTCTAAAGAAAGTTTTGAAAAATATAATCTACCAATAAGACTAAACTTCCATTCATCAAGATAATCATCGATATCTTCATCAGAAATACAAACTTCAGGTTCATTGCCTCTTGTTGCAGAGTTTGATGGAGAATCAAAGAAGCTAGATCCAAAAGTATTTTCCATCGATTACAATTCAGAACGAAAATAAATCGATGATTCAAACGATAATAGTGACTACCATCAACATTGAAACACCAATCATTAATGGGAATAGATGAATTCACTGAATTAATGAAGATTGAACACAAAAATCGATATTTTGGTAAGAAAAAAAATCTCTGAGTTCATCGCCCGATTCGCAAAGCACGACTCGCCCAATTCCTCCACAAGAATTTAGGCTTCTTTCAATTCTCAAATAAAATTTAAGATAATTTAAGTATTAAATTAAGTAAATAATTGTATTTTTTTTCTTTTCCCTTCTAAAAAAATAACAACCTTAGAGTCGTCTCTCTTGCTCAGATGTGGTCCTTTTGGACCAAATCTAAGCAAGGATTTCTTTTTCTTTTCTAGTTTTAGGTAATAGTTTATTGAATAAGATGTTTCTACATCATTTTTTGTGTCTTTGACATATTTTTTTTCCGCCTTTATGAGGCGATTTTCTTCATCGTTGTGGGCCGAGTTCTTTAATCTTTGATGGCTGGTTCGTGTCTTGCTACTCTCGATTCAAAAACATCAATGATTCAACATGAAATCGCTTTGAATACATACTTTAGCGTTTGGATCTATGGGAAAAATACTTCTTCCTTTCAGGAGCATATCTTATCATGGAATAATATAATCAAATCAAATCAAATGGTCGGAATTATTTACAGAATATACCATCATCTCTCCCTTACACATAATCAAAAATTCGGTATCTCTGCGGTTTATTTCTCTTTCTCTTCGCGATCTACTTGTAGTTGATATTCTTTTTTGTATTAGGATTTTGACTATCTTGATGTTTTTTTTAATGCATTTTGATGTTTTTGTTAATCTTGTAAGCGAACATGTAATCCCTATTTTGATTTGAATAAATTGAAATTTGTTGATTGACAAAAATAAAATAAAAATAAAAGTAAATAATTGTATTCATATGAAACTATTATTACAACTAACCTTATTTTCAAAGCTTTAAACAATTAATCGAGATCCTAATCTTTCATCTTGTCCCACATTGGCTTTGTCTTTGTATTCACCCTTTTCCTTTTTTTTTCCTTGTGAAAACGATAAAGAATGATGAAACTACGATTAATTGACGAAATAAATGGTCCAAAATTGTGTGCTTCCAATTATATCCCCGTATTGTTAATTACTTTAACTATTATAACCTCAGGCTTCATTTTATTTTCAGCTGAACTAGGGGGGACAAATCTTAAATATCATCAAAATCTTCAACCGTTGTATTTATTCCAAAATACTTGGGAGGACAACTGTCTGACATAATGCCCATGGATGTATTTCAAGTGTCCACAAAGAAGTTTTTTTTTTGTCATTACAATGATAATTAAATATGAACCGGATAATATTAGGTATTTGGAATGTCAATATTAAAATTGTCATGAAGAAGCACATTTGCTAGACGATGCAATCAAAGTTAAAGGAGATTAAAAGGTAGAAGAACTGTGTAAAATTTTCAAACAGAAAGACGGATTGAATAAGATGGAGTGCAAGCATTGTGGAGCTAAAGGTCATCAACAAAAACAATGTTAAAGCAAAATGTAGAATTATCAAACCCATTGAGTGCTCATTTATTATTGAATGCTTAGACCCTAACTGTAACACCTATATGAAATTCAACACATTTGGAGCAAATGGAAAACATTTTTGGAAATATCCTAGGTGTCATTTAGTGGAATAAAGTGCTAAAGTGAGCTTATATTTTAGGTTGATTAATATTTTGAGTTTCTTGCATACGATGTACTGTGGTTTTGTCCATCTGTTGTTTCATTAATTAATGTGGTTTCTAATATTGTTTCTAATTTGGTTCTTTAAAGATTATAAATAATACTATCAAAATTATGATCAGTACAGAGATTTGGTTGGTAACCTAGCCACGAGCAGGGCATTATCCCCCTTTTGAATATCAACACATAATCAATAAAAAATAAAGCTTCCTACACCACTACCAACATCATTATTAGCTAGCAATTCTTCAATATTAAAAAAAAAACACAAAGTATCCTCACTAACTCACCAAGAGTAGTGAAAGCTAGAACACCCAAACCATAACCATGCGAAACATATTTATCCAAATATTTAGTAAGTTTGCGCGAAACAGCAACGGCTAGGCCGGGGGTGAAAGTGCAAATAAATTCATCTGTGAAAGGAGAGACACCTGTGACATCCATGCAAACATCTTTTCCATTCTCCCATTTATATACGAGAACATCTGAAGGCCATAAATATTTTAAATTTGGTTTGTAATTATGTTTTAAATTTGTTTTGTAAGTTGTAATGATATTTGTAATGTTATTTTAATTATTAACCATTTTCTAATTTAGTTAGCATGAGAACTATGTTCATTGAACCAAGTTCTGGAAGCACATAATTCTTACATGGAATCATTACAGTGCAAGAATGTTACACTAAGACAAAAAAAGAAAAATCAATAATATGTCAAGGAGATGGAAGCCAAGAAACACACACCAAATCATTATATTTTCTTCTATCTCCTCTAAAAACTTAGTTCATCCCTGATAAGTGCTTAATTTACATGTTTATAATGTCAATTCCATACTTGTTTTAGCTATAATTCTTGCATATTACTTGTTATTATGATTATTTAATATTTTATGTGTCATATCAGGTGAATCATCCTAAGAAGAGTGAAAAGGGATACAAAATATCTATAAAGTGAAGTTCTCAGAGATCCAAGTGTCTAAATCCGAAATAAGTGGAAGAAGTGCGACGAAAAGGATCAAAGAAGGTCGAAAACTTAAGAAGGACTAGAATACCAAGTTTAACTCATCCAAATTTAGGTATTCTTATCACCATATTTAAGAGAATTCAATTTCGAAGTGAACGGAGAATGAATGAGGACATTACGAGTTCGGACGAAGAAGTTACGGCCAAAACAGTCGGGATGAAAAACGGCTATCTATAACACAACTTTCGGCGTTGCTTTTATTACCGAAAGTGGCCATGTTTTGGGCAGAGAAGGTGTATTTTAGACCCCAACTTTCGGCATTGCTTTGGGGTATTCGAAAATGTCGACTGAGACAAACCTATTGGGTCCCTTTTGACGTATTTTGACTTCCAAATCAAGGAAACACGGTCCCGGATGGATTCTAATACCTAGATCTCATGAAAACTATATAAGAGGACTTTCACAACGATTAAAGGAGATATCATCTCATATTATACTCTTGTTTTTCATAAAATATTCTAGGGTTTACCCCTTTAGGGGGAAACTGGGTAATTGTATAATCATGAGAAGCTAAATCTTTGTTGATTAAGGATGAATTCAATGTTCTATCTATTCAGAGTTTTTAATCATCATATTTTGTCTTTACCATATCTATTGTTTGTGAGTAATTCTTAGATTGATTTTGGATGCATACTAGATTAGTTTATTGATTGTTCTAATCTAGTATAAGTTATGAGATAAGTAATCGTCGATTGACTCTCTACATAAGTAGACATCGCGAGACCTTGTAGAGGGATTATGTGGAGCAATTGTGAGTGAAGATAACATAAGCAAGTGGACCTTGATCTAAGAGTTAACTACTAGGATCAACCTAAATTTACAAAGCTTAAAGCGTTCGATTGGATTACACCTTGAGTGATCTACTACTTGGTGGTTCTTTGAATAGAATATGGTAGTCGAGAACTTTCGTGTCCAGTGATAGAAGAAGTTTTGGGGATAACACTGATATAGATGTTATTCTACGGTTGGTGATGAATGGTTCTAACAGAAGATAGATAAGTATTCTTATACTGTTAACGCTTGGTAACGGTGAAGGATTCCTTGATCATCTTTCTTTTATTTGTTTCTTTTTATTTTACTTTGACTCAACCAACCCCCCTTGTCTTTTATTATTTTGCTGAACTAAATAACTTGTCAATTATATAGCTCTCTGTGGGAACGATCCTTACTACCGCTATTTTATTTATTTAATTAGTGTGGAATATCTCGATTAATTTGTTGTGGTTAAGACATGCATCAATCACATCTCAAGGTTCTATAAGAACAATCTAATTATGCCTTTGTATTATGCAGAATAAGATGTTGCTATCACAAAATATATGGTTAATGTTGTGATTCTGCCGGATGTCTAACAATTATTGGTTCCGGATATGTATTTTGGAACCAGGTTTTCAATTATAAACAAGAATTCAGAATTATTCACCAAAAAACAATGACTAGTACATAAAGGGTAGGCATGCTGTAATAAAAGAAAAGTAGTTAGACATTGTGTATGCATCCAAAAAAAGAACTTATGTAGAACATAACAGATCTCCCTTATGGATAGTTAAAAGAAGTGTAAGTGGTTTTCATTTACGTCAACCTCCTAAAATTTTATTCTTCGTAAAAAACAACTAACCTAATTTGTTTATTTTATAAAGGAGGAACATACAATAATAATCTACTTTAGGAATACTAATAAAGGATTCACATTTTACGAAAGCTACTTAATTATGAAGGAAAAATTCTCAGAACTTAACAAGATACAAGCACCCCCCCCATTAGAGCACTGCTCGGTCAAACTCACATGCGTTGCTATATCAAGCATGTTTGTCAATGTTAGTGATAAAAACTATAAAGTCTTGATTTCTAGTCTACTATAGATAAGGTCTCGGACTAGGATAGAAAGTGTAGTTGAGCTCAATAACTCCATGGAAATCATCATACAAGACAAAGGATTACTCAAGGAACCAGTGGATCTTCATCGAATAAAAGGTATGTGGAGACTTGAACTTATCTATCGCTTAAAAGTCTATCTACTCTATCTCCTATCTTGAGACAAAAGTCGTTTTACTATATAGACTAAAGATATACACATGTGACATTTCGAGATGAGTATATCTCGCTTATCTATTTCTCGAAATGTATGTTGGCAAAGCTTTCTCTTTAGCCAAGTTCATCTTTGCCTAGTGACGAAAGTCATGTTATGTTTCAATCACCTTGGAAATTTCTCTGACGAAAACTAGTTCGTGAATAACAACTATATGACGTCCTCTGAGAATGTTTCAATGATTGAAATGAGAGTTTAGATAATATAACCATTGGGGGATATAAACATTATTGTGGTAACACATATATGTATAAGTCCTTATGCACTTGAACCGCAGTTTGCGAACTTTGTTGATCAAGTGAAAATCGGAACTTGAGCAGTCAACCCAGTCCGCGAACTCAGTCCGCGATCGAGCATAGTTCTCGAACCCGAGAATTTTCGCTGGAGTTGAAGCTTGGTTTCAGTCCGCGAACTGACGGAAACTCTCAAACCCTAGAATTTCTGCTGGAGTTTGTGAACTCCAACTGGTTACTTAAGTCCACGAACCCAGTCCGCGAATTTGAGTGGTTATGTCTAAAAACGATGTTCGTGAACTTATTTAAACTATCTAAGGAATGCTATTGCAAACCGTGGATTTATAGTTCATGAATCGATTCGAGTGAATCACATCATTTGTGCTTCAATTGTGTCTTGTGTAGTACATAAAATCTCATAGAAATTGAACAACTCTCTAACTAGTTCATTTGAGTCATTTGGACTAGTTATGGTAAAAAAGAATATGGTTGATATGAAAGTTATCTTTTGGCTAACCATTTGGTTGACTAATCTTGAACCAACTATTGTACATGTTTGGGTATGGTTACACAAACCCAAAATCGTCAAGTACATGTGTGTATGGCAAGCTAAGTTTTTGATCTAACGGTTGAGAGATATTAGCTTGTATCTAATCAGGTTTTCATCTAACGTTGAATATTGAAGGGCCAATTATAAAATGGTCATACTTTATCTAATTTGGTTACAAATTGATCATACTTTTAAAAATCATGTACAAAACAGTCACACTTTGGGCGACATAACCGTTTTTGAAAAAAACGGTGTTAATTGTCCCCAAAATGCCCTCTTGCCTAACTCAACTAGTTTAACTGGAGTTAACATGTGGCTGACGCGGTGACGTGGTATATATATGACGTGGATTGGCTGTCACGTGGAAAATATGTGACGTGGTAAATATGTGACGTGGAAGATCTGTGACGTGGCAACAAGTTGTTGTCCATAAATTCATACCGTTACCAACGGTATGATTTGCACCTTTCTTTTTATACCTGCAAACATTGCTATTTATCAACAATTCCAACAACCAGAATACCTCCTTAGATTCATATTTTCTTCAAATTCCAACACAGATAACAGACAGAATGTTCAAACACAAAATGGGTGGAGGAAAAACTGAATGGTGCAACAATTCAAGTGAGGCAAGCAGCAGCAGTGTAGTTGATGGATCAAGCAACATCATTTGTTGTTTATGTGAGATTGATATGCACGATCCTATTTCTTATTCATGGATATATACAAGGTGTAAAAATGTACCTTGTAATGGAGTTATAAAGTTGTTGAAATCTGAAACTGAATATCATCCTGCTGATAAGTTCTTGAGATGCTCAGTATGCTCATACTTTGAGTGGTTTGCAGATGCCAAAAACCCAAAAACATCAATGAAAGTTCAACTCCCAACACCACATTCCTGCTTTGCTTGTGGTGACAAGAGTTATGTGCACAATAACTGTCCATGGAAGAACCAAGCCTGCAAGAAGAAGAACTGTAAGGGAACTGTAAAGCTTTTATTCTGCCATAATGTACACAACTATAACATTGCTTACCTCAAATGCTCCCACTGTAATGATTTTCAATGGCTGTCTGATGCTGTTTTCCATGCAGCAAAATCCTATGCAAAACAAACATCTCTAAAAATGGCAGAGTTATGCAAGGAAATAGCAGATCTACATATGTAATGAGCTTCAGTTTAAATAAAAAGAAACTTTCATGATTATGAAACCATCACAATAACATAGAATATTAACATACATTAAAACCATATTATAAGGGTGTTCATCAATCTAAAACATAGAGAACAAAGGGCCCAAGAACAAACTGTTGCAAACAGATGCAAAATAAGTGGATAGTTTTAAAAACAGAAAGGAACTTATTGAGTAGCAGCAGGAGGAACTGTAGTTTCTTTGGGTTTTGGAACTGAGAATGTCTGAGTTAGTGTTTGACTAAGTCCACCAACACCTGCAATGCTCTATGACAGTGTTTAATGCACCTGCATTCCACTTCCAGACCTGCCTCTACCACCTCATGAACCTCTACCTCCTCTTGAACCTCTACTTCCTGTGGACCCTATACTAGTAGAACTATTTTTAGGTTGAGAAGATGATGCACCAGCTGCATCAACACTATTTGTAGGTTGAGATGATGATGCAGCAGCAATAGATGAAGTTGTTACAGCTCCTCTTCCTCTTGTTGCTTTTCTTCTTCTCCTACTGCTACTAAGCTTAGCTGGATCTGGATAAGAAATTGAGTGAGATCCTCCTTGAACCATAGTCCTTTGCCTTTTTAATTTTGGATTGGATCTAACAGGTTCACCAGCACATATCCTCTTGTTGTGCCCAACTGTTTTACACCTTGTACAACTCATAACCTTCTTATCCTTGTGACCTTCATCATAAGCTCTCTTCCTTTTGTTACATGGTCTCCATGGTTTACTGATGTCAATTAGAGGCCTCATATTAACTATGTCTTCTGGATGTACAAAGAAACAAGAGAGAAAGAGATAAGAATGGATAAGAAAAGAAGAAATTAAAGAAGACAATAAGTAGTGGAAGCAAACCCTAAAAAATAAAAAATAAGTTGTCATAAAGTGAGAGATTCCCCAACAGTGTAAATTACATAAAAGAACAAATAAAACAGAGTCATAAGGGTAATTACCTCATCCCAGTCTTCTCTTCCTAGTAATAATCCCATCTCAGGAGCATAAGTTGCTCTCAAAGCATCAACCAGATAACACTTGTCACAATAACTGCCACCAGAAGGACAAAATCATTAATAATGACAAAATCAACTAGAATACAACCACATTATAAATAATAAAAATAAAACACAAATATGGAAGTGAACTTACTCAACCCAATTGATTCTAATATCCATTAACACACACACAACATGAAGACAAGGAATTCCTCTAAGTTGCCACTGAATGCAACTACAAGTCTTGTCAACAATATCAACTTGAAACATAGCATTGGTTTCAATATTTTCCACCTCATATAACCTTCCATAAACTGCCCCATTTGGTCTCAGGTGAGCTGTGCAATTCTGCATCTTCTTTATCAACTGCATAACTTCTGGCACCAATGTTCCAAGATCCAACTTAGCAGCCTCAGCTCTTCTTTTGTAGAACATACCCATAATGAATTGACCATACATCATTCCCAGAGTACAAATGGGCTTGTCTCTCATTGGGCCAGCCATGTTGTTGAAGGACTCACAGAAATTGATGTTGGTGTGCTCAGAAGAAGTAGACTGGTCATAGAAGGCTCTAGACCATTGTTGTGGTGTTTCCCTCATCATATATTCTGTTGCTGCTGGAGACAACTTCACAAGCTCATCCATATGAACCTAGTGACTAAAATAAGGCATTCATTATTACCACTCTTAAAAAAAATCACAAATAAGGAGTACTGCAACATAATACTAACCTTCCAATGTCTTTCCTTGTAACATAAGGCAGCATTGCAAACCAGGTTATGTAGCTTTGTACCTTTATAGTATTTTTTGAAATTTGCATACATATGTCTGCAGGTGAACACACAACAAAATTAATCACAATTGTCAAATTAACCAACCAACTAAACAATTCAAATTAAAACTTAGGAACTAAAATTTACCTGAAAAAGTATCTCTAGTTATGATCTCGAAATAATTCAGTAATGGTTTCCAACAACCCTTTTTTCCTATCTGAGATAAAAGTCATCTTTTCTCTAGGGTGGTTGATAATATATGGCTTCAATGCTTTCATGAACAAGTGCCAGTTCTCACCAATTTCATTTCTAGTCACCATTATAGCCAATGGGACAACCCTATTCTCTGCATCCAAAGCTGTTGCAGCCATCAAACAACCACCATGTTTTCCAGTCAAATGACAAGCATCAAATCCTATCACATTTCTACACCCATCATGAAAACCTTTGAGTGGTGTCGCAAAAGAAATTGTCATTGACTCAAAGCATCCATCAACACTACAAAAAATAAGCATTGCTATTAATAACCATGCTTCGGAGTTAAAGAGTCAAAAAAGTAAAACAAGTACAATTCAACATGTATGAACAATGTCAAAATGTAGGGCAACTCACCTTCCAAATGTGTAGTTTGTCAAAGAACCAGGATTTTTTTTCTCCACCATATCACAAAAAGCTGGAACAAGTCTGTAAGACTCATCATAATTGCCATTCACTCTTTCCAGTGTCTTGGTTCTAGCTCTCCAGGCCACATGATAGGGAACACTAGTGTTATGAGTAGTGTGGAACTGATCTTGTAAATTGAAATGTCTTGGCATTGGGTCTCCACTCTTCAGCTTATCATACAAGAACTGTGCAACAAATTCTGCATTTGCTGTCCTGTTTCTGGTTACTCCTTCAGTCACACATGTATGATCCAAGTTCATCTTTCTCACTATGAAAGTTGGTTCATGACATCTGACACTTGCATAAATAAAAAACTTACAACCCTGAGACTTGTTATTTTGCAATTAACTTTGATCCTTTCTTTGTCATTGGGCTTCAACTTGTACTGAAACTTTATCTTCACTGCATATGCCCTTAAGTTCTTCTTAAAGTCTTTCCTATCCATAAACTCCATCCCTACAAACATTGTATCAACATCCACAAACTCCTCAGCATCTCCAGTGTCATCATCAAAAGTAGATGATCTGTCAGCAGCTTCTACATGTGTACCCCAAACTTGCTCATACTGATTGATCCAAACTGTGTTCTGATAATTATCCTCTGCAACTCCAGAAACTGCTAAGGTACCTTCATCTCCAGAAACTGCTAAGGTACCTTCATCTTCTGACAATCACCACTGTCAGTATAAGATGGTACAACAAACACTGCTTTTCCTTTTGGTTCACATTCCTCAACACCACCACAATTTTTGTCATTGTGGCCTTCAACTACAACCAAATACAGACAAGTTAAATTGTATTTAATAAAAAAAAATGCATAAAAATTCAAATGTATTTAATCTAAACAGATACAAATCATACCTGTATTTAGCTTTTTCTTATATTGTTGTGGATGTAAGAAATCAAAAGAGTCTAATCCCCCAAAATAGTTGTTCACAAAATCAGTATATACTTCAATACCCATTTCTGCATCATCAACAACTGGACTTCTACAATCATCAATGGGATAACACATATCTTCTTCAATATTTGTGAGTTGTATGTTTTCATACTCCAACTTAGCTTGTCTTGAATCAAATGATATTTCTTCATCCCTCACCTCATCATCATCCACATCAACACATAAATTCTTACCATTTACAGTACCTAAACTACCAGTGACTGCAGCAATTGACCTCTTCAACAGCCTAAGACTTCTTCTTAGTAACTCAGGTGACTTACTATATATAATCCTCTTCTTAGGTGTTAAAAAAAGTGATGGGTCAATAGTCACTGATGCTGCATCTCTTTCAATATATAGTCTTGATGTATTGTGCACCTTCTCAGGGGTCATCATAAGACTCTTTGAAACTGAAATACAAGAGGATGAAGGGCATTCATCACTAAGAGGCACTTTCCTGTGTGTAACACTCATGTAGATATAAATGTATCCATCTTCTTCAACCACTGCTTTGTCCCACATCTCAAAAAATTCTTCATTATTAACAATATATAAAAAGTCTGTGTCATTGAACCAGGTCAGACTAACCTGCTTAATAGGGGGTAACTGATATGCATCATGAACAACATGACTAAAACCATTCAGTCCACCACAATTCACACTTATATTATCAAAATACCTAATCTTATTTGTATCATTTTCTTCAACCCTAAAGCTTCTAAATGGGTTCTTCACATACTTCCTACAATACACATAATCAAATTCAATCTGTTCAGTGTGACTAGTAACAGATAACATACACAACAGTCCTCAATTATGGTTACTGAATTTGTAAAATACCTAAATTACTGAATTTGTAAAATACCTAATTTTGAGAAATTAGGGTTTATAAAAGTTGATAAAATCGACTAATTAGGGTTACTGAAATCTAACGTGAAATAATCTGGTTATGATTACCAACCTCATTATGTTCGCTTACATGGTGACGAAATCTTGTATGAAAACCACCGCCGTTTGGCAACCAGTCACCTTATTTGCTCTCTAATCTTCACGAATAAGTACTGAAGATGTAAAAAAAACCATTAACACTACCTTGCTAATCTGTTTGCGACATTAACCACTGAAACTCTCAAGTTTTATAATCTATCACCATTTTTGCAGAGAATTTACAGAGACAGGGATGAAAGAAACGAAATAAAATTGGTTTGCCTCAAACCCTAAACTGTTATAGCTTGAGTGTTCTAACTTTTGATCCTGTCCTTTCGTTTCATCTCGAGATGCATCATTAGCAAGATGCATGGTGCTAGATTTAACCCGGTCTGGTTAAGGGTAAACTAGTCAATGTACCAGCGCATTTAACTCTGCACCAGTGGGTCCCAGTGACATAACCTTGCTTTTAACGGAAGTAGGACCAATTTATTAATGGTTGGTAGCAGTAGGATGGTTTTGCAAACCGGGTCTTAATACTGGGATTGTTTTCTAATTTTCCCAATATTGAATGCTTTGTTACTAAGCTAACATTGATTGCAAACCCTGATTTGAAAGACTATATAAGGGAGAACTCTAGCAAATGGGAAACCTAATCCCCACACATTCTGTGTGATACTAGTTTGCTAAGCTAGAGTCGATTCTCCTTTAACCTTTGGTTTTTTTCTTCTAAAACCAGGTTAACGACTTAAAGACTTCATTGGGATTGTGAAGCCAGACCGATACTATTTTTCTTGTAGTTGTGTGATCCGATCTTGTTGTTTCTATCGTACAAGTACAATTGTAATAATTGGCTTGAGATTTCTATCTCCGATAGGCAAAATATAAAACAAATCACAAACATCTTCGTCTCATCGTTTGTGATTCCACAATATCTTTTTTCGCTGCGTCGATTAAGACTATTATGAGGTGATTGATAAAACTGAGATGTTCTTCGAGAATATAAGTCTGTTTTTATTGATTAGTTCCTATTCACCTTGATTTATCAAAATACGGAACAAAACTCATAGGTTTATTCGTGGGAGACGAATTTATCTATCTTGTAGACTTTTTGTGTGTGAAACATATTTGTTTTCTAAAGTCTTCGACTTTGGGTCGTATCAACTCTTAGTTGTGGGTGAGATCATCTAAGGGAATCAAGTGCGCAGTATCCTGCTGGGATCAAAGGCGTATGAGCATAACTTTACCTTGGATCAGTGTGAGATTGATTGGGGTTCAACTACAGTCCAGACCGAAATTTTTTTTGGAGTAGGCTAGTGTCTGTAGCTGCTTAATATAGTGTATGTTTAATCTGGACTAGGTCCCGGGATTTTTCTGCATTTGCGGTTTCTTCGTTAACAAAATTCTGGTGTCTGTGTTATTTTTTTTTCGCATTATATTCTTATATAATTGAAATACTACAGTTTGTGTGTTGTTCAATCGATTAGAATATCCGACCTATTGGTTGTTGATTTAAATCGATTGGATATTGGTCTTTGGTACCATCCAAGTTATCTCTCTTTGATTAGACTCGCGAATCATATTTGCTTGAGTAAATAAAATCGAGGGATTGAGATAATAACTCCTTGAGTATTTTTTATTGATTGAGTCTAGTTGATTCTCTAGAAAAACACTCGGAGTTGTCCATACATATTGCTAATCGAAATATTGGGTAAGGTTGTTAGACCCCCGCTTTTTCAATTGGTATCAGAGCAGGCAAACACATTCAAGACCTCATAAGTCTATGTTTGTAGCGATCTGACTCTATGGACAGAGGTGCTATCTAAATAAACGTACCACCAGTCTTCGATGGCATTGATTACTTATGGTAAAAAATTGATATGCGTGATTTTCTTCAAGCACGTGATTTCCAATCATGGGTATATGTTGTTAATGGCTATAATGTTCCCGTTGAAGCAGATGGAGATGCAAATATTCCAAAGAATATTGTTGAATATACTCATGCAGAGATTCTTGCTGCAAATCAAAACTCCGACGGTTTGAATGCAATTATACATGCCATTACCCAAAATCTTCATCACCATGTGTCTAACTGCACTAAGTCGTAAGAAGCTTGGGATATCTTAGCAACTGTATTTGAAGGAAACACCAGTTAAAAGGAAGCTAGGCTTTAAAACCTTAGTTTCGATTGGGAAAACCTTCGTATGGCAGATGAAGAAACATTTGATGAGTTTAATCACAAAGTGTCTGAAATTGTTAATGCATCTTTTGCATTGGGTAAGATTATTCCTGAAAAGGACACTGTGATGAAAATTCTCAGATCACTTCCATTTAGATACGATTCTAAGAAGCATGCCATCATTGAGGGAAATAACCTAGATAATCTCTCCAAAAACACGTTGGTTGGAAAGCTTAAGATCTTTGATCATGAACATTCATCCAAATCTAAGGATGTTGCGTTCAAAGCACTAAAGGACACTAAATTACTTGATAAAAGTAAAAAAGTATATATCTCTGAAGATGATCACTCTGAGACAGATTCATCAGATGAAGATCTTGACAAATAAGTCTCGATGATCACAAGACAGTTTAGGGATCTTCTATTGAAGAGAAGTAAACGGTTCTCCAGAGATAAGCATAAGGCCTCAGTCAAACCTCATAATCACGTTCCTCCTAAAAACAGGGATATTGATGAAACTGATGATGAGGATATGCCTCAGTGCTTTAATTGTAAGGGATTTGGTCATTTTTCAAACGAGTGTCCAAATCGTAGAAAGTACACTGGGAACAAAGGTCTTGCAACAACTCTTGATGAAATGTTTGATAGCTATGACTCCAATGAAGATGGGAAATCAAGTGTTGCACTTCTTGGTGAAAATATTGATTTTGATAATTGTAGCAATACACATATCAATTTTGATATTCTGTCAGAAGATAATCCAACCATTCTGGAAGAAAAAGTTGACCCTTTTCTTGGAAACTATGTTTATAATGTTTCAGGATCCACTATGTGCCTAGCTGCTTGCACATTTTAGAAGCCTGATTACTATCCAAATGTGACGTGCTCATATTGTTCATTAAAAGGTCATGAACTCTCAAGGTGTTACAAGTTCAAACACAAGCAAAGACACGTTAATAAACTTTAACGAAGAGAAAATCATCTAGCAAGAAAGCTTAAACTTGCTCAGAAGACCGCAAAGGTATGTAATATTTTATCTTCGTCTAAGAAGTTAGTTTCCAAGGAAAAATCAAGACCATTCGATAAGAAAGTATGGTCAAACTGTTTTGATAGACAGAAGCCTGTGGATTCTCCACAAGAGGAAATTGGTGGACAATTTATAGTTCATCACAACACAACTTGATTGTGTTGTTTTTAAAATCATGTCTCATGTGCCTGATCAAAAGAGATAATGATTGTGTATACCTCTCAGGCTTTAGGAAAAGTTTTTTTGTTTTCTTTTCTTAGGAGTATTTCTACTTTTTGTCTATCAAACATAAGAAAGGGTACTATCGATAATTCTGCTCCTTATAGGGATAAGACTCGATGGTCCACGAACCTGTTTTAGGTTTCGAACCCTACATTCCTTTTCCTTCTCAAAAACCTCTCTTTATCTTAAGACTAATTGTTGAGCTAATTGTGAATTCCTCTCACAAACCCATATGCTTATGGACGCACCAAGAATGATGTCTTCTGATGAAAAACAAGGTAATGTGATTGTTAAGCCATCAATCATGAAGGAAAAAAGAAAAATCTCCATTGCGTCCAACCTTGAAAAGAAAAAGAAGGAATACGAGGAAGCCAAGAGTTGTTCCTTCAAATTCTCAAAAGTTTTCTGATGTTCTTGAAATGTTGAAGGAGTTACGAAAGGAGATTCAACAAATAAAGGCTTTTGTGTATAAGACTCATGAGATTCAGAAAGCCCTGGTTCGACAACAGCAACCAAGAAGGTTCATTGATATAAACTCCTTTCTTAATGAACCTTATGTTCCCATGGCTGTTGACGACAAGGAGTTCGGGGATGATAATGAATTCTTCAAAGGTCTTAATGTCTAGTAAATCTTCTATTGTTTCTCTTTTGTTTAGAAGAATAACTAGTGTTTTGGAATAGCCATTATTGTGATTACACATAGCTATATCCAATGTTTTCATCTTCTTGTTTTTAGATTTTTGGTTTAAAAATTCTAAGTTTGTTTGGAAGATGATAGTTGCAGTATTAATCTCTTGATTTTATATATTGCAATATTTTGATGGGATATTGTGTTTACGTCCATGAAATTGATTGTCCCATATTTTGTCAAAAGTCGTTCGTGAATTGATATGCAAATATTGATAAAAGGATGAATAGACTTTTGACAAACACAAAATTTAAGCCTATATTATCAAGTATTGATGTAAGATAGGTTAAAATATTTTGTGATTCAAGGATTATGTCAATTGTATGTCATTGTGTAAATGGTGATGAAACATATAATGAATACTTGTGTTATCCACGGTATAGATCCTTATTGATCCATTTTTTATGTATTACCGTGAAGGCTCCATTGGGTATCTCATGTTGAGCACGATACAACTAAGTCGATTTCTTATTGGCATGGTTGGTTGTTCTATGAGATGCTATATGTTGAGCATTAAGAACTAAATTAATCAACTTTTGTGGTTATTTAGTTTGTATTCCATAAGTTTTCTTATGTTGAGTACATGAACGGTTAAGGTTGTCATGATATGATAATCTTAGTCCGGGTTCCATAATCTCTTATGTTGAGCCCAAATGAACTAAATCAATCATCTAGTATGGTTATTTAGTTAGCACTCCGTAAGTTCTTCTCATGTTGAGCATGATCGACTAGGATGGTTATTTTTATGATTAACTTAGTCATTGCTCCATAGATTTTCTAATGTCGAGTGTGGCCAATTGAATTGATTACTCTTGTAATTAGTTTGGTTAAGTGTGACAATTAGATTATTTGCAAGTTTTCTTATGATTAATTTAATTGATTTTTATAAGTCTCCATAAGTTTACTTGTGTTGAGCATATTTAGTCAAATTAATCTTGGTTCGCTTTGGTTAATTTGATTGAATATTTCTTGTTGGATTCCAAATTCATACTTGTATGTAATTTGTTGAGTCTAAAGAAATCCTTCTTTTCTTTCGAAATTAAGGTCGCTCTTGTTGTTCCTTAGGAAATGACATATTATGGGGGAGAGTTCTTTTGAACTTGTGCTTAATTGCCAAATCTTTGTGGGGAGTGTGGATGTGGAATATTAGAGGGGTTATCTTGCGTCTTTATAAACTCCTTGATGAATGCATTTAGCTTCGGCTTTATGATTGCATCTGAACAAGATGATAAATATTTACCTTTGGTTATGAAATGTCTCTTATGGAAATTTCATTAGGATTCCGTTCTTGTACCTTTGCCAATTTTATTGACAAAAAGGGGGAGAATTAATTGTTGTTCAGACTACAAATACATATGGTTTTCGGATCATTATGTAAGGGGGAGTGGTTTCCATGTGAGATGGAGTATTAACTAAGGGGGGGGGGGGGGGGGGTAAAGTATCACCACAGTATTGTTGTTGAAGTTTTGATGCAATTAGACTTTGACGTTGTGTAATAATACTATGACACTATATAACAATGATTGAGAACCGATGCTTTTCTCATTGTTATAGCTATGAATTTTCAACAACGATGATACTAAACTTACAACCTTTGGGATCATTGGACTACTTGGAAGTGACGAAGATTTCGAGTATTGTTGAAGACTAGACATGTGGAATAGGATCTACAAAGTTTATTTATATATTTTTTTTATTCCATATGTATTAATAGTTTTGCTACTAAAATTGACAAAGAGAGAGATTGTTAGAGCACTGCTCGGTCGAACTCACATGCGTTGCTATATCAAGCATGTTTGTCAATGTTAGTGATAAAAACTATAAAGTATTGATTTCTAGTCTACTATAGCTAAGGTCTCAGACTAGGATAGAAAGTTTAGTTGAGCTCAAGAACTCCATGGCAATCATCATACAAGACGAAGGATTACTCAAGGAACCAGTGGATCTTCATCGACTAAAAGGTATGTGGAGACTTGAACTTATATATCGCTCAAAAGTCTATCTACTCTATCTCCTATCTTGAGACAAAAGTCGTTTTACTATGTAGACTAAAGATATACACATGTGACATTTCGAACTGAGTATATCTCGCTTTATCTATTTCTCGAAATGTGTGTTGGTAAAGCTTTCGCTTTAGCCAAGTTCATCTTTGCCTAGTGATGAAAGTCATGTTATGTTTCAATTACCTTGGAAATTTCTCTGACGAAAACTAGTTCGTGAATAACAACTATATGACGTCCTCTGATAATGTTTCAATGATTGAAATGAGAGTTTAGACAATATAACCACTGGGGGATATAAACATTGTTGTGGTAACACATATTTGTATAAGTCCTTATGCACTTAAACCGAAGTTTGTGAACTTTGTTGATCAAGTGAAAACCAGAACTTGAGCAGTCAACCCAGTCTGCGAACTCAGTCCGCAAACGAGAGTAGTTCTCGAACCCGAGAATTTCTGCTGGAGTTGAAGCTTGGTTTCAGTCTGCGAACTGATGGAAATTATCGAACCCGGGAATTTCCGCTGGAGTTTGTGAACGCTAACCAGTTACTTATGTCCGCAAACCCAGTCCGCGAACTTGAGTGGTTATGTCTAAAAACGATGTTCGTGAACTTATTTAAATTATCTAAGGAATGCAATTGCAAACCGTGGCTTTATAGTTCATGAATCGATTCGAGTCAATCACATCATTTTTGCTTCAATTGTGTCTTGTGTAGTACATAAGATCTCATAGCAATTGAACAACTCTCTAACTAGTTCATTTGATTCATTTGGACTATTTATGGTGAAGAAGAATATGGTTGATATGAAAGTTATCATTTGGCTAACCATTTGGTTGACTAATCTGGAAACAACTATTGTACACGTTTGGGTACGGCTACACAAACCCAAAATTGTCAAGTACATGTGTGTATGGCAAGCTAAGTTTTCGATCTAACAGTTGAGATATATTAGCTTGTATCTAATCAGGTTTTCATCTAACGGTGAATATTGAATGCTTTGTTACTAAGCTAACATTGATTGCAAACCCTGATTTGAAAGACTATATAAGGGAGAACTCTAGCAACTGGGAAACCTAATCCCCACACATTCCATGTGATACTAGTTTGCTAAGCTATAGTCGATTCTCCTTTAATCTTTGGTTTTTTTCTTCTAAAACCAGGTTAACGACTTAAAGACTTCATTGGGATTGTGAAGCCAGACCGATACTACTTTTCTTATAGTTGTGTGATCTGATCTTGATGTTTCTATCGTACGAGTACAATTGTAATAATTGGCTTGAGATTTCTATATCCGATAGGTAAGATATAAAAGTAATCACAAACATCTTCGTCTCATCGTTTGTGATTCCACAATATCTTTTTTCTCTACGTCGATTAAGACTATTGTGAGGTGATTGATAAAACTGAGCTGTTATTCGGGAATATAAGTCTGGTTTTATTGATTGGTTCCTGTTTACCTTGATTTATCAAAATGCGGAACAAAACTCGTAGGTTTATTCGTGGGAGATGAATTTATCTATCTTGTAGACTTTTCTGTGTGAGACAGATTTGTTTGCTAAAGTATTCGACTTTGGGTCGTAGTAACTCTTGGTAGTGGGTAAGATCAGCTAATGGAATCAAGTGCGCAATATCCTGCTGGGATCAGAGGTTTAGGAGCATAAAGTATCACCATAGTATTGGTGTTGAAGTTGTGATGCAATTAGACTTTGACGCTGTGTAATAATACTATGACATTGTATAACAATGATTGAGAACCGATGCTTTTCTCATTGTTATAGCTACGGATTTTCAACAACGATGATTCTAAACATACAACCTTTGGGATCATTGGACTACTTGGAAGTGACGAAGATTTCGAGTATTGTTGAAGATTAGACATGTGGAATAGGAGCTACAAAGTTTATTTATATATTTTTTGTATTCCATATGTATTTATAGTTTTGCCACTAAAATTGACAAAGGGGAAGATTGTTAGATCACTGCTCGGTCGAACTCACATGCGTTTCTATATCAAGCATGTTTGTCAATGTTAGTGATAAACACTATAAAGTCTTGATTTCTAGTCTACTATAGCTAAGGTCTCGGACTAGGATAGAAAGTGTAGTTGAGCTCAAGAATTCCATGGAAATCATCATACACTACGAAGGATTACTCAAGGAACCAGTGGATCTTCATCGACTAAAAGGTATGTGGAGACTTGAACTTATCTATCACTCAAAAGTCTATCTACTCTATCTCATATCTTGAGACAAAAGTCGTTTTACTATATAGACTAAAGATATACACATGTGACATTTCGAGCTGAGTATATCTAGCTTATCTATTTCTAGAAATGTGTGTTGGTAAAGCTTACGCTTTAGCCAAGTTCATCTTTGCCTAGTGACGAAAGTCATGTTATGTTTCAATCACCTTGGATATTGCTTTGACGAAAACTAGTTCGTGAATAACAACTATATGACGTCCTCTGAGAATGTTTCAATGATTGAAATGAGAGTTTAAACAATATAACCACTGGGGGATATAAACATTGTTGTGGTAACACATATATGTGTAAGTCCTTATGCACTTGAACCAAAGTTTGCAAACTTTGTTGATCAAGTGAAAATCGGAACTTGAGCAGTCAACCCAGTCCGCGAACGAGCGTAGTTCTCGAACCCGAGAATTTTTGCTGGAGTTTGTGAACTCCAACCGGTTACTTATGTCCGCGAACTTGAGTGGTTATGTCTAAAAACGATGTTCGTGAACTTATTTAAATTATCTAAGGAATGCTATTGCAAACCGTGGATTTATAGTTCATGAATCGATTCAAGTGAATCACATCATTTTTGCTTCAACTATGTCTTGTATAGTACATAAGATCTCATAGCAATTGAAAAACTCTCTAACTAGTTCATTTGAGTCATTTGGACTAGTTATGGTGAAGAAGAATATGGTTGATATGAAAGTTATCATTTGGCTAACCATTTGGTTGACTAATCTTGGACCAACTATTGTACACGTTTGGGTACGGTTGCACAAACCCAAAATCGTCAAGTACATGTGTGTATGGCAAGCTATGTTTTCGATCTAACGGTTGAGAGATATTAGCTTGTATCTAATCAGGTTTTCATCTAACGGTGAATATTGAATGCTTTGTTACTAAGCTAACATTGATTGCAAACCCTGATTTGAAAGACTATATAAGGGAGAACTCTAGCAACTGGGAAACCTAATCCCCACACATTCTGTGTGATACTAGTTTGCTAATCTAGAGTCGATTCTCCTTTAACCTTTGGTTTTCTTCTTCTAAAACTAGGTTAACGACTTAAAGACTTCATTGGGATTGTGAAGCAAGACCGATACTACTTTTATTGTATTTGTGTGATCTGATCTTGCTGTTTCGATCGTACGAGTAGAATTGTAATAATTGCCTTGAGATTTCTATCTCCGATAGGCAAGATATAAAAGTAATCACAAACATCTTCATCTCATTGTTTGTGATTCTACAATATCTTTTTTCGCTACGTCGATTAAGACTATTGTGAGGTGATTGATAAAACTGAGCTGTTCTTCGGGAATATAAGTCTGGTTTTATTGATTGGTTCCTGTTCACCTTGATTTATCAAAATGTGGGACAAAACTCATAGGTTTATTCGTGGGAGACGAATTTATCTATCTTGTAGACTTTTCTGTGTGAGACAGATTTGTTTGCTAAAGTCTTAGACTTTGGGTCGTAGCAACTCTTGGTTGTGGGTGATATCAGTTAAGGGAATCAAGTGCACAATATCATGCTGGGATCAGAGGTGTAAGAGCATAACTTTACCTTGGATTAGTGTGAGATTGATTGGGGTTCAACTACAGTCTAGACTGAAGTTAATTTGGAATAGGCTAGTGTCTGTAGCGGCTTAATACAGTGTATGTTTAATCTGGACTAGGTCCCGGGGTTTTTATGCATTTGCGGTTTCCTCGTTAACAAAATTCTGGTGTCTGTGTTATTTCTTTTCCGCATTATATTCTTATATAATTGAAATAATACAGGTTGTGCGTTGTTCAATCGATTAGAATATCCGACATATTGGTTGTTGATTTAAATCGATTGACACTTGGATATTGGTCTTTGTTACCATCCAAGTTATCTCTCTTTGATTAGACTCGCGAATCATATTTTCTTGAGTAAATCAAATCGAGAGATTGAGATAATAACTCCTTGAGTATTTTATATTGATTGAGTCTAGTTGATTCTCTAGAAAAACACTCGGAGTTGTCCATACAGATTGCTAATCGAAATATTGGGTGAGGTTGTTAGACCCCCTCTTTTTCAACCCCATGATCCTCTGCAAGATGGAGGACGAAGATTACAACAATTGTTTCCAAGATGATAAATTTTTTGGGTACATCTCCCCGTAAACCTTAACGAGATAAAATCGTCCACTATTGACACCTGGTGGTTTGAAAGGCTTGTTGCACATGCTTAGTATAACAGTGATTCCTACGATAATGAAAGAGAGTTTGAATTCAGAATAACCAATTTATGTAAGCGTAACAATAATTAATAATTTTTGAATCTTTCTTCATGAGCACCATACGTCGTTATCTTATCTGTGTCTATACCACAACAATGATAATATAATCCACTTATGATATAATCTAATATCTGAATATCATGCAAGTAACAAAAGAAGACTACAATACTTAATTAAACCCTAACTTACTTTCGTAGACGAGTTCTGTATCGTGAAGGTTTAAAGAGAGATATACCCACAAAATCTGCATGTGAATATGCTAATCCTCAATGATGGAACCGGCAGCAAGTGTATGATTTTGAAGAATGTTAGTAGATCATGGAACTTGGTTTTAAAAGAATTGATAACACTCATCAAATTCAAATAGCTTACCCTTTTTTTTTGAAGTATTTCTACCTTTTTGTTAATAGTACTCGATTTATGCTACCCTCTCCTACAACATTAAAATTAGAATTGTTTAGTTGGAAGATACATATAGATAAATATCAATATATAACTGGATAAATATTTACAAGTATTGAGTCATTGCTTCAAGATATCTGCAGTTCGCATATATGCTTGCTTGGATGGTTATAAAATATGTTACTGTTTCATGTATTATCACATGCATGTCACTTATGTTTCCATTGTTCTTAAGCGAGAATTTACAAAGTTTATCTTAATAGTTCCAGAGTCGTTGCCAGAATATATCAGTTGGTAATGCATCTAGTTAGGCGAGATGCTTGAGTGACCCAAGTTTTTAGTATTACTAAATCTTCAGCTGCATCAAAAGAAATCATAGAAGTTGAAAAAATATTTTAAACAGATTGAATCGGCGAGCCCTACTGTATACAAGAGATCTGGAGGAAAATGAATTGGTTTTTGTATGACATACTACAACTTATTCATGCTCTTAAATAATCTAACTTAGTATGACATATCGTCATGGCTTTCAGTCGCTTTTATCTTGAAAACTTGACAAAAGATGTGATAACTTTTATTTTCTTCGTTTTATGTCGCTTTTATACAGAAAATTCTGAATGAGATGTCAATCGTTGTTCTTGATAACTCTCATGAAATGTAACTCACTGTTATTGGTATTGATACTTCTCTTCCGTGGCTTTAAAGTGTCCAACTAATTCTTTTATATAATAAAATTCAATGTGTACATTTTCATTCAACAAGTGACTAGATGCTGGTGTATAACAAAAACCCATTTTTTCAAATATAATATTTTAGAGTCAGAGATATTATAATATAATGTATGTGGAATGACGAGGGTACCTAGTACACCATAATCTTTTCAATATTTACATATTCAAGACACACCTTGTATGATATAATATAGACATAAACTATCAAGAAGATGATAACCACAAGAGGTACACTTGGTATATAGTCAAAGTCCTAAATTGAACCAGCTATAAGATCAATCCAAGTGTTTGATTAACGCACTAGTGCATTTACTTTATTATGAGTAAAATAATATTATTTTTTTGAAGCATGAGTAAAATAATAATTATAATGTGGAAAATAAATTAAAAACACATAAGATTTTGTTAACGAGGATACCGAAAATGTAGAAAAAACCCGGGACGTAGTCCAGTTTTTAATACTCTCCTAATTAAGACGTTATACAAAGATTACAACCAACTTTGTATAGTTTAGACCAAGTAAACTAACTCCAAGTTACTCAGTTCTACCAATCTGGTCTACACACGTGAATCCTAAGATAGAGTCCACTATCTTAAGTCGCTCCACATGTTGTGAAGATTTCTATTACTCAACACCTTTGGATCGTATTTCAAAATAGTAAATGACTAATATGTTTCAATAACCGATTTATAAATTTCTTGATCAACAAGTTAATCAGAGATATATTAAGCTATAAAGGTTCTTTTGTTTAAATAATATAACTCCTTTGAATTGGTTTAGGTCAACCAAGATTAGGATTATCGAAATAATCAAACCTTTGTTCACAGTTTATCAAATTCAGTTCCTGAAGAGAATACCAAGTGATAGATTGTCGATCTGTATAACAAGCTATAAAAGGTCTATCAAGATAAATAAGCTTGTCAAATCCCGATCAATAAAGTGTGCATGGAGTATCACAAAGATCAGAATATCAAAAACAAAATCTTATAGTTATCAAGTCTTTAGTCTTTAAAGTACCTGCACAATACAAAGTCTCTTTGTTAGAGCATTGCTCGGTTGAACTCACAAGTGTTGCTATATCAAGCTTGTTGTCAAATTTAGCGTATCAAAACTATATCTTGATTTCTAATATACAATTATTCAAGTCTCAGATTAGGATAGAAGTGTGTAGTTTAGAATCGGACATCACTGCGTTCTACCGTTTGAAGGCGAAGATAAACCGAAGCTTTTGGAGAACTTTTTTAACAAAAGGTAAGTGAAGATTGGACCACATATTTCTCAAGTTATATTCATCCTTTTATCTATGAGATATGGTCGCATGACTAATTAGACTATTGCAAGCATATCAAGAATTTCGATTTAAGTTTATCTTGGTAATTCGCTCTCGAAATATATATGACTAAGCATAATGAACATTTGTTCATACTTGATGAATTTCGGTTAAGAACAATTCATTGTTCATTATCTAAATCATGATTCAATATTATAATTCGAAAATAGCCTGAACAGTGATATGTGTCATTGATGTTATTTGGGAATGTTTCAAATTGATTAATAGAGAAATATAGAACTACTGTAAATCTGGATACAAGACATTATGCATACCAGTTTCACATACTGGGAAAATTGTTATAGGTCCGTAGCCGAAGTACATGTACTCAGTACACGTACCGACGTAGCTATAGTTTGGAAACTATTTTATAGTACGCATTCCTAGTATCCATAGATTAAATACCATAAAAAGTTTGTTGCTCGTGAACCATGAATGGTACACATACCTAGTATGCATATCGTAAAGAAACTGTTCGTTTTGAAACGGAGTGGTATCCATACCCGGTACGCAACCAGAAAAGTTATGTGAGTTCCTGAACTCATTTTTGTCTTAAGGGTAAAATACCCGGTGCATGTACCATAAAAAAAATAGTCACGAACAAGGCAGAGTACACGTACTTTTCCTGTAGAATATTTTCAGATGCACGAAAATTATTTCTGTGAGATAATTGGCATTTGAATAAATCTCTAAAAAAATACTATGCAGACATAATTGATCATATTATAACCTATGGTTGTGACTCAAGCTTAAAATCTTAAGTGTTGTATGAAAATAATTAAGCTTATGGTTCAATCGGCTAGTCTTGGCTAACCGTCCATGAACAATGTCTTTATACATGGTTAGGTCACGGTTCATCCTAACCAGAGTGTATATCTTGGTATGTTAATGTCCTTTCATAGATTCATCTAACGATGGATATTTTTTGCTTGGTTCCAAAGCTATCTTAGCTTAAACCTAAAGCAACATATACTTTGAAAGTCTATATAAGGGATAACCTCAAGCAACTGGGATTTTTGAATCCCTAACGTTATTCTTTGTGTGTCCTAGCTGTAAACTAGAGTCATCCTCTTCCATAAACATTTCTAGGGTTTAGCGACTAAAAAGATTTCACCTAGGGATTCGTGAAGCCAGGTCCAACTATCTTTATCTTGATAGTTCGAGTGTCACGATCTTGTTTTGATCGTTGATTTTCTCACTCAAACAAGATAGATATAAATCACAAAGTTCTCTTCCTCTCAGACTTTGTGATTCCACAGGTTTAATACTTGTGTGGTGAATAGAATTCTGTATTGGTCTTCAGGAGTCATAAGACCGGATTTTGAGATTAGGTAGACTTCGTCTATTGCTATCGATTTCCAGTCTCACCTTGATCTACGATCAAAAAGGAAATCACATATAGACTTATCTAGTGGGAAGAAGATTGGTTTAAAGTTTTCAATTGAGTTGAAGCAACTCTTAGACTGTAAAGGACATCAGCTAAGGAAATCATTTACGTAGAGTTCTGCTGGTATTCAAGAGGAATAAGGAGCGCAACTGTAACTGAATTTTTGTGAGAGTTTAATTACGTCTCAAATACATTCCATTCCAAAGTTATTTATACTATACTAGAGTCTGTAGCGGTTTAATACATTTTGTGTTCAAGTCTGGACTAGGTCCCGGGGTTTTTCTGAATTTACGGTTTCCTCATTAACAAAATTTCTGGTGTCTTTGTTATTTATTTTCCACATTATATTGTTTATCTTTATAATTTAAACATCACAGGTTGTACGTAAATCAATCAAAGTAGATACATCCATCCTTGTTTGTTGGATACAACTTGATTGATTCTTGGATATTAATCTTTAGAATCGTCCAAGTGCTCTCACACGTAAATTAGGTTCACGGACTAGTCTCTGTAAACGTTCTAATTGTGGAGAAATATATATAACTCTGATTATTTGTAAGGACCCTCAAGCTCGTCAATGCTGTTAGACTAGTCAAGGGATATTTTAGCCGATAATTACTTGATTAGTTAAGACGAACGTTAATTATTAGTAATGAATATAACAACGATCTACATACGAATTTAGTATCATCTATTAGGTCTCGAAAAGTTATGCAGGATTGACCGCTGTCGTAAGCGTCAAAAATAATTACACTTTCTTACTACTCAAAATATAAATATAGCAAGGGCAAGAAAGGATCGATCCCACAAAGAGGTCTTGGTTGTCAATATATTTTCGGTTCCTTATATAAAACACCGGGGGTTTTCTGATTTTTATATACTAAAAGTAAAGTAAAAGCAAACAAAGAAAAGTAAACAAATCAAATCAAGGTAGTGAGAATATTGGTTAAGGATTCATCTTCATTCACAAATATGTTTTCAAAACAATAAGTAGAATTGATATTTAATCTCAACTTTTATCAAAAGCCCTAGAATATCTTTATCGCAAGAATATCCCGCTAATCTCCTTTTGTCATCAACAAACACATTAAAAGATGCGAGTATGAGTTCTATCTAAAAGAACAACCTAACGTGTAAAAGCACTAATCAAGTTTAATTCCCTAGATGCATTAAGTTCTATGAAATCAGGCCAATCAAAGCAATTGAACGTGGAAAGCGCACTAATTCAATTTAACAAAGGTTACGATTCACATATGATCATAAGAATATATCACTACAAACTTGTAGATGGTGGATTTTCAACAAAGGCTAAAATCATAAACTCATGATTGTACGGACCGCCGGTTCAGCAATCGCATGTGACTATTGAGACACGGGTCTCTCATCGAATTCTCAACGGAGAGTGCTTTCTCTCAGAGTACATGTAGATGTGCATTCAACGTCTAGACAACGGCATAATCTCATGAATACTGAATACTTTCAGTCATTTTTATATAGTATCATGGGATGGATGGCTCTACGGGGAAATATCGTCTTCAGGAACAAACAACGAGTTTAACCTGACTATATAAAGGATATGGCTTAACGGAAAGTCATGTCAGGATAATTAATGCTCCTATCATAGTCAGTTTATTCTGCTAGGCATAGAACCATGATGTTAATTATCCCTTCATTGCTCCGATTCCATGGTCGAATCAACGATGATCCCGTGGAATGTCAATAAGATTGCTCCGATTCCGTGGTCGAATCAACGACGATCCCACGGAATGGAAATATCATTGTTCCGATTCCGTGGTCGAATCAACGACGATCCCACAGAATGGAAATATCATTGTTCTGATTCCGTGGTCGAATTAACGACGATCCCACGGAATGGCAATATCATTGCTACGATTCCGTGGTCGAATCAACGACGATCCCACGGAATGGCAATATCATTGCTCTGATTCCGTGGTCGAATCAACGACGATCCCACGGAATGGCAATATAATTGCTCCGATTCCATGGTCGAATCAACGACGATCCCACGGAATGGCAATATCATTGCTCCGATTCCATGGTCGAATCAATGACGATACCACGGAATAGAAATATCATTGTTCCGATTCCGTGGTCGAATCAACGATGATCCCACGAAATGGCAATATCATTGTTCCGATTCCGTGGTCGAATCAACGACGATCCCATGGAATGGAAATATCATTGTTCCGATTCCGTGGTCGAATCAACGACGATCCCACGGAATGGAAATATCATTGCTCCAATTCCGTGGTCGAATCAACGTCGATCCCACGGAATGGAAATATCATTACTCCGATTCTGTGGTCGAATCAACGACGATCCCATGGAATGGCAATATCATTACTCTGATTCCGTGGTCGAATCAACGACGATCCCATGGAATGGCAATATCATTTCTCCTATTCCATGGTCGAATCGACGTCGATCCCATGGAATGGCAACGATCACTCATTGTTCTGAGTTCGTAGTCGAATCTTTAGCTGATCCTATGAATTAACAGTAAACATCTATCCGTTTTATTACTCATTTCATAGATTATTCTCTATTGAATTTCATGAATTAGTAATAAATAATTAACGACCGGGCATCGGAGCTACCTTTGAGTAAGCCCTATTTCAAATGGTGCAAGTGTATACAACGATGATGCATTAACAATCACCGCACGAACGAGTATTTCAAAATACGACGAAACGATGAACCTATGCAAAATGGGGAAGAAAATAATAAATAATTAAAAATATTTGACCAAGGCGCTGGGACACGGACACACGATCAACTCATCGTGTCATGGTCAGTTCCACGCTAATTCTATATTTTTAATACACTTTTATTATTTTTCATGATTTGATAAAATTCTCTCGTTTGATCAAATCTCAGTCTTGAGGAAATTCTTCGGATTCGTGGTACTTCTATGAGTCCGTCAAAAATCAAGGAGAGTGTGTGGGGGACCTTTGGCCGACCGGCCATGCCTTGGTCCCAGCCAGCCCACACCTCACGGTCCTTATTATTTTTATTATTTTTTCTCTAATTTCATGAAAAACTCCTTGATTTCATTGTATTTTTCCTCAAAAAATTCCTTTAAATCATCAAAAATAATAATAAAATAAAATAAATTATGAAAAATCGTGAGACCGGGCCTTGCCGGCCGACCATGCCCTAGCCGGTCCCACACGCCCTATTTTATTTATTTCATTATTAATTATCTTATTTTTCCTTGATTTCATGGTATTTTTCTCAAAATTCCTTCAAATCATCAAAAAGTACCCAAAAATTATTAAAATTCGTGGGATTGGGCCATGACCGGTCGGTCACGCCTCCATGATCTCACACGGTATTTTGATATTTTTCAAAGACCATGAACTCATGGAAACTCCTTCAATTCATGAAAATACTTTAAATTTATCAAATTTCTCAAAATTCATGAATCCTTCATAAACTCATCAAAATATGTAAAACTAAGAAAGAGACACCACGGGAACGTGGTCATAACTGGCCGACCGTGCTTTGACCACCGGCGTCCCAGTCTCACAATTCCTTATTTTATAAATATTTTCCATCGTCTCATGGTGTTTCCTTCGTCTCATGGAAACTCCTTGATTTTAACAAAACTCCTTCGTTTTATCGTGGGACCGGCCCCTTAAATCTTTCTTGAATTTTACTTTCGGGCTGTTTTAACCTCCCTAACGAGCACAAAACCTAAAACTTCCCGCGTTAGGAGATAGTAAATTCTTTTCCGTATGGAATGAAGGGGCGGACCATCAAAATCCGAGTCCGTATGAGAATTCTACATCAGTTCTATTAAAGGACGTTAATTAGGGTTTGAGGGTTGCTCAAGCGACCAACAGTTGGTCACGTGATCACTGTGACCGGTCCAAACTTCATAATTCCCTCACTTTTCATTATTTTCCCTCGTCCGATGAAGTTTTGACGGTTTTATCAAAAAACTTTGATTTTGTCTTATTTTCTCAAATGGTTGCTCAAACGTGCACCAGAAAATATCAAAATTCTCAAGACTGAGACACGGACACCTTTGGGACACGAGCACATTATCTTGACCGACCAAGATTAGCTCTTCGGCTCACGGAAGCCAATTCCATCGATTTTCATAGTTTTGACCTAATTTGCACAATTGCTCGTATTAGGTCCAAAACTTCCAAACACTTTGGATTTTTCATGAAGTGACCATCAGACGGTCACAGGACAACCCATGGTCGGATCCATGACTCTATGGTCGGTCCATCACTCTCCCATAATTAATTAGGTTTTCACACCAAAGTCTCAGACGAGCATTTTGAATAATGATTGAACCAACATTTAATCATTCTTTCACCAACAAATCCTGAACTCTTCGTGAATTCATCATATTTGCTCACGTGAGCATATGGACACTACATGGTTGATCCACGGTCTCATGTAGCTGCTCCTCATTCGTCCCATGGTTAAAACTTCTGACCATGAATTGATCGTCAATCAATTAAATTAGGGTTTCTGAGTTCAAGGACCATGCTTCCAGACTCTAACCTTAATAATTCCACGACGACCTCGTGGTCATGAATTAATATTAATAATTCTACGACGACCTCATGGTCATGAATTAATATTAATAATTCTACGACGACCTCATGGTCATGAATTAATATTAATAATTCTATGGTGACCTCATGGTCATGAATTTTATTAATTATGCTAGGTTCAACGACCAACACTTTAATTAATATTCTTGGCACACTGCCAATCATTCATGAGCAACACATGCTCAGACGGTCAAATATTCAACAAATCATCACGAGAGCAACACTTGCTCAGATGATCAATATTTGCCAGAGTTAAGGAATATCGGCTCAACAATCCATCAATATTCAACAATCTATCGAATGAGCAATACTTGCTCACTTCATCATAAGAATTATACCTATGTCTCATGACACGTTCAATTCGTGGGTGGTTCCATAATATCTTGTTCGACTCAGCAACCACGTGGACTCATTTTCCCATCAAACCACGAAATCATCAATTGACTAACAAACCACGAGACGATCAATCGTGTCACTTGGGGGGATATCACTTAGGGTTTTGGTCTGGCGGTCTAAGGAACGTGTGTTCAAACACACGATGGAATTTGAGCAAGTCGTGCAATCAGTTGAAGGAATTCACGAGGTAGTAGGTGGAAGGTCGAATGAGTCTTTACACGTTGGACAACCGGTTTCGAACACGATTTCCACCTCTCCACTCCTTGATTCCATTAACTGTCACACTTCATGGGATCATGGTGTCTACAATTCCAGCAATATAAATAATTTCCTAAATCAAGATTGAAGGAAGAGAGAATCGAAAACAGAACGAATACACAGAATACTCAGAGTAAGAATCTCACATCTCTTCGACAACACGAGATCATCAAACTCATCAATTAAGCAATTTCTTCACAATCGTTCAACTTCAATCATTCAGAACTTATCATATTCAGAATTCACACACCCACAATCCTTGAATCACCATCGATTCCACACATTTATTAGCTTCCCTCCTACAAATCAACCCATCCTCTGTTGTGACTGAATTTACTCTGGAACGGTCGTTGTCTCGATTTAGGCCGGAGTACTACAGATTTATCTCTCGAATCTAAAGCACCCCCTTTGCAGCGGTGCATCTGTGTGAGGTTAAACACTTCGCTCGGTTCAAGGAATTTCCTCCGCACGTCGTCTTCAATTCCGCATAAACTAGCAGATCGTTTTTCCCCATCCACAAAACTATAATCAGATTTATGCTACTTGTATTCAAGGAATATCACTTTTACGTATAATAAACCCTAAACTAGCAATAGATGTGATTAGAAGTTCTACCAATTTGCAACTTGACAAAACAATTAATCAAATCATGTAACTATATTTTTAGAGAATCGTAAACGATAAATACGAGACAAAACTAATTTATCATATTAAAGAATCATGCTTTGTAAAATCCAACTATTCCATAACCAATAATAAAATTAAGTACTCATGTTAATGGAGTTCATAACAAGAAGAAATAGAAACCCTAACATGTTGTAAAAACTAGAAACAAAAGTAGAAGAAGAGATATAAAGATAAGATGATTGGTTTTGAGAAAATACTTCTCTTTTATAGCTCTTCTTGTTCCAAAATTAGGTCTAGCCTTCAAAATATTCAAGTCCACGTCCATCTACTAGTCCACCAAGCCCATGTGTGAGAAATATGTCTCTGGAATTTTGGGTCCAAAACTGGTCGCCGGAATTGCTGACGTCATCGCCGGAATCCGGTTACCGGAAATATTTCTCAGGTCACTTAGCCATCAGAAACTATCACCAGGCCAACTATATACTTCCAGTACCTCAACTCTCATTCTATTTAGTTTATACATTCACAAAAACCAACTAACCCAACTTCTTATTTCTTGTGAAAAGGCACCCCAAAGCGTGCCATGTAGATCATATATTCGGCCATCAATTATTACATACGACTCGTACCCCCTTCATGATTCAGTGAAACATTACCATACCCACTTCCGGTTCAGAAATCCACCAACTGGAACTAGCACCACCAGCTGACCATTCTTGTTGCGTTTTCGCAGTGTTCTCTACAGCTTCTCATGGCTTTCATCTAAATTATCAGGCCATTCACATTAGCTCACACTACTGCCCATTGCAGACTCATCCTTTCACATTCTTCCATATGGTTCAGCTCAATTTCCACAGCTCAGACCTGCAACATAGCACCATTAGCCATTCTGCAGCTGCGTCAAGTCCCATCACCCAGCTGCCCTGCTACAATTTAGTTGCAATCTCAACTGCCACTGATTCCATATTTGGCAGCACTATCACTGTCTTTCACTCACACACCAACTGTGCCTGTAGCTGTAGCTTCCTTTGAGAACTCGGACGGCACCAATTATTTACACAATCATCCCCTTGCTCAGTTCCATATGCTCGTCGCAGCCATTCATCCATTGCTGCAACTCAGTGCAAAATCAAGTTAACTCCATTAAAACCTGTTTCTCCACAACATCTCAGCTTATGAAAACCATCACTTGTACCTGCATTCACCATTTCCCTTCGCATCTTCTCAAGTCACGACTATCTCAAATCACCAACACCAATCACCACCCTCAACGGCAATTGCTTAAACCCTCTCTTAGCCTTAGCAGCACCAGCGTTTATACTTGTTGATGGTGGATTTTTGTTTAAGGTTAAGATTGTAAAACCTAAAAAATATGCGCCAACATCTTGTAAGAGATAAGGCCATTAACAAGTGATGGATACTCCTTCACTTTATCAATTCACCAAGAATGGAGCATTTGGCAACAATCCCATTCTTTGAATAAAATACACGAAATTCATCTAGGTTGGAGCATGTAGCAACAATCCCATATACCCTGTGAATTTTCAGCATTATTAATTAATGCGCAACAGCCTTGTATTTCCTGTACTCATTATCAGTGCGGCATGACGACTAAGTGTTGCTCTTAGCGGAGCAACACGAACCTCCAAGCATTATAATGAAACCATGTACGAAATACCCGTACAGGCTGAACTCTCGGTGTGTTATACTAGCCCGATTGTGCCCCTCTTGGTGTGTTATACTAGCCCGATTGAGCATCCAGACTGACCGTATCAGTCTGGATATGATCACGACCATCCAACTCCACCAGCCTGATTGGATGGCCCAGATCGATTCCATCACCCCCAAGCAGGTATGGAATACCTGCTGAACCAACACGGAACCCGCATGGTCGGCCTCCCTTGGCATAGCTTGCCAAAATGTCCAAACCATAGCAGTATGGATGGAAAACCCTAAATTAGGGTTTGCGGCACATTACATGTGTCCCAAAATAGCCTCAACCATCCATCTTCGCAGGTATAGATGGAGGGTGTAGATGTAAATTCAAAGGGCATGGAGTATGTCAATATAATCACCGCATGACCGCCTACATACCTGACCAATCGGTCAGGACCAACCATGGTTGGTCAATCCAAATCGTGCGCCTGAATGGAGCATGACGCACGGCTTTGAAACCCAAAAATTAGGTTTTTTGAATCACGAGCGTCCATCTTCTCCGGCACGAATGGAGGGTCCGAGACTAGATCAAAGCAGGTCCGGTCATGTCAACATGACCATAGTGGACCCATATATCCCCTCACCTAATCTTCCAAGGCATTCCATGCCTGGCTATCCCCAAATCGTCCGCTCCAACATGCGTGGTCGCACCTCCCAAGCTGCAAATTAATCTCAACCACTCGATTTCTCCGGACGAATTGGGTGGCTTAGATCGCGTTTTCATGGGACGGTAAGACATAGGCGTGAACACCAGCCTACCACCTACATGTTGGAACAGACGACCAAGAACGACCAAGCCTGGTCATTTTGGAACGCCCGCCCGAAGTTGGTATGGGATACGGCTTTTGCGGCACTAATCTTCTATTTCAATTCGATCTCGACCACTCAACTTCGCCGGACGAATTGGGTGGCCTAGATCACGTTTTTATGGGACGGTAGGTATAAGCGCCTACACCGTCACGCCATATACACACAGGTATGATCGTCCAATCCAGGATAGTTCCCTAAGTCTGGTTTCGGTCAGGGTGAAGTGCAGTGCTTGCGCACCTCCTTCGAAACCCTAATTCCACCAAGTGTCGCAGATGAGTGTCTTAAAGATCATCTCATCCGTCCAACTTCACCAGATCGGTTATATAGCCATGGTCAGGAGTTAACTATTCAGTGCGGAGTCATGGTGATCACCATCCACCACTCTACCACACCATGTGGTCGGTCAAGGAAGGGTTTGCATGCGCAACTTCCAAACCATGCTGGATATACTCAATGCAGTACCTGCATAGTATACACACGATACTTCACAAGTATCAACTTCCTTCCTAGGTTTTGCTTTCGGGATGTTTTCTCCTCCCGAATGAGCTTAAAACCTAAATACTTCCGCGTTGGAGATATGAAATTATTTTCCGTATGGAATGGAGGGGCGGACCATCAAAATACGAGTCCGTACTAGAATTCTACAATGATTCTAGTAAGGGGAGCTAATTAGGGTTTCTAGTGCAACAACAATCAACGGTTGCCCCTCCTCTCAAGATGCATAATCTCGATCGTCGAAGGTCACCAAGCTAGCAAGTTTCCCGAGCCTGACTTGCCAAGCCACAACAACATGCAACATGTTTTCCAAAAACATTCGAGACATCAATCATGTCACAAACTGGGGGATACATACTAGGGTATTGGTCTGGAAGTTTACAGCATGCAGCGCACAACGCGCCATCACAAGAACGTGTCAGGAAGTCGTGGACGGTTAGTGATGATGGGAGAAGTGGGAAAGCCTGGTCGTGTGACACCAACACACTACTCCACTACTCCATCACTCCACTTTCTCCACTTCCCACGAGATACGAAGGTTAGGCTAAAGGACTTGTATAAATAGGTTCTCCGCCCTATTTTCAACAACAACACAAGTCCAGACAACAGAAGCAAGTGTTGATACAATCGTATTCAAACACCAGAACTGATAGCTTACATTCCTTCAAGCCAGTTCAGCCTTCTGATACAAGTCCTGCATAGCCAACACCTTCACATTCTCAACACCTTCTTCGCTTCCCTCTCTAAGATCAACCCCATATCCTTCACTTTGTGACCGAAACAAGTCTGGAACGACCATTTCTTGGTTTAGGCCGGACTTGCACAGATTGATCTCTCGAATCTACAAGCACTCACCGCGCAGTGCATTTGTTTTAGGTTTAGATTCATTCCTCATCCACACCCCAAATTACCAAAATTAGCAGGAATAGTTTTCACCCATAAACAATTAGCGACCATAGTGGGAGGTTGATCTCTCGGTCGTAAAGTCAATTTCTTCGAAATCCGATTCGATTTTCTCAACTTCAAAAAGGGTAGATCTTAGAACCAATTCAATCAACAATTCATTTCAAGATGGTGGAACTCAGGTCTGCATCAGCAATCAATTCTGATGGAACTAGGGAGGATAACACTCCCGGTGTCGATGTATCTGTCAGTGCAGCTACTGTGGTCAATACATCTCGAGGGGCCGTCACTTCTACCATCAGCACCAGCGTAGCGGGAAGTATTCCAGTAGGTGTAACGCCTCCCATCACCAGAGCCAGAGCAGTCGCGAATCCCTACATCTACTCAAGTGTAATGCCTCCGGTAGTCACCAGAGCAAAAACTTCCGCTCCTTCATCAGGACGAGGATCCGGAGGGAGGAGAGGAGGACCATCTCCCATTACCATTGCAGACTTGATGGAGAAGCAAGAAGTTCTTGCTAAGACTCAAACAGATATGGCCGCAACTCAGAAAGAGGTACTCACTTTTCTTAAGACATTAACTGATCGATTTTCATAAGAGCCGCGGCAGCCCCTGGAGCCAACAAGGAACGCATTCAACACACTGGAAAAGGTACTTCAGCGGTGCGGACCTACATGGACCTGATCAAAGAAGCGAAATCAGATATGAGCAGTCCTGTCATGGAGACTCCTACACTGGGAACTGATCCTTACAACGATCCTCCTCAAGTCAATAGTTTCACTATGAACCAGAGGCCGGTGATAGGGAAGCGTTTTCTCTAGTGGAAAGTTTAGGCGAACTTTCACACCTCTCAAAGAATCAGCACGCGGAGACATTTTGCTGTAATCAACCAGAGGAAGGTTACAACCGTGCCCTACATGTCCCCGCACACATCAAGGATTCAGAGTTTAAGAAGTCCCTTATCGACACAGGAGCATCTTCGAATGTGATTACTCTCAAAACTCTTTGGACATACAAGGTTCTCCCAGGCAAGGTCGTACGGAAGCCTACCACAATGACGGACTTCGAGGAAAACCAAACCAGCACATACGGGAGAAGCTCCGCGGAAAGAATCATACAATTTTATTGCGTCCCACTCCTCACGTGGGCGTAAATTCAGGAGGAATACCGGCTTGCATCATTGAGGGCTAGTACCCACGATGCATCTTTGCTGATGAAGCATTCTTCACTAGTGAAGCCACGACCCACGTTCACACGAAGAGGGAACGAACTTTTGTGGCGTGTCGTGACCAGAAATGGAAAATGGTATACCGACACTGCCATTATCAATTAGCAGGGGATACTGTTACCCAGTCTCTCCACCCAAGGGAATGCTACAACAGCAATGAACCACAAGAACAAGTGCTAGATACTCTACAACAGCTGCAAGATGGCACCAATTCCACAACTGATGAGATTGAAATCGTTGAGGAATCTCCTAGGCATATCTCTATCATCTCGACCTTGTGTATGGATAAACACACGAAGCTCGTGGAATTCTCAAATAGTACCAGGACATATTCGATTGGAGATATGAAGAAATGCCGGATTTAGATGAAAATTGGTCACCCATCATCTACATGTCATACCTGGATCAAAGTCGGTTAAACAGTTGCAGTTCAGACACGAGAAATATGGATGGACCAGGTGCTGCATAGACTTCAGATACTTGAACAGGTGCTGCTCCAAAAATGATCCTCCTCTACCTAACATCGACATGTTAGTAGATGCAACCAGCGGACACGGCATGTTCTCCTCCATGGATGGATGTAGCGACTACAACCAGATAAGGATGTACGAGCATGATGCAAGTAAGATATCTTTTCGAACTCCTTTCAGAAATTTTTATTATACCATACTGCCATTTGTTTTAAAGAATGCTGGTGAAACGTATCAACGCTCTATGACAACAATATTCCACTGGAGCCGATACCTCAAGGGATCAGCCTCAAGAAGATAACTATGTCCATGCATCATACCGAGCAAGATCCGGGCGAGTCACTCTATCAGACAGTGGCCGAGCAAGATCCGGGCGAGTCACTCTATTAGAAAATGGTCGAATAAGATCCGGGCAAGTCACTTTATCAGACAGTGGTACATGTTTATCATGCTATGTTGGAGAATCTGCTCTTTTGGTTATCCTCTGGAGCTGTTGAACGCTCATCTACAACAACATATGCCCTGATAGAAACAACTAGGCCTTCCGGTAATGAAGAGCCTCATAATGTTTATAGGGGCATATGTCTCACCAACAGGAGATACAACCTTCATCCTTATGTAAGCAGTTCCCTAAAGCAGCAAGAGGAAAACCACCGAGATACAATATCCTACGCGTCCGCCAACTCCAACTCCAGTACCACATGCACGACTCCCACAATGATAAAACAATGTCCAAGATATTCCATATCTGGCTCGACAACAACAACTATGAATAAACCATGTAAACCATGCTTGGGGACTGAGGCTCAGCATGAAGTTCCTTCACTGTCGGTCAAGGACTTCTTCAACACGAGAGAGATGGTCAGTCAAGAAACATGGAATTCGCAAGGGTAAATCGAACTGAAGAGGAAGCCACTTCAACACTCCCTCCAGCAGAAGCTGCTTAAATGGTCTATTCAAGAGCCGCCTCAACGCTCTCTCCGGGACCCACGTTCGCTTCAGAATCCTGCTTCAACACTCTCTCCAGGATCCACCTCAACGTTCGCACCAGAATCAACTTTAACATCCTCTCGAGCCGTTTCAACACTCGAGCTACATCATTAATCTGCGCTCTGGTCAAGTTATCTTTGATGTGCTCAGTGCTCAATATACGTCTCATCCATCCTTCATGAGAGTCCAACAGAGCATGAGAACCTTGAAGTCGATAGGAGAAGGGTTATCTTGTGGAACAAATATTTTTATATAGTTGAAAGGGCGCGGTGAGCAACTCATCATCAATGTTCAACATATATTTGAAGCTGTCAACACCTCCTGACTTGGCACCAACATTATCCCCAGAAGACATCTATACAGGAGTTCTTTTATTTATTCTACAATAAAATACATGAGTCAGTAGTTGTATAAAAGTGTGTGATATGTGTAGTCACACATGACAGAACACACATTCACGTTGGAGTACACAAGTCTGGTATTGATCAATTTACAAGTCCGGTATTCCTCCAGTTTCAAGTCCGGAGTTGATCAAGTCATAAGTCCGGTATTTCTCCAGTTTCAAGTCCGGAGTTGATCAAGTCACAAGTCCGGTATTGCTCCAGTTTCAAGTCCGGAGTTGATCAAGTCACAAGTCCGGTATTGCTCCAGTTTCAAGTCCGGAGTTGATCAAGTCACAAGTCCGGTATTGCTCTAGTTTCAAGTCCGGAGTTGATCAAGTCACAAGTTCGGTATTTCTCAAGTTTCAAGTCTGGTATTGATCAAAGTCACAAGGCTGGTATTCGAATAAACTAGGCACACGTAGCAGGGCCGGTTTTCATTCGAAACACAGGGTCGAAATTCAGTCAGGTATGCGGCGGGTCCCACTTAATACCAGCCCCATATTGGTCGAAGCAGGCACAGCCGGCCTCAAGCAAAGCAGACATGCAGTGGACCCACGTTTAACCGAAGCAGGCACATCAATCCCACGTTCGATCAAGCAAGCGCAGCAGCCCCACGAACGAAACAGACGTAACAGTCCATCAAAGTAGGCAAGACCGACATCATGCTAGGGGAACGCTCGCCTGGACGTCTCTTGAACGTGACATGCTCGAAGGACAGGACGACCCGTCTCTCCTGGTAACATCTAACTTTGTCACGTTAGTTTTATCTTTAACTGTCACCATATCATGCCTACCCCACAATAGTGTAACCATTATGTGCTAGTTAGGGGACTTAATGTTGATGGTGGATTTTTGTTTAAGGTTAAGATTGTAAAACCTAAAAAATATGCGCCAAAATCTTGTAAGAGATAAGGCCATTAACAAGTGATGGATACTCCTTAACTTTAAAAATTCACCAAGAATGGAGCATGTGGCAACAATCCCATTCTGTGAATAAAATACACGAAATTCATCCAGGTTGGAGCATGTAGCAATAATCCCATATACCCTGTGAATTTCGGCATTATTAATTAATACGCAACAGCCTTGTATTTCCTGTACTCATTATCAGTGCGGCATGACAACTGAGTGTTACTCTTAGCGGAGCAACACGAACCTCCAAGCATTATAATGAAACCATGTACGAAATACCCGTACAGGCTGAACTCTCGGTGTGTTATACTAGCCCGATTGAGCCCCTCTCGGTGTGTTATACTAGCCCGATTGAGCATCCAGACTGACCGTATCAGTCTGGATATGATCACGACCATCCAAATCCACCAGCCTGATTGGATGGCCCAGATCGATTCCATCACCCCCAAGCAGGTATGGAATACCTGCCGAAACAACGCGGAACCCGCATGGTCGGCCTCCCTTGGCCTAGCTTTCCAAAACTTCCAAACCATAGCAGTATGGATGGAAAACCCTAAATTAGGGTTTGCGGCACATTACATGTGTCGCAAAATAGCCTCAACCATCCATCTTCGCAGGTATAGATGGAGGGTGCAGATGTAGATTCAAAGGGAACGGAGTATGTCAACATAATCACCGCATGCCCGCCTACATACCTGACCAATCGGTCAGGACCAACCATGGCTGGTCATTCCAAATCGTGCGCCTGAATGGAGCATGACGCACGGCTTTGAAACCCAAAAATTAAGGTTTTTGAATCACGAGCGTCCATCTTCTCCGGCACGAATGGAGGGTCCGAGATTAGATCAAAGCAGGTCCGGTCATGTCAACATGACCATCATGGACCCGTCTATCCCCTCACCTAATCGTCCAAGGCATGCCATGCCTGGATATCCCAAAATCGTCCGCTCCAACATGCGTGGTCGCACCTCCCAAGATGCAAATTAATCTCAACCACTCGATTTCTCCGGACGAATTGGGTGGCTTAGATTGCGTTTTCATGGGACGGTAAGACATAGGCGTGACCAGCCTACCACCTATACATTGGAACAGACGACCAAGACCGACCAAGCCTGGTCGTTTTGTAACGCCCGCCCGAAGTTGGTATGGGATACGACTTTTGCAGCACTAATCTTCTGTTTCAATTCGATCTCGACCACTCAACTTCACCGGACGAATTGGGTGGCCCAAATCACGTTTTTATGGGACGGTAGGTATAAGTGCCTACACCGTCACGCCATATACACACAGGTATGATCGGCCAGTCCAAGATAGTTCCCTAAGTCTGGTTTCGGTCAGGGTGAAGTGCAGTGCTTGCGCACCTCCTTCGAAACCCTAATTCCACCAAGTGTCGCAGATGAGTGTCTTAAAGATCATCTCATCCGTCCAACTTCACCAGCTCGGTTATATAGCCCTGGTCAGGAGTTAACAATCAGTGCGGAGTCATGGTGATCACCATCCACCACTCTACCACACCATGTGGTCGGTCAAGGAAGGGTTTGCATGCGCAACTTCCAAACCATGCTGGATATACTCAATGCAGTACCTGCATAGTATACACACGATACTTCACAAGTATCAATTTCCTTCCTGGGTTTTGCTTTCGGGATGTTTTCTCCTCCCGAACGAGCTTAAAACCTAAATACTCCCGCGTTGAGAGATATGAAATTTTTTTCCGTATGGAATGGAGGGGCGGACCATCAAAATACGAGTCCGTACTAGAATTGTACAATGATTCTAGTAAGGGGCGCTAATTAGGGTTTTTAGTGAAACAATCAACGGTTGCCCCTCCTCTCAAGATGCATAATCTCGACCTTCGAAGGTCACCAAGCTAGCAAGTTTCCCGAGCCTGACTTGCCAAGCCACAACAACATGCAACATGTTTTCCAAAAACATTTGAGACATCAATCATGTCACAAACTGGGGGATACATACTGGGGTATTGGTCTGGCAGTTTACAGCGTGCAGCGCACAACGCGCCATCACAAGAACGTGTCAGGAAGTCGTGGACGGTTAGTGATGATGGGAGAAGTGGGAAAGCCTGGTCATGTGACACCAACACACTGCTCCACTACTCCATCACTCCACTTTCTCTACTTCCCACGAGATACGAAGGTTAGGCTAAAGGACTTGTATAAATAGGTTCTCCGCCCTATTTTCAACAACAACACAAGTCCAGACAACAGAAGAAAATGTTGATACAATCGTATTCAAACACCGAAACTGATAGCTTACATCCTGCAAGCCAGTTCAGCCTTCTGATACAAGTCCTGCATAGCCAACACCTTCACATTATCAACACCTTCTTCGCTTCCCTCCCTAAGATCAACCCCATATCCTTCACTTTGTGACCGAAACAAGTATGGAACGGCCATTTCTTGGTTTAGGCCGGACTTGCACAGATTGATCTCTCGAATCTATAAGCACTCACCGCGTAGTGCATTTGTTTTAGGTTTAGATTCATTCCTCATCCACACCCCAAATTACCAAAATTAGCAAGAATAGTTTTCACCCATAAACAATACTGTCAACAGTTCCAACTCCCAATGGCAATAGCTCCAATCCCAGTCAACCTGCAAAATACCAGCAGCATCACGTTGTATCAACCACCAGCAATGTCATTAATACTAGCCACAGCTTACAACACTTCTCAAGGCCAACTCCACTTTTCAAGCTGTCACTGATCACCATAACCACAGCTAACTCAACCTGCAACTCCAACTTCTATCGTTTTTCACAACAACCCCTCCACTGTATCATAACCAGCCATCATGGCTGTGCCATCCATTCCACCATAACTTTCTATTTCATGCCTGTGCAACCTTCACCATAACTTCCTGCAATATCTCCCATCTGTAAGCCACACCAACACCTTCCATCTAATTGCAGTAACTTGGCTTGCAACAAAACTTCAGCTTCTCACCAACTCAATGTCATGGCCAACATTGGTTTCTTGACCACAAACTGGTAACATAACTCCATCACAAGATCGAACCACATCTCATTATCCATTCTTAACCTAGCAAAATTTCCTTGCCTTCAACCGCCTTCTGCTCCTATCAGTTCTTCATCAGTTCGAATGGAAGCACCACTGCTACTCTTCCCTGTTCTTATCGCTGCCAGAACTTTAATGAGATAGCTCAGAACCATGTCAGCCTTGGATAGGCAAACTGGTCACAGCCCAACTTAAAATGTGAAGTACTGCTCGTTCAGGCAATTATACGAACACTCTGTCTACATTCTGCTAATAATGGAGATACAAAATCGATGTTGATCTCCAAGCCATTCTATACCTCCCCCTACGCATAAATCATACATAACACAAACCCACGATTTTGGTGCTAACCCATTCTTTCGGACCCAATGACAGACTCGAATCCTTCTAGTCTTGTCTGTTACTTCAATGCAAACCAGTAGCTCATAAAACAGACATGTATTCTCTCGGCTAAAGCTTCCCAGGTTAACTAGTACCCAATCGTCAGTTCCTTCTCAGCCTGGAATTCAACCCTTCGAGCACGAGCCTGGACATGGCTTACCAGAAGTTGGACTTGGTGCAGTCGTGAGAGTAATGGCCAGGTCGAAGTGATGAATAACTCGACCTAGTTCTCTGGTTGTAAGAAACTTAATTTCCTTTCCTTCTCAAACGCGCATGTGCAGTCCCAGTTTCATTATTCACTTCCCAGGTGTGACAAACTGCCCAGCCCATGTAGGTTCACAACACAATCTTCAAGCCCAGCTACTCATTGTTAACTGGTTTAGCATTTTAGCTCCCATATTCTACCAAGGCAACTCATGACGATGTCACTTATCGCCCGATATGACTCATTTCTGCGTTCTCTCCTTTTTGCAGACTTAATCCTCTATACCTGAAAACATAGAAAAGGGGAATAATATACAAAATAACAAGAGAACTAATAAGAAAATCATGCGAAATAGATACTCAAAAGATGTATTTTAGGCCCCTATCAAGGATGGACTACTCGAACGTGTCGTTCGGATACTGGACGAAGAAGAAATCATCAGATTAGCATAAAGGGAAAATTAGTAGTTTTGACACTAGACCGACCGGGCTACCCTTATCACGGATAAAGTGTGTTTAGTGTTCCCCTTTGGTCTTAGCTACCAAAACCAAATCAAATAAAAACATTCTTCTTATTTTTCTTCATTTTTCTTCCTTCTCCTTTCTTCTCTTCTCCTCTGTTTCTTCTTCTTTGTTCTTCCTGATAGAATTTTGAGAGATAAATTAGAGTTTTGAGATCGAAATAGGTTTGGGAAGATCGTGGAGTTACATATAGTGATGGTGTTTCCGTCTGCCTTTGATTCAGACTCGAATGAGAAAGTAAATCAGGAAGTTAAGGTTTTAATTTGAATTTTAGCCATGGAAGAATTGAGTATTTGAAGATGGATTTGAGTGGTTCTTGATGAAGAGAAGAAGGTTTGTGGTTTAATTAAAGTTCTGAAGTCATTTGGAGATGATCAGAGATTTAGGGTTTCTGCATGTTGAGTTGGAACTCGATTTGAGTAAGAATTAAGAAGATATAGACGGAATTACAAGTTGGGTTTGCTTAATTAAAGAGTTTGATTGATGGTTTGTGTTTGAATTAGAGATTGAGACGTTAAGGTTTTGTTGAGGTAGTATAGAAATCAGTTGAGATAAAAGATAGGTTTGTATGATGAACTCAAAGAAGATTTAGATGATGTGTTAAAGTTCGGGTGAGATGAATTGGATGGGTTTGGTCGATTTGAGGACTTGAATTAATGGTTTGAGCAGAAGTGAGGGTTTGAGGATTATTTGGAGTTCTCACAGTTGATGTTTTTGGATTTGTGAAGAGGAATTAAAAGAGGAAGATCCCTGATTCAGATTAAGGTAAAGAATGATTGGGGGAGAAACCATTTCAAGGTAATTGTTCTTCTTAATTCAGTTAGTAATACTTGTATGTTTTCAATTTGAGTTCATGGACTATGAGATGTTGAATTTGGAATTATTGATATAAAGGGAGTTGTGGATGAGGTTTAAGTGTGTATTGAATTAGACATGAATATAAAATTACAGGAGGTATGAATAATGATAGTGGAGTTGAAGGGTGTTAACTGAGAATGGTGATGGTTGTGGTGTTAATAATTATTGGTTGGCTGCAGATTTAGTTTCGATTGGATATTTTAAGGATTACTATACAACTAGTGGTGCAAGGAATGTATATAGGACATAGAAGAGACTGTGGTGGTGTGTTGGTGATCTGAGGTAAATAAAATTGCAAGTTGTTATATTTGAATGTGGAATGAGATGGAGCTGAACATATTTGAGATGACTGTAGAAAGAATGGAGCATCTACTGCTTGCAGTTAGGCTAAGCTTGTATTTGAAGTTCAATTATGAAGTTCAGTTAAATTTAATGTGTTGTATTATATTTGGAGTTATCTGTGTAGGTGGTGTTGTTAACAAGAGACTGATGTTATTGTGGTGATGTTCTGTGGCTGCTGCGATGTTATTGAACACGTTTTGAGATTCATTTTGGTTATATATGGTCTATGGTGTTGAGGTGGAGATGCATGTGTTAGTTTTGTATAATGAATGGAATTGCAGGTTATGAGAATTCAATTATATGTATGTTAATTGAGTATAGTTAGAATGGAAGGGTGTTTGTAGATATTGCGGATGAAGAGTATGAATGAACTGTTGGCGTTCATTGTGAAAGAGTTGATGATTTATGTTGAGTATTGAAGCTTTGAAATGAGATAAAAGTGTAAATAAGGGATCTAATGGTTGTGTTGAACTGAACTTGAGTGTGCTTATGGTGTGTAGAGCAGAAGTTGATTGTAATGTTGTTAGCTATGACATTAGTAAAAGCCTGCAATGCAGATCAAGATAAACTCAGTTTACTTTTGTAATTGAGTTTTGAAGTTTATTTAAGATGAATGAATTAAGGTTGTTATGTTAAATGAAAGTTAAGAATGCAAATTTTCTAGTTGAAGTGAATCTGTAATAGAAGTTTAGCTTAGGCTTTTTCCTATTAGTCATCCCAGTCAGATTATCTGACTAATTATGTTCTTAGCTGACTTGACCTAGTACTTCTTACTATGTTTATCTGACTGAGTTAACTCACTGAGTTTTCCCTATCTTGACCTGAGTCGGATCCTTGACCGATTTAGACTATAGAATATGACTATTTGACCCTGAACCCTTACTCGGACTTGGACGTTGACTGTTAGTTCGACCGTTAGTGACTGTTAGTTGACTTTGGTGTACTTGGGCTTAGGGCAGTTTTCTTAATTAGATGTTTTGGACTTCTCGTGGTCCGAATTAGACTTTGACTTCTTCTACAAAGTTGTAGATGTTCATAAGACTTAGTTAATGGGTTTAGAACTATTAGTTAGACTTGTATGAGCCTTTTGGATAATCTCTTAGGGTACTTGTGTGATTAATAGTTAGTATTAACAACTATCGATTCAAAGGATGAACCAGTGGATCGTGGATCTCGAGGTAGGCGTGGCCTGTCATCAAAAGGTGTGGGAATGCATTTGACTCTTTTGTAATCATTATTGTCTCTTTTATAAAAGTTTATGTTTAATAAACTCATGCATTGTTTTTTTCTGCATTCCATGCTTTGTTTAAAATGCATTATGATAATCCTGTTGATTCTGTGAATCTTTCCACGATTTGGAAAGTACTTGTATTGTTTGTTGTCAATATGAATTGTTATGGGAAATGATAATTTCCACTTGTGGTATATAGGATATGCTCCTTCATATTTATACCTACTTTAATTCAGCTTTTATTATTTAGAGTACTGGTCACCATGGTCTTGGTGGCGTCCATAGCTATTAGGTGTGAATTTCCGGGTAGGGATTTACAACCATATTATACATTGTTTGAAGAAGGAGTTTGTCCATATACATGTATGATTATTTCAGTGACTTAGTCACTGTTTAATGTTTCGTGAAAACATGTATTGTTTTCCAAATCTTGCCTATGATTACTTAGAAGTTTAATTGTTAATTATTCCCACTTCAGTTTCTGTGACAGATCAGGGTTGCGCAGCTAAAGCTCCGAGAAGTTGACTTCGCTAGTTGATTAAATTCTGTTATATTAATTATGTTGTATATTCTAAATGACTATTATATATGTAACATTTGAGAGAAGATCTTGTATATATATTTCTGAGCGGGGTTAGCTTTGGGTTAAGTTCTGTATCGCATTTCTTAATTGAATGCTTAAGTGCATGTTTTAGATTTTAGTACCTCTTTATTTAGTTAATTTGTTGGATTAGTCAGCTACTAGATTAGGGGGCGCTACATCATTATTCCTTGATTGAGATTCATTAAGTTGAACTCTCGGAATTGTATTTAGGTTTTGTCCATACATGTTTCCTAAGAAAAAGTTGGTGGTGTATCACTCTTAAAAATGGATGATCACAAGTCATATCTTCAGATTTTGAATCAATAAAGCAGATCTCGTCGATCTATAATCTAGTTTGAGTGAGCTTGTATCAGAAGAAAAAGATCACAGAATAAATAAACTAGTTAATATCAAGGTTCAACTATACTATTAGTCAATCAAATCAAATATCGGAAACTAAAATAACAATATGATTTTAGTTTCCCTCCAACGGCACTACTATATGCTTCTTGATTCCAAAGAAGTCTTTAAACGAAACGCTAGTTAGAGATTTCACCTAATTAGGATACTTTCTACTCCAGTGAGTGTTACGAGAATAATGCTAGTGGACTTCTTCACGCCGACTACAAAATGAAGTACGCGTGTCACAGGATAAGTTTGCATGAAAGACAAACTTCACTATTTATAATGACCAAGGTAGTTTTCCAAGGAATTTTCAAACCCGAAAGTATTCAAAGATATACAATAAATACATATTTTCGGTTTTGTATAAATGTAATCCAAGTAATATACTGAAATCTCTCGTGGATGATAACTCAATATTAGCTAGCGTACATATATACTTTACTAATATAATATTCAGAGATATACTATGAAATTAAATAATATAAATTCTGAATACTAAGTAGATTTTTGGAATATTTCGATTTGGGATCTCATCTTGAGTATCAACGATAATACTTGAACATTAAGGAGTAAGAGTTTAACACATGTTCAAAATATTATGTCGACATCTATTGAACTTTTCATATTAACCAAACCGTGTTTTCGATTGCTATCCAAACCCTAAGTTTATAACCAAAATAGGAAAAACGTTTAATTGGTTAACATTAGTGATCGACCATGCTATAAATCCCAAAGTAAAGGATCGCTCATGCAGCCCTGCTATAAACCCCTGTAAGGGATTGGTCCTGTTGTAGATCCTTGGGACAGGTCCTAGTATAGATCATTTGATTCCTTTTAACTATGAAATAAGTTTCACAGGTCTATTTCTCTTTAAACTCATAGTTTTTAGGCATGAAATAAACCCAAAGTTCAACACACTAACTAGTAATGAATTACAAATATAATGTTATGTCACATTTAGGAAGTTCAAAAAATAAACGTTATACTTCGTAATCTCATATACCAAAATTGTATAAAACAACTAGTATATTCTTTCTTAGGACTTTGATCATAATGGAAAATACAGGAGATACAAATAATAACTTTGTATGTTATGTTTTCAATCTAAATGACTTGAAAGAAATGTAGATAGAAATGGAAACTAGTCAAGTCTATATTAATAAACTCAAACAGAAAGATGATGTGTACGTTGATGCCGATACGTCTTCAGGTTCTTCGGAGTAACACGAGTTTGTCTTAACATTTACAATGTTCCTAATCTAACCTAATGAAGTTGACTCTAGTAATCTAATCAAGCATCTTTGAGTTTTGGAGTTAAAATATGGCATCAAACTTGACATACTAACGTTTGGTGGATTCAACCGAGCAATTTCCGTCGCCGTCTAGATCAGGAGAATCTCTCATCTAATCGGACACATGTGCCTAAAACTTTATGTTTTATTGGCTAGCCAAAATCGTACGCCAGCTTTAATTATCTGTTACTGTAAAAACATTAAATGCATTAACATGTAATTAATTTATTAATTGTTCAGTAAATAATGATTATTACCTCCATCTCATGACTCCGTCCACTCTGATACCTAGTTAGCAATTCGTAGTACGGCATACGTACGGAACGGCAAACGTACGGATATTATTCGGATCAGTGGAAGTCTAGTTCGGTCAAGAATCCGGTCAACGGTTCGTGATGCGGCAGTAGTTCGGAACGGCATACGTACGTGTATAATTCGTTTTAGAGATATGAGTTAGGTACACAAAAATTAGTTTATATATATAATAAACTAATAAACATTTACAGTGAAAATAAAACATTTAATGTTGGGAGTGTAAGAATTTTCTGGTTTTATTGTGTAATATATAAAATATATACACTATCAATCAAAAAACGATCCCTGACATAGTGGTCTTACAGGCATTAGGGGAGTTTGGGGTCCTCTGTTCAAACCCCTTCAATAACATTTTTGTTAAAAACCTTAAACTTAATTGTTTGGGCTTTGCTGACCTCCCAAATGGGCCGAATTTGTTACAATAATTGTTTGGGCTTTGCACAGCGCGCCCCAAATGGGCGAATTTGTCACACGAATTGTAGTTCGCATCGGAAAATCCGCGTATAAATCGGTGAGCTTCAGAAAACGGACGTACCTTGTTCGGAGATTGAATTAGACGGCCGAAGTGTTCGCTCCCGACCGATTCGTAACAATTCGCGAATCATTCGCGAATGATTCGTCGAATTGCTAACTAGGCTCTGATATTCTCTTTTGAATCTTTCGTAATTTCCAATATATAGTTGAACTTCTTTACATATTATTTGGAAACGACTCTTAATGGAGACCTCAATCTGTTTAGGTGAATCATGATTTGAGCTCATAGAAATCCCATAGTTATAGTCAAACCATATGGACAAACCACCTTTCATTCAAACCTATTTGTCGGAAAAACACGATTTGTCTGTTCCTATTTCTTAAGTTTCGTTTTTATCTTCCTTATTTACCCATTAACCATAGGTATTAACACAGCTGCAGTTACTTTTAAAAGGTCGACTTTCGACCGGAGCATTTTCCCTTACACAAATCTTACCTTACGAGAAGCATTAAGCCTCTTTACGATATTTGGTTTGTTCCTTTTTCTTTTGTTCTCAGTCTAATTGACAAAGTTCCCTCGCAGAAAAGAAAAAATCTAACCTAACCACAAACCATTGAAATTTATAGCAAAAAGAAGGGACTGTAATAGATGAATATGGGTTGAAATTCAGTATACAATTCTAATATTTGGGTTCATTTCTAACTTCGATGTTGTTCGCATTTGTCTAGCAACGGTTGAGTACTAAACCTGATTTCAAGTCTAATACTTCAAACTTATTGACATAACTTTCAAATTGGTCCGTCAATGGTTAAATTTTGTTGATCACCGGCGAGTGATAAACATCTAAAAGATGATTTTTGATAATTCATTATTTTAAATATTGTTTCTAATAAATTCACTAATGGGCTATACTTGTTTGTAGAATTTCCTAAAAGGTTTTAAGAAAGTATTTCTCTCAATTTTGGCACCTCATAAGTGTATTATCACAAGGTTTAATTCAAACTCTCTGTTAACTTCCGTCCGAAGATTTTGGTTCACTTTTTTCTTTGATTTACAGATGACAATCAAAGGTAAGGTTTTGGACTTTAAGCCACATCAATGTGCAAGAATTATTGAACTTGCTTAACTTGAAGAGTTAGCTGAGCATTAGAAAGAAAATGGAAGGCAATGGCATAATCAAGAGAATTCATAACAAAGAGATGCTCGACTTCTCCGTAATTTGTATAAGGAAAAGGGAGAATCAATGACCGAATACAAAAGGGAAGTGCTTCTTTAACAATGGCGTAATGCTAATCAGAGATGAATAATAAGAATTTGGATGCGCAAACAAAGATGACCACATAGTAGAAACAAGAAAACAACTCTGTAGTCCATACCACCATTGAGCCAATGAAGTATTGGGACTTTTTATCACCAATCTTGATCCAGCGAAGTATTGGGACTTTGCGTCTCTTATATTAGAAGGCCTTGGATACCAAAGGTGGATAACATATCCTGATTTTGCTATTATATGGAAACTCGAGTAAATATTACACAAATAAAAACTTGCACGTGGGCATGGTCACTGTTGGATGATCATAATAACCTAGTTAGTTTTAGTATTGGGCTAACATTTTGTGACTGCCTGTATATGATAAACTGGAATTTCTTATTTTTATTGTCCTCTTTGTGTGTTTCCACGAATTTCATTTAAGAGCTGATACTTCTTTAATTTCAGGGTGGTAATCCAACTTCCTGCTAGGCTGGTTCAAGTAATTCCTGTGATTGTCAACTATTTTTCACAGACTATGATCCACAATTTCACATATTGTCACGAACTAGGACTTTCAATTATTCTCAAGCTCAAAATAATATTGGTTACTCCCATGTTGTTTCACTTAAGGTAAAAAAATTGTGTTTTTGTTTTTGGGATAAGATGTGAAGTATGAATTTCAGATACTACAACTGTATGAAATTGCTTAATTTATGAAAATATGATGACCTTAGGCATAAAAGTTTGCAATCCTGTAATACCTATATGGGCTTGACTTCTACAAAAACTTAGTATACCAATTTTCAAATACTGCATCCTCGAGGTAGCTCAGGGTATGTCTCTAACTTTGGTCTACTGAATAATCTGATTGAGTCTGCAAGTAAAATGCATGATGAATACAAACCTTTGAGACTGGAGTTATATTTTTTTCACTATATTTTGTTGCTGGATTTACAGGAAGGTGCTACATTAAATGTCCAATCATTCTCCTAATTCGCAGAAGGTTCTCCCTGGGAGCAATCTAAAGCTAAAAAACTTTTAGCCAGGAAGGAGTTACTATACTGTAAATCCAAAAAAAAAACTTGTATCAAAAAGGGTATCATCTACACCTAGACATCATTTGGATTCTTATAAAAGCAGGGGGCTTTCTTACACCTTCAAAGATATTCACTCTCTAGAAATTCACCTTTGAGGGCCCCAACAGTAAAACATTTAGGTGGTGAACAGTAGCATATCTCAATATACTTGAGGACAAAAAATTGTCAAATCAAAATAACAATAATCACCTCTCCACTGCCTAAAAGTTTTTCAGCTTTAGATTGTTCCCTGGTAGAACCTTTTGCGAATTGGGATAATAATTGGACAGTTAATGTAGCACCCTCATGTAAATCCAGTAACAAAATATAGTGAAAAAAATGTAACTCCAGTCTCAAAGGTTTGTATTCATCATGCATTTTACTTGCAGACTCAATCAGATTATCCAATAAACCAAAGTTAGAGACAGACCCTGAGCTACCTCGAGGATGCAGTATCTGAAAATAGGTATATTAAGTCTTGGTAGAAGTCAAGACCATATAGGTATTACAAGATTACAAACTTTTATGCCTAAGGTCATCATATTTTCATAAATTAAGCAATTTCATACAGTTGTAGTATCTGAAATTCATACTTCACATCTTATCCCAAAAACGAAAACATAATATTTTTTTACCTTAAGTGAAACAACAGGGGAGTAACTGTTAGAGAATATCTCGGTTGAACCCACCAAGTGTTGGTATGTCAAGTTTGGTTGTCATATTTTAGTGAATCAAAACTCATTTAAGAGTCGCTTGATTATGTACTAGAGTCAACTTCGTATATGTTAGCTTGAAAGTATTAGGATATGAGACATTACAAGTATTGTGAAGACTTGAAGAAGTGAAGAAGTAAGGAGCTACAACGACAACGTCATCCTTCCACTTGAGGTTAGTGATAGTTTACTTGAACTGTTTCATTCCATAACGTATCTTTCAAGTCGTGCATATTGAAAACAAAACTGTGAAGCATGAAAACTCTAGATAGACATAGTATTAAGGAATACAATATGAGGTTTATTGATTAACCATTAAACTTTGTATATAAGACATCGACATAATCATTTGAATGCTATTGTGATTATGTATGGGTATGAGGTGAGGATTTCATCATAGGAAACAATGTTTTACATGAGTTTTAAGGAAGTAAATTCATGAACTTGTTTTGTGAATCGAAAAGGAAATCGCCAGGCATTATTGATATTGTTATTCATTTCATATCTTTTGAATAAACCAATATGTGTGATTAGTATAATCGCTCATGACTTGTTTGTGTTCTTGGTAAAACTATTCACAAAGGCCTGACTTTTGTATTGGTATGACTTTTATTAGTGAAACCTATCTTAAGTAATCACCTGAGATTGTATGATCGATTTTGTGTGATTGGAAGACTGACTCTGGGTAAAGGGGAACCGATCCTAGTAAGAGGCGCAACCTATCACAAAGGGGAATATATCCTTGTATGAGGTGAAACAAGTTTATAGAAGAAAGGAGAACCGATCCTATGGACAAATGCAACACATTTTTAGGCAAAGGGGAACCGATCCTATGGACATGTGCAGCACATACAAGTTAGATACCATATATATGTGGGGAACCGATCCTAGTAGCTAGTCAACCAAATTTTGTTAACTAGTGTGACTATGCATAATACTCACATGGAGGTAGAACCGAAACTTGTTTTGGTAAAACCGTGAAACCCGTGATTGGTGATTGAGTGTTCTTGATCAATCACATAGTTCTTGAAAGTCAGATGAACCAATTCTAAACTTGTTTGGAAGTGTGGAAAATCGGTTTCAAGATAGTAAGTATGAAAAAGGACTTACTAAGTAAAATATGTCGACATACTTTGGACATGTGCGGTAACGCTTATCTTTAATTGTTCAAAGTTATTCCTTAATAGCTATAGGAAGAAAATCCCATATCAAAATAAATAAGTTAAGAATTTTTTATTTAAGGTTTTTAATTTTACATATGGAAAATGAAAATTAGTAATTTGCATTTTCTAGTTGGAGATTTTCTAAGATATTTTCGGTCTATATTTGGACAGAGCATTTCCAGTAATTATGGAAACCAAATTTGGAATATATTGCATATCTTGAGAATATTTTCGATTTTGGAAATTCCTTGGTGTCCAAACTTCCTTGTCTATAAATACTTGAAGTTTGCATTTTGAGCAAACTAATCCTTCGTAACAACAAACTACCTCAGTTGTGTTGATACTGGTGAAGCTGCCTATTCGGAGAGGAGAGTAACCTAATTAGGCGAAATCTCTTAGGGATGCTCAATTTAAAGACTTCTTTGGGATTGAGAAGCTCTATTAGTACCGTTGGTGGGAAACTAAATAATTGCGGTTTATCTTTTGTTTTCGATTGATTTGATTGACTAACAGTGGTTGAACTTTGATTGCACCTAGTTTGTTTATGCTTGAGAATCTTCCGTGTTGATATAAGATTCACTCAAACTAGATTGAAGTTTCGACAGGGATCTTTAGACTGTTTGTAGATCTAAAGACGTCTTGTGATAATCCATTGTTAACAGACTCCGTTCTGTGTGTGATTGATCACAAGAGATTCAAGTTGTTATGTGCAAGTGTTTATTGAAGATCTAAGAATATTTGAAGACAAAGAAGACTTTGAAGATTTCTGATTTGGGTTTATAATCTTTGGTGTGCACAATACTTGTTTCGGTAAAAGAGGATCCAACTATAATCGGTTTATCCTTGTCGTAGATTAGATTGATTAGTTGTGTAGATCGACATCAATAAAATTCTTTGTGATTAAAAGTGTTGATTACAAATTCTTAATAATTACGTTTGGTAGTTGATAATAAGATAGATCTAAGAACCCGACAAAGGATTTTATTGAGATAAACAGAAGATCCTTTGTCGAACTCATATCACTTGGTTGAAAAGAGTTGATACCAAACAGATTTGTTGTTCTTTACTATTTGGAATACGAACCAAAGGAATTGTTCCAAGTACGTGACTTATTATAGGTCGGAGGCGTGGGAATATAGACGGAACTAGGTGAACTATATGTTTTGTTTCTTGGTCTCAACTATACAAAGTTAGGTTTGATTTTTTATTGCGGCTTAATCCCGGGAGTATTCAATTCTGGACAAGGTCCCGGGGTTTTTCTGCATTTACGATTTTCTCGTTAACCAAATCTTGTTGTGTCATTTACTTTTATTTTCCGTAATTATAATTGTAGTTATTATAATTTAAAGTAAATTACACAAACGTTAATTCTTATTTACTTGATAGTAATCCTATTGTGTTTGGTTAAGTCTGAACCTCTTATCAAGTAAACATACTTTGTTGTTGTATTGTCTCGATCTCGTATCCATAGACGATCACATGAAGTGTGAACCGATTAGTTGTATTGTCTCGACTCATTCCATAGACAATCACTTTCGGAGAAAGGACATATTGGTGGAAAAGTTTTAGCTTGAGGTATATTTGGGTACCCTCGCCTTTTCAGTAACCAATATGATTTTGAGCTTGAGAAAAGTTGAAAGTCCTATTTCTTGACAATATGTGAAATTGTGAATCATAGTCAGTGGAAAAAAGTTGACAATTACATGAATTACTTGAACCAACCTAGCAGGAAGTCGGATTACCACCCTGAAATTAAAGAAGTATCAGCTCTTAAATAAAATTCTTGGAAACACACAAAGAGGACAATAAAAAGAAGAAATTCCAGTTTATAATATACATGCAGTCACAAAATGTTACCCCAATACTAAAACTAACTAGATTATTATGATCATCCAACATTGACCACCCCCACATGCAAGTTTTTATTTGTGTAATATTGACTCGAGTTTCCATATAATAGCAAAATCAGGATATGTTATCCACCTTTGGTATCTAATCCCTTCTAATATAAGACATGCAAAGTCCCAATACTTCATTGGCTCAAGATTGGTGATAAAAAATGCTTGCAGAAAAAGTGAAGGAAAAACAATCATGTATTCATGTACAAATCCAATTTTACTTAGATATGCTCAAGAAGTAATGATACCCTTCCAGCAACAGAAGTCACCCCAGAGCGCAGAGCTTCCTCTGCACATACATGTGCATGCGCAATATTATCAACATATGTGAAGCCACATATATTTGTACCATTACCTAGAATAAGCTATAATAAAATTAAGACAAATAAAAAATCAGTTTGGATTTGTAGATGGGGCAAAAAGAGTTGCTGGTTTTTACGGAATTTAGGAGACGACCGTGCGGAGGAAACTCCTTGAACTGAGCGAACTGTTAAACCTCACACATATGCACTGCAAGAAGGGAGTGATTTTAATTTGAGAGATCAATATGTAGTACTCCGGCCTAAACCAAGACAATGGCCGTTCCAGAGTAAATTCAGTCACAAGAGGGGATGGGTCGATCTGTAGGAGGGAGGCTGAGAAATGTGTGAGATCAATGGTGATCGATATTGTAGGTGTGTTGTGTATTCTGAAATAAGATAAGTTCTGAATGATTGAATTTTCTCTGTTGAGAGTAATTGCACAGATGTTGAGTTTTTAATCTCGTGTTATCTGTTTGACGTGAGATTGTCCTTTTTTTAATCATGATTCAGAGACTTATTTATATTGCTAGAATTGTAAACACCATGATCCCATGAAGTGTGACAGTTGATGGAATCAAAGAGTGGAGAAGTGGAAATCATGTTAAAACCAGTTTCTCAACGTGCGGAGACTTGGTTGATTTTTCATCCACTACTTTGTTAACTCCTCCAACTAATTGCATGACTTGCTCACATTCTCATCGTGTGTATGAACACACGTGTTGCAGACCGCCAGACCAAAACCCTAGTTAATATCCCCCCATGTAACACGATTGATGTCTCGTGTGATTGTGGAGTCTACAAGGCATATATGTATTTAGTTAGTCAGTTGCTGGCTTCATGACTTCATGGGACGATGAGTCCTTGTATTGTTGAGTTAAACGTGATTTGAAAATGTTCCGAGACTCATGAATTGAACATGTCTGTTGAGACAGTGGTATAATTCTCGAATAAATGTTGATAGCTAAAGTGAACACATATTGTTCATTTGATATGTCGTTGAATATTGATAGTTGAACCAATATTCCTTGATATGAGCAAATACTGCTCATCTGAGCAACTATTGCTCATTTGGTGAGTTACTTAATATTGATAGTTGAACCGATATTCCTTGGTTTGAGCGAATATTGTTCATCTGAGCAAATGTTGCTCGTTTGATGAATTATTGGTAGCATGACCAAATAAAGTATTAAATTAGAATACTGGCAACTGAACCGAGTATAATTAATAAAATGTTGGTCATGAGATCAACGTAAAATTATTAGCGTTTGAATCTGGAATTATGAACCTTGGACTCAAAACCCTAATTTGATCAATTAATGATTTATTGAAAATAAACCAGAGAGTGAAGGAGGGACCGGCTACATGGTATTATGGGTTGACCTTGTAGCCCCTAGATGCTCACGTGAGCAAATACTAAGGTCTCTTGAAGACTTGTTGGTTTGTTGATGAAAAGACGATTAAACGCTGGTTTAATCATTAAAATAATGCTCGTCCGAGCTTTAGGTGATAAAACCTAATTAATTATGAAGAGATGAGGGACCGACCAATGGGTCATGAAACCGGCCCTGGGTGGTTAGATAATAGAATAACGATCATTCCATGAAGCTCCAAATTGTTTGGAAGGGTTTTGGACCTAATACGTGCAGTTGCGCAAATTAGGTCAAATTATGAAAATACACGGGACCGGCTCCTTGAAAGCCAAAGAGCCAACCTTGGTTAGTCAAGGTAATATGCTTACATCACTAAAGTGTTCGTGTCTCAGTCCTGAGAGTTTTGATTTTTTTTATTATGTGCGTTTGAGCAATCATTTGGGGAAATATGAAGAAATCAGGGATTTTTTCCGAAACCGTGAAAACTTCATGAGATGAAGGAAAATAATAAAAAATGAAGGAATCAAGAAGTGCGGGACCGGCTATGGCCAAGGCATGTCCGTCCGTCCAAAGATCCCGGTCCCACGTCATTTTTTTCTAATTTTATAATATTTTTCATGATTTTAGGGAAATATCATAAAACCAAGGAGTTTGTTAAAACCAAGGAATTTTGTTGAAATCAATGAGTTTTGTTGAAATCCTGGAGTTTCCATGAGATAAGGAAAACATAAATAATAATAATAAAATAAGGGTTGTGTGGGACCGACTTGGGCATGGTCGGCCGGCTAGGGCCCGGTCCCGTGAGTTTTCCCTAATTTTATGTATTATTTCATGATTTGAAGGAATTTTCATAATTTGAAGGAAATATCATGAAATCAAGGAATTTCATGGAATCAAGGAATCAAGGAAACATAAAAATAATAATAATAAAATAAGGGGCATGTGGGACCGGCTAGGGCATGACCGGACGGCTAAGGTCCGGTCCCACGAGTTTCCCTATTTTTCTATTAATTTTCATGATTTGAAGGAAATATCATGAGATTAAAGAGTTTTCATGAGATTAGGGAAATAATAATAAAATATTGAGGAATCATGAGGTGTGGGACCGGCCATGACTAGGGCATATCCAACCGGTTAGTAGACATGGTCCCGTGACACCTTTCCTAATTTTATATTATTTCCTTGATGTGAAGGAAACACCATGAAACTGATGAGTTTCCTTAAAACGAAGGATATTTGTTCAAATGAAAGGATTTTCATGAGATCAAGGAAAATAATAAAAATATGATAAAATATAAAATTGGCCGTGAGACTGGCCACGGCGTGACTGGCCGGCCGGTAGGCCTAGTCCCTCAGCGTCTTAGTTAATATTTTATTATTTATTATTTTCTTCCTATTTTGCATAGGTTCATCGTCTCGTCGTATTTTGAAATACTCATTCGTGCATTCAGATGCTCGTTAGTGCATTATTGCTGAGTACACTTGCATCATTTTTGTCGGGGCTTACTCGAAGGTAGCTCAGATGCCCGTGTGTTAAATATTTATTACTAACCCATGGAATTCTGCTGGGAAGAACCATAAATTAAAGTAACGAAATATTATGAAAAACATTGAATATTTTCCAGGGATTTAGTTAATGAATCTAATGGTTTCAGCATAATTAATTAACGGCTCTATACTAGTACGATCGTCTAGGAGCATTAATTATTCAGGAATTGAGTGATATGAGCTTGTTGAAGAGTCATATTTCTTTTATATAGTCAGGGAAAACATTGTTACATCCTGAAGACGTTATTGCTCTATACTAGCAGGTAAGTTTTCTTGGAGCCGTCCAATCCTTCGATTATATATAGAAGTAATTACTGAAATTGCTCAGTATTCATGAGATATTCCGTTGCCTCAGCTGAGAGACTACATATTTACATATACTCTGAGAGACGATATTCTCAGTCAGAGATTCTTGTGGCATGAGCTTTCATGCTTTCGATAAGAGATATGAGCCTCAATACTCATCTGATTGCTGGATCAAGAGTACATACAATTATGGGTTTATGATTTTATCCCTTGTCAAAAATTCACCATCTACATTAAGTCCCATGCTTAGTGAGGGACAGTCATGTTCCTTAGTCAGCATTGAATGTTGATTTTCCGGTTACAAATGATATAAGCAATTGAACTTAGTCGTGAGATAATACCTTACCGGATTTTTGATGGTACGAGCGAGCCACGGCCTGAATGGAGATCTCAGTGGCATGATAGAGAATCGTCTAATGAGCATAAATTGGTGTTGAACCGCTGATTTTGATGATGGGACCTTGGTCATTTTAGGATTCACGTGCCTGGCCCAATAAGGAAATCCTTGTAAAATTAGGTTTTGGAAATAAAATGTGATATAAAAGGAAATCCCTTTTTTTTATGTCACCTTCCCACGACCGACTACCACCTTCATCTCCTCTTCATCTTCTCGTCAGAGAAATGAATTTTTTTTTTGCCGGAGCTTTGCCGCCGACAGTCGCCGTCGATCGTCGTCCGGTCAACTGATAGGTGTTATAAAACACCTAATTTTATATCTAGTATTTATGCTTTCTTTGTTATTATCCTTGTGAATTGCATCTCTTATGTTTAGTTTTGAGTTACTAGGTTCATTGGAGTCATCTGGAGCAAAAGAAGGAGAGAAAGTCCATTTGGAGTGTAAAGAGAAAGAATGTCAATTCACTGGCGATATTTGGAGCATATTAGGTCGTGAAAAATGAGGAAATTACACTGTCAGTTCCCTAGAACCAACAGTTGAACTGAGAATTAGGCTGTCGATTTTCTGAAACCGACAAGCCATGTTTGAGCTAGTTGGCCCTTATCCGGGTGTTGGGGTTGTCATTATCCAACCCTGTTTCATTACAACCACGAATTCGATGAGAGAGATATTTCTCTCATTCACCTTAAATTTGGACAGAAGGAAAAACAAGCAGCGACTCTTGCTGCTGAAATTGAGAAACAGATCGAGAAATTGATGAACGGAGATAAGGAAGGAGCAACTGATGTTGTGGGTTTTACTAGAATAAATGAGTGAACCAAGAAAGAATTGTTGCTGCTGTCGAATTGGATGGGTAAAGCTTCTGATTCACAGTTAGGGTTTTAAATTCAAACTTCAGAGAAGTTGGGGTTTGGGATTAGAGAATAATATGAAGGCATGGAAGGAATTAAATGATGTATGTGTAATTCTTGAAGATGCTGTTGTTAAAATATGAGATAGAGCTGCTGAAGTTGATGCAGAGAAGAAATGGGTTTAATGGTTGATTTGAGAAAGATGAGAATCAGAAGATCAAATTGGTGAAGTTGAGTTCGAATTATAAGATGGGTTTTTAGGGTTTGACATCAAGAAGATGAATCTGAGTTGTTACAGGTGGTATTGGATGTGAGGCAATTCTGATGGTGCTGGAAGGAAGTTCAAGGAGGTGGTGATTCTGGTGATTTAGTGATGGAATCAATGACTTAGTGCAGCTGGGTTTTTGATGGTGGTATGTGCAGAAGTTGCAGCCGCATAATGGTAGATGTGGAGTTAGTCTTGAGATGGTGCTTCAGTTGATGGTGGTAACTATTGCAGGTGGTACTTCAGTTCAGATAGAGTTGCAGGACAGGTACAGGAGAAGAATGAGGTTTATGCAGTGCAAATGGTTGTAGTTAGCTTGAGGAGTTGAGATTGCAGTTTTGCTATGAGAATCAAGTGGTGCAGTGGGAGCAATATGCTAAGAAGCTGAGTTGCAAGGTTTTGCAGATGCAGAAGCCGAGCAGCTGGAATTTTGGGCATACGCTGCTATTGAGTATTGCAGGTGGACTTGAGATGGTGATTCTGGTGAAGTCATGAGATGAGTTAATATAAGTACGAAGAGCAAATAATGGATGTGATATGAAATTGGAGGTGGCTTAATTTATTGCTGCCATGGTCGTAATGTGTAGGGAACTTGTAGTACTGAAGATGCAATTCTGCAGAATTAAATGTGTTTGAGCAGAGATGGACATGGTGCAAGAAAGGAGTCTGTTGGGTTCATGTTACAATTGCAGGTGCAATAAGGTGGAGGGAATGTGTCTCTGGTGGTGAACTGAGTATAACTGATCTGCAGGATAATAAATGGGTTTGTTGGAGGAGCAGAGATTTTAGCTTGAGATTATAGCAAAGATTATAGCTTGTGAATGGTTGAGAAGGTGCAACTGAAGGGAACCAAAATGGGAAGAATGATAGAAGCTAAAGAAGTTTAAATGAATTTATGGCTTGAGCTGTGACAAAGATGAAACTGGTTCATGGGTATTGCAAGTGTAGCAGGATATGGTAGTATGATATTGCAGGCGGAGTTCTGATTTGTGTATACAATAATTGAGTAGTGAACTATTGAAGCAGCAGATGATGCAGTTCAAGTGCAACTGAGATGAAGCATTGGTGGACCTAGACTGAGATGATATGAGAGATGTAATGGAGAAGCAAGAGAAATGGAAGTAGTATTGCAGTTTTGCTTGAAGTTGTTTGAGGCGGTTGTCTGTGTTGGTGGTTGGCAGTGCATGTAATGGAAGTGAAAGAAGTAGTTGATGTTGAATTGGAGAGAATGGAAGAGCCAAGATGGCTGCAAAGTTATGCACATCCAAGATGGCTGGATACGGAGCTATTAGGCAGAAAAATTGCGCAGCATAAGATATGGCATGTGCAACGGCTTGGCCAATGCCAACTCAGCCTTCGACTCGGTGCTTGACCCGAGTTAACTAAGTTGACTTTATATTTAACCGGTGACCGGGTGGACTTTGCCGGTCACCTGAGATTTGTTCCAGAACCGGATTCCGGCCAACTTCCGGCGGAAAGCACAGTTTTCCGACGACTTATTTTTGGGACATATTTTCACATGGGTATTTCACACACATGAGCTTGGTGGACTTCTTGTTATTGGACTTTGGTCTTTGAAGACCTAATTTTGGAAAGTTGAAAAGCTATAAAAGGAAAAGTTTCTATTCTTTTTGAGGGGATACATTATTCTACTGGAGTTTTGGAGGAGAGCGACAACTAGGGTTTGCTTTCGTTTATTTTTCATCTTCTTCATTTTATTTTTGATTATGAATATGATGAACCTAAAAACTATGAGTAGCTAAATTTCATTTATTGGTTATGGGATATAAAGTGGATTTCACAAATACGATTTGATTCAATGTATTAGTTTTGTCTCAACTTTATTGTTTATGATTCATGGTTTATATTGTTATGATTTGATTGTTTGTTTGGTTGAGTCCGGAATCAATCCGATTTACTTTCATATCTAAAGCTATATTAGGGTTTTCAATACGAAAAAGTAGTTTATCCCCGATTCTAAGCAGCATAATTGTGGGTAGTGCTTGTAGTGATATATCCTACTAGTCACATATGAATCATAACTTGGGTTAAATCGAATTAATGTTTTTACACATTTTGATTGCCTTGATTAGTCTTATTCCATAGAACTTATTGCTTTTAGGGAGTTAAACTTAATTGTGCTTTTACACTTTAGGTTTCTTTCTAGGAAGAATTCACATATGCATCTTTTAATGTGGTTGTGATGAAATCAGGGAATTAGCGGGATATACTTGCGATCAAGGTATCCTAGGACTTTTAGTAAATGAGAGATTAAAATTTCAATTCTAGTCATTGTTGAGAATTCAAGTTTGTGAATGAAACTATCCCGTGACCAATATCTTCTCCTTATTGATTACTTTTATTATTACTTTGCTTTCAATTTAGTTTTTATTTCTTTGAAAAATCAACCTCCCCCCCACCCCATTGGTTACTAAGAATCTGAAAATTTACATAACAACAAAAGCCTCTCCGTGGATACGAACTCTTACTTATTGCATACTAAATTTATTTTAGTTAAGTAAGAAAGTGAAATTATTTTTGCTCGGCTGACAACCGACCAAATTTTGGCGCCGTTGCCGGGGAGGCAAACGGCTTGTTATTAAGTTTTTAGTTTTTTTATAATTTTTGCTCTTATCTTGCTTTTTGTTTTCTTGTCTTGTTTCTCACTTGTTAGCGAGAATTGTTTTCAGGTACCTAATCCCTGGCTTCTAAAGATTGGAACTATCCAAGGTGCGGGATAGCTACTCGAAGAGGCACAATACTCTAACCAAGTCAAGACATAACAGAAGAACAAGAATTAGAAGTGGAAGAAGAGTTACAACTAGAAGAAGAACAAGAGGTTCCATTTGTATAAGAACCACTAGTTGAAGAAGAAGAACAAGCAATGGGTGATGCAAATCGTACACTCAAGGACTTGGATTCTCATAGGCTTGATGCACAACAATGGTGCATCCAAACAAACTCAACTTTCGAGATCAAGCCGGGGTTGCTTAGAGAGTTACCAAAGTTCCATGGCATGGAGAATGAAGACCCAAACAAGCATCTTATGGGATTCCATACCATTGTCAAGGCCATGCTTCCAGCGGAGACTGATGCCGATGGTGCAATGTTGAAAGTTTTTCCATTTTCTATGGTGGACAACGTTAAGGATTGGTTGTATTATTTTTCATCTGGAAATGTCAATACATGGAACATGTTGAAGAAACTCTTTCTAAAGAGGTATTTTCCTGCATCCAAAGCTACTCAAATTCGCAAAGAGATTTGTGGAATAAAGCAACATGTGGGAGAATCTTTGTACGAATGTTGGGAGCGATACAAGAGATTTGTGGCAAGCTTTCCTCACCATCAATTCAGCGATGTTATGATAATCCAATACTTCTACGAAGGCCTCTAAGCAAGTGATAGATATCTTCTTGACGCTGCAGGTGGTGGAGCACCAGTGAACAAGACGGTGTCCCAAGATACCGAGTTGATTGAAAGCATGGATGCAAACTCGCAACAATTCTACACAAGAAGTGAACCAATGGTTAGGCGAGTGCATGAAGTTAGTGATTCATCATCATCACACCGTGATCAAATGATGGATAACATGGAGAAAATGATGCAAAAGATGGCTGCAGTTATATTACCTTCATATGGTGAAGAGTTGGAGCAAGCTAATGCGGTTTTTCCCAAACAACAAAGACAGTATGATCCATATTCCAACACCTACAATCCGGGATGGAGAGATCATCCAAATTTCAGCTATGCCAACAAGCAAGGTACGGTTCAACAACCTACTTTCAACCGTCCAAGTGGATTTCAACCGAAACAACAACAATTTCAACAACCACAACAACCTGTACAAAACCAAGGTTCCGATATCGATGCAAAGTTACAAACAATGATGCAAGGTATTTCTACCATGTTCAAGGAAAGCCAACAAGAAACTAAGAGTGCTATCAAGGAGTTGCAGACACAAGTGGGCTTCATGGTGATTGAATTAAACAAATTGAAGGCACAAAATAGTGGGAAACTCTCTTCTCAATCTCTTAACCCAAGAGAGAATGTTAGTGCTATTACATTGAGAAGTGGTACACAACTTGTGCTGAAATGATTTCCCCCAAACTTCTGAGGTACCTATTTCTAGCTCTAAAACTCCTGTTTCTACTTATGTTCCTCCTTTACCTTTCCCTCGCAGGTTTGCTAATTCTAAGAAGGCGGAACTAGAAAAAGAGATTTTAGACATCTTCAAGAAGCTTCATGTAAACATTCCACTCATTGATGTTATCAAGCAAGTTCCCAAATATGCTAAGGTTTTGAAGGACTTGTGTACCAAGAAGAAAAAGCTAACCGGTAATGAGGTTATGAGTGTGGGGGAAAACGCTTCGGCGGTTTTGCAAAATAAACTCCCACCCAAATGCAAGGATCCGGGTAGCTTCACTGTACCCCTAGAGATTGGTAATACAAGGATTAGAAAGGCAATGCTTGACTTAGGAGCATCCGTGAATATCATGCCAGCATCTATTTATAAGTCTTTAAATTTGGGTCCATTGAAACCAACTAATATTGTTTTTGAACTTGCGGATCGTTCTAATGTCTACCCTATGGGTATTATTCAATATGTCCTTGTGAAGGTGAACCAACTAGTTTTTCCAGCTGATTTTTGTGTTCTAGAGATAAATGATGGCTCGGATGCATCCATACCCCTGCTGCTTGAGAGACCTTTCATGAAGATGGCTAAAACCGTCATTGATGTGGACGAGGGAATACTCACTATGAAGTTTGATGATGAGATAATTCGCTTCAACATGTTTGAAGTCATGCGGTATCCAAGTGATGTTCATTAGGGTATCCATAACATATGGGACCCTATCTAAGGCTTAGCAAGAAACAATATAGTCGGGCTGACGACTTTAGACCAAGCGCTAAATGGGAGGAAACCCATAGGATGAGTATTTCTTGTCTTATTTTTATTTTCTTGTCTTGTTTTTAGTTTATTTTTCTTGTTTTGCATTTACTTTTTATGATTTCTTGTCACATTATCATTATTTGATTTCCCACCTTGACTTTCTTTGGATGACTCAATTTACATTGTGGACAATGTAAAGTTTAAGTGTGGGGGAGTGGTTAAGCATTTGCATTGTAAAAATTTCAAATTTTTTTTTTGTAAATAGTGAATAAAAAACCTCCAACTTGTAGTTAGTTTAGAGTCACATAGTATACATGTCGCTAAGATTACATCGAGATTCTCATAAGAGTGACTGAACTTATAGATGACAGAGAACATGATCGGGTTTCTTACTTATATGAGAGTTAAAGTGGATTTAACCATGCTAGTGGAAAATAAGGTGCAGACTGAATTCAGTAGTAGAGTAGTGGTCCCATATAGTGGAGACTACCCATGTTACATCATGAGAGGCACCGACCTTTATTTCTTTGTACCTGTCTAAATTTGTGCTTTTAGAGTGTGTGTCGCTGTACGTAAACTCCGGGTAGAATTGTGAGCTACCCAACCTCCCACCAATAGAAGCACTATTTTGATCTCTTGAGTGCTATTTTATCAATCATGATGGTGACATAGAATTGCTAACTTACATACCACTTGTAATCTTGTTCACAATTAGCACCATCCACTTTATCTCTCTCTACACCATCAGGTCCATAGAAACACCACTATCATCAACAAGAGGAGCGTCACAAATTCGAAGGAAAGTTGAAGACGTTCAAGGTTTACAAGCAACGATACAGAAATGAACGGATTTCAGATTCAAGTAAAGCAACAAGATGAGGTGCAGAATTTTTACAAGTTGAAGACTATTGTACAAGAGCGGGGATTATCTAGATGAGAATTCAAGAAGTTTACGATATTGAGACATACAAGTTGTGAAGAATTGAGGGGTAAAGTACTTACACCTTGGCCTTTGTACTTTTTATTTTATCTTTATTTTTATCTTTATTTGTATTATATTCTCTTGTCTCCAAAAAAAATAAAATTTGGGACATAGTTATCATTATGCTAGTTCCCATATAAAAAAAATGAAAAAAGAAAAAGAAAAAAAAGACAAGAGAAAAGTTCATTAGTTTTTATTTTGTTTTGTTTGTTTTCATTTTTTGTTTTCATTTTGTATTTACTTTATTTATTTTTCATTTAAAAAAAAAATCATTGCATCATTTTTTAGTTTATTTAGTTCGTTTTTGGTTTTGTATTCATTCAATAAAGCCAATGGAAGAAGAAATATCTATAGTGAAGTTTCAAGCAACAAGGAATTAGAGGAAAGAATCACATTGTCAAGATTATACGAGGTTTAAGAGTTATCATTGAAAGTTGAAGACCGAAGACGAAGATGAAGACAAGGATTTGAAGACCGAAGGCGTTTATATGGATACTGTGAGAGTGGTGCTAACTGCACGCCGAACGGATAACGAGATAAATAAGCATATTCCCACCTTCGTTAAGTGGTTGATTTCCTTTCTTAGCGATCGTCATAAAAAGGGTTTTCCAAATGAATAAAAGATGTGGGGTTTCAAAACAATTCAGAGGGTTTGCCTTCCTACTATTCAACGTGTCACAGGATTCTCTCTTCATTCCTACCTGGACACATGTGTGACCCATAAAGAGCTGTTTATTATTGAGAGAAATTTCATAAAATCCTTTCTTGTGAGGCAGAGTCAAGACTTTTGATCACTCCGAACCCGAATTTCTTTCGATAAGGGATGGTTATTTCTCTCTCAACTTTTAAGAATGAGATTGTGTTCATATATGTGTCTAACTTCTTATGACTAGTGTGCAGAATCTCTATGTCTTCTTAGCGCGTTGGATACTATTATTTCGGAGAACTTGTAAGTTGGAAATGTAGGTTTTGTGGGTATTTCTCTAGTAAACGCTCACGGGAGTTATATGTATCCTTTAGAATAAGTTCTGTTTGATTTGCTCGAGGACTATCAAAGTCTAAGTGTTGGGGAATTTGATAGATGTTGTAAAACACCTAATTTTATATCTAGTATTTATGCTTTCTTTGCTATTATCCTTGTGAATTGCATCTCTTATGTTTAGTTTTGAGTTACTAGGTGCACTGGAGTCATCTGGAGCAAAAGAAGGAAAAAAAGTCCATTTGGAGCGTAAAGAGAAAGAATGTCCACTGGCGATATTTGGAGCAGATTAGGTCGTGAAAAATGAGGAAATTACACTGTCAGTTCCCTGGAACCAACAGTTGAAATGAGAATTAGGTTGTCGGTTTTCTAAAACCGACAAGCCATGTTTGAGCTGGTTGGCCCTTATCCGGGTGTTGGGGTTGTCATTATCCAACCTTGTTTCATTACAACCACGAATTCGATGAGAGAGATATTTCTCTCATTCACCTGAAATTTGGACAGAAGGAAAAACAAGCAGCGACTCTTGCTGCTGAAATTGAGAAACAGATCGAGAAATTGATGAACAGAGATAAAGAAGGAGCAACTGATGCTGTGGGTTTTACTAAAAGAAATGAGTGAACCAAGAAAGAATTGTTGCTGCTGTCGAATTGGATGGGTAAAGCTTCTGATTCACAGTTAGGGTTTTGAATTCAAACTTCAGAGAAGTTGGGGTTTGGGATTAGAGAATAATTTGAAGGCATGGAAGGAATTAAATGATGTATGTGTAATTCTTGAAATTGCTGTTGTTAAAATATGAGATAGAGCTGCTGAATTTGATGCAGAGAAGAAATGGGTTTAATGGTTGATTTGAGAAAGATGAGAATCAGAAGATGAAATTGGTGAAGTTGAGTTCGAATTATAAGATGGGTTTTTAGGGTTTGACATCAAGAAGATAAATCTGAGTTATTACAGGTGGTACTGGCTGTGAGGAAATTCTGATGGTGCTGGAAGGAAGTTCAAGGAGGTGGTGATTCTGGTGATTTAGAGATTGAAGAAATGACTTAGTGCAGCTAGGTTTTTGATGGTGGTCTGTGCAGAAGTTACAGCTGCAGAATGGTAGATGTGGAGTTGGTCTTGATCTGGTGCTTCAGTTGATGGTGGTAACTATTGCAGGTGGTAATTTAGTTTAGAATGAGGTTTATGCAGTGCAAATTGTTGTAGTTGGCTTGAGGAGTTTAGATTGCAGTTCTGCTATGAAAATCAAGTGGTGCAATTGGGTGAAATATGCTAAGAAGCTGAGTTGCAAGGTTTTGCATATGCAGAAGCCGAGCAGCTGGAATTTTGGGTATAGGCTGTTGTTGAGTTTTGCAGGTGGACTTGAGCTGGTGATTCTGGTGAAGTCATGAGATGATTTAATATAAGTTGAAGCTTAAGTGAATACGAAGAGCAAAGAATGGATGTGATATGAAATTGGAGGTGGCTTAATTTGTTACTGCCATGGTCGTAATGTGTATGGAACTTGTAGTACTAAAGCTGCAATTATGCAGAATTGAATGTGTTTGAGCAGATATGGACCTGGTGCAAGAATGGAGTCTGTTGGGTTCATGTTACAAGTGCATGTGCAGTAAGGTGGAGGGAATGTGTCTCTGGTGGTGAAATGAGTACAACTGAGCTGCAGGACAACCAATGGGTATGTTGGAGGAGCAGAGATTATAACAGATATTATAGCTTGTGAATGGTTGATAAGGTGCAACTGCAGAGAACCAAAATGGGAAGAATGATTGAAGCTAAAGAAGTTTAAATGAATTTATGGCTTGAGCTGTGACAAAGATAAAACTGGCTCATGGGTATTGCAAGTGTAGCAGGATATGGTGGTCTGATATTGTAGGTGGAGTTCTGATTTGTGTATACAATAGTTGAGCAGTGAACTATTGAAGCTGCAGTTCAAGTGCAGCTGAGATGAAGCATTGGTGGACCTAGACCGAGCTGATATGAGAGATGTAATAGAGAAGCAAGAGAAATGTAAGTACTATTGCAGTTGTGCTTGAAGTTGTTTGAGGTGGTTATCTGTGTTGGTGGCTGGAAATGCAGGTAATGGAAGTGAAAGAAGTAGTTGATGTTGAATTGGAGAGAATGGAAGAGCCAAGATGGCTGCAAAGTTATGCACAGCCAAGATGGCTGGCTAAGGAGCTATTAGGCAGAAAAATTGCGTAGCAGGAGATATGGCATGTGCAACAGCTTGGCCAATGCCAACTCAGCCTTCAACTCGGTGCTTGACCCGAGCTAACTGAGTTGACTTGATATTTGACCGGTGACCGGGTGGACTTTGCCGGTCACCTGAGATTTGTTCCGGAACCGGATTTCGTCCAACTTCCGGCGGAAAACACAGTTTTTCAGCGACTTATTTTTAGGACATATTTTCACATGGGTATTTCACACACATGAGCTTGGTGGACTTCTTGTTATTGGACTTTGGGCTTTGAAGACCTAATTTTGGAAAGTTGAAAAGCTATAAAGGGAAAAGTTTTTATTCTTTTTGAGGGGATACATTATTCTACTGGAGTTTTGGAGAAGAGCGGAAACTAGGGTTTGCTTTTGTTTATTTTTCATCTTCTTCATTTTATTTTTGATTATGAATATGTTGAACCCAAAAACTATGAGTAGCTAAATTTCATTTATTGGTTAAGGGATATAAAGTGGATTTCACAAATAAGATTTGATTCAATGTATTAGTTTTGTCTCAACTTTATTGTTTATGATTCATGGTTTATATTGTTATGATTTGATTGTTTGTTTGGTTGAGTCCGGAATCAATCCGATTTACTTTCATATCTAAAGCTATATTAGGGTTTTCAATACAAAAAAGTTGTTTATCCCTGATTCTAAGTAGCATAATTGTGGGTAGTGCTTGTAGTGATATATCCTACAAGTCACATATGAATCATAACTTGGGTTAAATCGAATTAGTGCTTTTACACATTTTGATTGCCTTGATTAGTCTTATTCCATAGAACTTATTGCTTTTAGGGAGTTAAACTTAATTGTGCTTTTACACTTTAGGTTGCTTTCTAGGAAGAATTCACATATGCATCTTTTAATGTGGTTGTGATGAAATCAGGGAATTAGCGGGATAAACTTGCGATCAAGGTATCCTAGGACTTTTAGTAAATGAGAGATTAAAATTTCAATTCTAGTCATTGTTGAGAATTCAAGTTTGTGAATGAAACTATCCCGTGACCAATATCTTCTCCTTATTGATTACTTTTATTATTACTTTGCTTTCAGTTTAGTTTTTATTACTTTGAAAAATCAAAACCCCCCACATTGGTTACTAAGAATCTGAAAATTTGCATAACAACAAAAGCCTCCTTGTGGATACGAACTCTTTCTTATTGCATACTACATTTATTTTAGTTAAGTAAGAAAGTGAAATTATTTTTGCTCTGCTGACAACCGACCATCAACTTCCGGCCGCCGACCAGGTAAGCTTTTTTGTTGTTGTTATTGTTGTTATATATATATATATATATATATACTGATCCCTTGAGTTTTTCATGCTTTGATCATATTGAAATTATATACATGTGCATATATGAGTGTGAGTTTTGTGGAAAACCCTTGTTTTTAGAAAATGTATGTTCGTTCGATCGTTAGTTTATGAAACTAATAATAATCCCTGATTCATGAGAGATTTTTTATATATAGACTTGAGTCCAGTGATAAAATTTTGTTTATGAGATTTCATGAAAACCAAAACTTTATCTTGAAAAGATGTGAGCTTTTACAAAACCGAAATAAACCCTTGTTTCAAAGAAAGACGATCGTACCAAGGAAAAGTTTTTTTTTTTATATATAGACCTGTTCACGATTTTTTTTGAAATCGTGGAACACTCACAAATTTTATTTGGTGAGCCTTGCTCACGTCAAAATAAAAATAATTTTTTATTTAGTGAGTAAGTCACGTTTTTCATATATAAATGTAAATATATATATTATTTTCCTTAAAAATCAAAACTTTGAGTTTTGCGTAATATTTAGAAGTAAACAATTATTTATGATGAAATAATGTTTTAGTTTTCTTAATTCCATGGTGAATGTTCATGCAGTGGAAATATTCATGATTTTATGAAAATCTGAGTTTTGCCCGTCTTTTGTAGGTTCGAAGAAGCGAGCAAGTTTTGAAGTGTTAATTCTTACGTTGCAATCACTAATTCTTAGTAGAATTGTAAAAAGATAAGAATTAAGAATTACCATTTTGTGAAATTGATCTATGCACATCCGTAATTCTGTGTCTCTGGTTCCAGACAATGGTGTCCTCCAGTAGTGATTATTATTCCAGCTCTTCTGAAGAGGATTCGAGGGTTTCTGACGCGAAAGCACGCGCCAACATAGATCGTGCTCTACTGCCGAATAGCATATCTCTTGATAGACCGAAAGCTGATCGTGACGATCTCTTGAAGAGGAAAGAAAGGGAGGAGATACTTGCTGAGTATCGAGAGAAAAGTCGTAGAATTCAGCGGAAAACACAAGAAGCCGAGGAAAGACTCTGATCCCGTCCTTATGTTGTAGCTTCAGGTTCAGATGCTGGGGATGAAGAAGAAGAGATTTTGTGGAATTTTATAACACACAAAAGTAAGTCATATCCACCGCATAGGGAGATTGAATAACAGGTTAAGGCTGATCTCCAAGCTGAACGTGACAATGAAGATCTACAAGATGCAATAGATGGTGATATCAAAGAAGAAGAATTCCCTGACTCGGACAGTGACTCCGAGAAAGAGTCTGAAGAAGATTATTCAGAGGATGAGAAGGATGATTATGATGAAGACGACGAATCGGATGAATCTGACGACTAGCCTTTCTCATGATCTTATTTAAACATTTGAATGTTTTTTTTTAATCTTTGTAGTAGTGTTTATGGGTGAAAACTATTTCTGCTGGTTTTGGTAATTTGGCGTGTGTGGATGAGAAATGAATCTAAACCCTAAACAAATGCATTACACGGGAGTGCTTTTGATTCGAGAGATCAATCTATACAATTCTGGTCTAAACCAAAAAATGGTTGTTCCAGACTTGTTTCGGTTACAAAGTGAAGGAGATGGGGTTGATCTTAGGGAGGGAAGCGGAGAAGGTGTTGATATTGTGAAGGTGTAGGCTATTTTATGACTTGTAACAAAAAGGTGAGTAGGCTTACGAATAATGTAAGCATGCTCTGGGTGTTTCGAATAAAATTGTATTAACACATGATTTCTGCGTTGTCTTGTCTGTCTCTGTTTGGAAATTAGGGAGGAGAACCTATTTATACAAGTCATAGAGCCTAACCCTCATCTCTCATGGAAAGTGGAGTGATGGTGGAGTGGGGTCGTGTTGGTGATTTCACGATCACATCTCAACCCACTTCTCCCATCATTGCTAACCGTCCATGTTTTCCTGACACGTTCTAATAATGGCGTGTTGTGCGCTGCACGCTATAAACCGCCATACCAATACCCCAGTAAGTATCCCCCATTTTGTGACATGATTGATGTCTCGAGTGTGTGGATTGCGGGACCCACATAAGGTAGCATGTGATGCTGGATTAAATAACTAAGTTATTTAAGAAGTCGATACTCGTGAAGTATCGTGTGTATTCTATGCAGGTAATGCATTGAATATATTCAGCATGTATGAAATATCGTTGTTGAGCGTCTTAAAGCATCATGTACATCCTACTTCATGTGATGGTTTGGAGGTTGCGCAAGAAAGTACTCCCTTGGCTGACCACATGGTGTGGTAGAGTGGCGGATGGTAATCACCATGACACCTCATTGACCAGTTAACTCCTGATCAGGGTTGTATAACCAAGCAGGTGAAGTTAAACGAACAAGATGATCTTTGAGACACTCATCGTCGACCATTAGTGGAATTAGGGTTTTTGAAGAGGTGCGCAAGCATAATTCTTCAGCTTCGTCAAATTCAAGCTTGGGATATGATTTTGGCAGGGCCGATCGTGCATGCGTGTATACGGCATGACGGTGTAGGCGCCTATACCTCATTGTCTCGTGAAAGTGTGATCTAGGCTACTCAATTTTTCCGGCGAAGTTGAGTGGTCGACATCATCTTGCGACAGAAATCTGGTGCCGCAAAAGCCGTGCATCATGCCAACTTTGGGCGCTCGTTTCAAGACGACCAAGCTTGGTCGGTCTTGGCCGATTAGTCTGGTATACAGACGACGAGATGGTGTACACGTTCATACCTTAATATTCCATAGAAACGTGATCTAAGCCACTCAATTTGTCCGGCAAAGTTGAGTGGTCGAGATTAGTTTGCAATTGGGAGGTGTGATCACGCCTAGTTTGGGCATACGAATCGAGGTAACCAGGCATGATATGCCTTGGCCGATCGGGTGTGGAGATAGATGGGCCCACGGTGATCATGTTGATATGCACCAGACATGCTTAGTCTAATTCTGGACCCTTCATTCGTGCAGGAGAAAATGGACGCTCGTGATGTTCAAACAATAATTAGGGTTTCACCAGCCGTGCGTCATGCCTTGTTTGGGCGCACAAACTGGAATGACCAACTATAGTTGGTCCCGATTGATCAGTCATGCATGTAGACGGGCCCACGGTATTTGTGTTGACATGCTCTGGGCCTTTTGAGTCTACATCTACACCCTCCATCTATGCCTGCGAAGATGGATGGTTGAGACTGTTTTGCGACACATGTAACGTGCCGCAAACCCTAATTTAGGGTTTCACGTCCGCGCTGCTTCGGCTGGATGTATTAGCAAGATGTGCTACTATTTTGGGGAGGCCGACCATGCAGGTCCCGCATTGGGTCGGTGGTGAATACTCCAATACCACTTCCACGATCACTCGATCTAGTTTCACTTTCTTAACTAACTGACCCATTTGACGTAGTTGCTTCGGACATATGAGTTCTTTCAGACCTTCCTTGTGGGACAAGAAATAAAGTTATGTCATGAGTTCCTTTTCAAGCAGCAAGAGGGCTTTCTAACAAAGAGAACGGCGCATTCGAGAACATCTGTGCGGGGATATCGTAACTATTGGATTCACCGCAAAGAGAGCAGCTCCTTCTCTTGCATTTGAACCCTCGGACCCGGATAAGCAAGGGGATTCTAGTTCTGATTCAATTGCAAAGAGCGCTAGGCACCTCAAGCTTCAGTCAACACAGTCCTATCAACTTCCTTAGATCATCAGCTGGAGAAAGTTAAAAAGTTTCGGGTGATCGTGAAATGGCAGAATGGACTCCAAGTACTAGTAGTTCAGATTCCTGGGAAGGAGCTGGTGGATTAGCTTCCGATTTGGATAAGGTGGAATCAGTTCCGTCTGTTCTAAGCTTCGCGGGTCAGTCTGGTCCAGGACGGCTCTTGAGGGTTATGGATTCGATCAGAGCCATCCAATCATGCTGGTGAAGTTGGACGGTCGTGATCGTTTCTGAGACTGATATGGACAGTTCGGATGGTCAATCGGGCTAGTATAACACTCCGAGAGTTATAGCATGTATGGGTATTTCGTACATGCCTCCTTATTAATGCTTGGAGATTCGTGTTACTCTGCTGAAAGCAACACTCAGTCGTCATGTCGCACCAATAATGAGAATGGAGTAGTATAGGAAATACAAGGCTGGTCATGTATTAATTAGTAATGCTATAGTGAAGAAGTATTCTCCACTTTATCAGTGGATTTATCCTTTGCAGGATGTCGGCGCATAATTTTGGCTTTTACAATTTTATCCTCAAATGAAAATCCACCATCAACATTAAGTCCCATGCCTAGTACATAATGGTTACACTATTGTGGGGTAGGCATGAGATGTTAACATACATATGTGAGAAATACAAGATAAAGGAAGTTTACCCGGAAGAATCTTGACCGACTGATAGTATTTGTCCATGTAAATGCCACCGTGCAAGCATGGAATCCTTTGGTGAGACCGGTTTCCTTCCTTGGGTGTTTGAATCAAAAGAGGAATCCTTTTTATATTGGGATTCTTTCAATTTTTGTCTATAAAAGGGACCGACCCCTTTTCTTTTTCTCACGAAAACGTTTTTTTTGGTTTGTATGTCCAGTTCCCGTCCGCCCGTAGCTTCTGTCGCCGCCGGAGCTCGCCGCCGTCGGAATTTGTTGTTGTTTTTGCACGTGCACGAGGTAGGTACTTCGTACGTCCTTCCTTTCCTTCACGTTTTTTTTATTAGGAAAAACTCCAACTTTTTAGGTAAAAACCCGTGAATCCATGAATATGTTGTTTTTGCTTCTTTTTCCATTGTTGCATGCGAAACCAAGCTTTTAGGTTATAGCTTGGAAAGAAATTTGACTTGAATTTCGTAAACACGATTCCCATGAATATAATAAAACCGTGTTATAATACGTGAACATGAATGCGGCCCCACCATATGTGTTTGATCGAACGTGGTTCCCACCCGCATATGCCTGAAAGTCGACATTATACCAGCCTTGTGTCCTCGACCAACACCGGTTTTGTGATTTGAGTAATACCAGACTTGAAACTTGAACACTAACATACTTGAAGCTTGATCAATACCATCCTTGTGACTTGATCAATACCAGACTTTCCATCCGGTCTTGTTTGTTGACGTGGCCCAACACTGGTGACCTTGACCGACCTTGACTAATACCGGATTTGACATGACCCGTACCAGCCTATTAACATGATATCGATCTGCGTGGCCCGATACCTGCTTGACTACGTGATATTAACCTCATTTGGGGGTGTTAGCCCTATAACCTCGACCGTCTTCGTGGACTTTACCAACGGCTTAATTTGTTGACGTGGCTCAATACCAGCTTTGTGTGCTCCAACGTGAATGTGTGTTCTGTCGTGTGTGACCACACATCTCATGCGTTTTTATACAAGTATTAACTCCTGTCGTTTATTGTAGAATGAAGAATAGAACTCCTGTTGAGATGGCTTCTGGGGACAATGCTGGTACCAAATCAGGGAGTGTTGACAGCTTTAAAGATATGCTGAACATAGATGATGAGTTGTTCACCATGCCTTTTCCGAACATTATAAAGCATCCTGCTCATAAGATAGTCTTGCTCTCTGGTTAAGAAAATGTGGAATCTGATCGATCCTCTTCTTCAGCTCTTGTGATGAGATTCTGTCTTCGGAGAAATGAGTATCCACCTTCACCTATTGACTTCAAGATTTGTCATACCCCACTGGGTCCTTATGAAGGATGGATGAGGCGCATGTTGAATAATAAGAGCATTAAGGATAATTTAATCAAAGCGTAAATCCTTGATGCGGCATGGCATCCGCCGCTCTTCAAGTTAAGAAAGATGCGGCAGGTTTGATCCCTTTCATTTCTCGCTGGCGTCCATCTACTCATACATCCATATGTAGATGGCGAGAGATGACCATTACTCTGGAAAGCGTGGCTGCATTGATGAACCTTCCTGTCGCTGGAAGCTTCTTTTATAAACTTTCTGATACATAACGTCGTGATTATAATGTTATACTTCGAAAGGCGGGAGAGTTTGATGACCTGTAGAAGAAAGATACAAAATACTTTTACACTTGGTGGGTGTCGGAGTGGTCTCCTGCAGGCCCGAAACCAGATCAGGAGTTGGAAGACGAGTTCAGCGTGATTGCATTTCTGTCTTTGTGGTTATCCAGAGACATATTTTATGATGGTTCTGGAAAGAAGACCAAAAGAGGTGACCTTGTTATGTTTGCTATAAGGATGGAAAAAGGTGAGGTCCTTACCCTAGGTGCCTTGTTTCTTGGATCACTGTATTCTCATCTGGATGCCTTAGCGATGGACATGCATGCTTCCAATGGGTATAAAAAGGTGGAGTTGCATATCCACATTGCTTTTCTTCAGGCATTTTTGTGGGAACATTTCAAAAGCTATGCTCCTATTCCTACAACTTCACTCAGCAGTTTGTATGGTGGTTCGAGAATACTTCGCTGGCAGAAGAGACATCCAAAAACCGGTGTGAAGCTTGTGGATGTATTTGATAATGTGTCTTCCATAGATTTTCGTCCATGGGGGCCGATCCATCCTTCCATTGTTCATCCAAATACTTTTGCTACTGTTCCTGATGTCGTATTGCGTACTGATGTAGAAACCGCAAGTCTTGGAGAACTTATTTACTTGTGAAGCTGCATTCCGGGATATGTTCAGTCTTTATTTGATGAAGAATTTACTGTGAATCCGTACAATATTGACAGGGCTGCTCGGTAAATGGGATTTGACCAGGGCGTTCCATTTATTCGTCCGTTGAAGGCTCCAAAAGAACTTTTTCCGGACATTCTTAATGCTGACACGTTTTCGTCAGTGCAGAGACTTCCTTTCCTTCATATTGGAAGAAATACGACGGTAACTAGCGGGTATAAGGAATTTTAGAGGGAACAATTATTAACCTTTCAGAAATTCTCGGAGGAGGTTGTGACAGATTCCCGCGGCGAACCATCTCCTGACGTTTTGAATGAGCATTGTCGGTTGAAACCACTCCCAAGTAAACGAACCAGAGCTGACGACTGTAGTCCCCAAGAAGGAGTGAGATCAAAGAAGCTGGCATGTGGTCCCGTAGTCTTCAATTATTCTCATATGCAGGTACTTATAATTTATTTCCTTCGATCTTATAACCCCGTCTGTCTTGAACAATTTTTTACTAAGGATGATTATTATTCAAAATCAGGGGCTCCTGAAAGAAAATGCTTTTACGAGGCTGGCACGCGGCCATGACACAGCTTTGGAGAAGTCCGGTAATACCGATCTTCAAGATGAGAAGTCTGGTGACACTGACCCTCTTTAAGACAACGACAGAGATGGTGCGAGCTCAACTTAAAGATATGATTCCCAGAGCAGCAACTTCAGTGAATTTGTAGATGAGGCCGTGGTAAAAATTAGTCTTCGAATCGAAACAATCATCACGGGGGACGCAGGAGAGATAACACCCATGACGATTGTTAGAGCACTGCTCGGTAAAACTCGCATGCGTTGCTATCTCAAGCATGTTTTTCAATCTTAGTGATCAAAACTATAGAGTCTTAAATTCTAGTCTACTATAGCTAAGGTCTCGGACTAGGATAGAAAGTGTAGTTGAGATCAAGAACTCCATGGAGATCATCATACAAGATGAAGGCTACTCAAGGAACCAGTGGATCTTTATCGACTAAAAGGTATGTGGAGACTTGAACTTATCTATCACTCAAAAGTCTATCTATTCTATCTCCTATCTTGAGACAAAAGTCATTTTACTATATAGACTAAAGATATGCACATGTGACATTTCGAGCTGAGTATATCTCGCTTATCTATTTATTGGGTGTTGGTAAAGCTTTAGCTTTAACCAAATTCATCTTTGCCTAGTGACGAAAGTCATGTTATGTTTCAATCATTTTGGAAATCGCTCTGACGAAAAATAATTTGTGAATAACAACTATATAACGCCCTCTGAGAATATTTCAAATGATTGAAATGAGAGTTTAGATTATATAACCATTGAGGGATATAAACATTGTTGTGGCAACACATATATGTATAAGTCCTTAGCACTTGAACCGAAGTTTGCGAACTTTGTTGATCAAGTGGAACCGGAACGTGAGCAGTCAACTCAGTCCGCGAACTGGCGTAAGTTCTCGAACCCGAGAATATCTACTGGAGTTGAAGCTCAGGTGCAGTCCGCGAACTGATGAAAGTTCTAAACCCGAGAATTTCTGCTGGAGTTTATTAACTTCAACCGGTTAGCTTGAGTCCGCGAACTCAAGAGGTTATGTCTGAAAAAGTTGTTCGTGAACTTATCTAAATGACTAAGGAATGCTTTTGCAAACAGTGGCTTTATAGTTCATGAAATGATTCGAGTGAATCACATCGTTTTTTATTCAAATGTGTCTTTTGTAGTACATGAGATCTCATAGCAATTGAACAACTCTCTAACTAGTTCATTTCAGTCATTTGGACTAGTTATGGCAAAGAATAATATGGTTGATATGAAAGTTATCATTTGGCTAACCATTTGGTTGACTAATATTGAACCAACCATTGTACACGTTTGGGTACGGTTACACAAACCTAAAACATCAAGTACATGTGTGTATGGCAAGCTAAGTTTTCGATCTAACGGTTGAAAGATATTAGCTTGTATCTAATCAGGTTTTCATCTAACGGTGAATATTGAATACTTTGTTAGTAAGCTAACATTGATTGCAAACCCTAATTTTAAAGACTATATAAGGGAGAACTCTAGCAACTGGGAAACCTAATCCCCGCACATTCTGTGTGATACTAGTTTGCTAAAGCTAGAGTCGATTCTCCTTTAACCTTTGGTTTTCTTCTTCTAAAACCAGGTTAACGACTTAAAGACTTCCTTGGGATTGTGAGGCCAGACCGATACTACTTTTCTTATATTTGTGTGATCTGATCTTGATGTTTCTATCGTACAAGTACAATTGTAATAATTGGCTTGAGATTTCTATCTCCGATAGGCAAGATAAAAGTAGTCACAAACATCTTCGTCTCATTGTTTGTGATTCCTAAATAATTTTCTTCGCTGCGTCGATTAAGTTTATTATGAGGTGATTGATGAAACTGAGATGTTCTTCAGAAATATAAGTCTGGTTTTATCAATTGGTTCATGTTCACCTTGATTTATCAAAAGACAGAACAAAAATCGTAGGTTTATTCGTGGGAGACGAATTTATCTATTACATGTAGACTTTTCTGTGTGAGACAGATTTGTTTATTAAAGTCTTCGACTTTGGGTCGTAGAAACTCTTGGTTGTGGGTGAGATCAGCTAAGGGAATCAAGTACGCAGTATCTTGCTGGGATCAGAGGCGTAGGAGCATAACTGTACCTTGGATCAGTGTGAGATTGGTTGGGGTTCAACTACACTCCAGACCGAAGTTAATTTGGAGTAGGCTAGTGTCTGTAGCGGCTTAATACATTGTATATTTAATCTGGAATAGGTCCCGGGGTTTTTATTCATTTGCGGTTTCCTCGTTAACAAAATTATGGAGTCTGTGTTATTTCTTTTCCGCATTATATTTTTATATAATTGAAATAATACAGGTTGTGCGTTGTTCAATCGATTAGAATATTCGACCTTATTGGTTGTTGATTTATATCAATTGACACTTGGATATTGGTCTTCGGTACCATCCAAGTTATCTCTCTTTGATTAGACTCGCAAATTATATTTGCTTGAGTAAATAAAATCGAGAGATTGAGATAATAACTCCTTGAGTATTTTCTATTGATTGAGTCTAACTGTCTAGTTGATTCTCTAGAAAACCACTCGGAGTTGTCCAAAAAGATTGTTAATCGAAATATTGGGTGAGGTTGTTAGACCCCCGCTTTTTCAACCATTGAAGTAACTCCCTCCAAAGAATCTCCTGAACAAGCTCCGGCAATCGATAAAGCAATCATAGGGTCTTCCGCAGCTGAGAAGGCTTCTGATAAAGAATTGGTGATGCAACCCGTTGTTCCTAGAGCTGTATTTGAGCCTCCTTTCAATACTTCTTATACAAATCATGTTCTGGTTGGAGGATTCAGTGTGCCGGCTAGGTTCGAGGAGTTGTATACTAAAATATGGAAGAAGCATGGTCACATCGCCACCTCTCATAAACTTAAAAGTCACTTCGCAGCAGTCAAACGCGTCGAAGAAGCTTTATCTTCCATATATGGCATGAGCATCGTGACTGGGTGCACTGTCTCTGAAGAAGTAATCGAAAACTGAGAGTTCCACCGGTACGTGTTCGTGAAGTATGAGTTTAACGCCTCCTGGTTATGTGAAGGACTCGCTGAAATCCAGAAGCTTCCAGGCGAAATGTGTGAAGTTCCTTCCACAGACTATATCGCTCGCCAGGAAGAGGAGGTTGAAAGGATGTCTAATGAGTTGAAGATGGAACATGCCGTTCTCCAGAGAATGAAAGATGCCATTGCACAGAAGGACGGGTTGTTGCTGAAGGACTTTTCTTAAATGGTGTATGTCGTCTATTTATGCTTTTCCTTTTAGGAGTTTTGAGTGATGTGAGGGTTTCCTTTCACAACTTTATTTTAGGTATTGAATTAATAGGTAATTGAATTTTGGATTGGTTTGTTTTGAGATAGTTTTGTGAATGGTTTTTTCTGAAAGAGATTTATTTTTTAGAAAGAATTTTCATTCTGATCATAAATAACGTGACTATTCTAACGATATCATTCATGGCACGTAAAGTTGTAAATATCATGTGAAAAGGAACATGTCTGAGGGGAAAACGAAACATGATGTTTATTGTGGTTTGCATCATTGTATCTCTTTCTTAATGGGGCGTAAAGTCCCCAGTGGGTTCTAAATATATCTCTCCATAAATTTGTTTAGTAGAACTTACTTGTTCTTCGAAATTCCATCTGCATGAAATTGGACTTTCTTTAGTGCTTGCTCCGAGAAATTGCACGTGCTAATCTTCGGAGACAAGAGTAAAATCTTCTAAACTAAGCTTCTTTTGGAAAATACGCTTTAGGGAATTGCATTCACTGGTAGGGTGGTGCAGAAAACTATGATAGTGAAAATATATCAGATCTATCATTTCCTAATCAGTCGGTTGTCACCATACTTGAGGCAGTTGGAATTCTCTGTCTCGTACCCATATTTCCAGTAATTCCAAGACTTTATTCTTGGAAAATGGGAAGTGCGGGCATCTTGATTCATGATTTTCTTGTATTGAAGAATGCTGCTATGATATCCCTTGCTGACCTTGATATGAAGAATATTTCAGAGTCGAGACGCAAGTGTGTGCCAATGTATATGTGGCCCGCTTGGTTGGTCATCTCTGTTGAGACTCAGATGCTTTCGAGGGCCTTGTATCAACGATAACATCATTGTCAGGAGACTGAGTTAGGTATTCCCAGCCTCTGTATTCATGTGATTCTTGATTGATTTCTCATTCTTCGGGTGGTTCTTCATTTGGCTGAAAAGTTGCGGCTGATTGGAAAGCTTTCTGTACTTCAACAAGGGTTTTAAGATATAAATCTCCCAACAAGGTTTCATAAGTTGGCCCTTTTCCTTTGTCCGATAAAGGTTGTGGCATTCCTGACAAGTCCTTTCAGTAAAGTTACTTTGAGCCTCCTCCATTAGCCGGATCATGCTGGTCGTCTCTTCCTGGCCTCCTGGTGTGGCCATGTGTTCTTTCTACGTCCTCGTTGGTAGAAGCACGATTTCTAGATAGAGATTCAACTGTGTCGTCATTCGCGATGCTCCCTGGGTAAGCACCTGTCGGACCTTCTTGCAACCGAACTGCTATATCATTCAAAAGGCGGAACGTCTCACTTTGACTTCTAGCGATACCATCCTGGTTTGCTAGGACATCTTCTAGCATTCTGGATACACTCTCCATGAGGTTTGGATTATTCATGTCTTCTGGATAACTCTGCTGGTGAGGATACATCATAAGATAGGAGCCAGACTTTTATGATCGAAATAAATGAACATGTTGATGATTGAAATGGACCTAATATCTATCCCCTAAAAATTGGGAATTGAATCGGGTATTGAAAATATGAAATTGATAATTAGAAATTGATCTTGCAACTGAGAGATTAATCTCCCACTGTGGTCGCCAATTGTTTGTGGGTGAAAGCTATGAACGTGCGCGGCTCCATCGTCTTCCATGGTCGGCCAATAATATTTCCCATGAATCTGGAGAAACAATTTCCTTTTTCCTTTATGTTCTCCATCATGCATCTCCTTCAAAATTGTTGGGATTTCATGCTCAGCTAAGCATCTCAGCAAGTTTTCACCAAAGCTTTTGTTGTATAATATTCCATCAAGAAAGGCAAATCTTTTTTAGCTCTCTGAATGAGTTTGATTGTTTCTTTATTTTCTAACGACAACTCATTATCCCGAAGGTATTTGATGTAGGGCTCCCTATAGTCCCCAGTGTGATGGGATGTTAGAGTTTCTAAGTGATGAGGAGGTGTCTGACAAATGGGACATGACTTTTGAAAGTTCTTGATTGAGCCTCCGTGGAAGGCCAATAATATCCCATTCTTTGAATATTTCTGTAAAGTGTTACCACTAGCGTCTGTCCACAGGTTTCTTCATGTATGCGCTTGAGTTGTTCGTCCGCTTCGTCGTTTCCAAGGCATCGTGATAAGGACCCATCAGAGTTTAGATAATATAGTGCTCCACGAAGCAAGAAATAATTATTTAATTCCTTTAGGCTGACTTTGCCTTCCTAAATAGAACTACTCAATTCATGAATAATAGGTGCTCGACAATCATCTACTTGAATGTCTTCAACTTGAGCAAGCCAGGTAGATGACACAGCACGCCTCTGTACAATGATTATTTTTTCTGCTCCTTCAAATTGTACCTTAGAAGCAAGAGTTGCCAAGCAGTCATCATGCCTATTATTAGTTCGTCCAGTATGGAAAATCGTTGTATCAGCGAAGTGAGTTAATAGTCGTTGAGCTTCAGCTCTGAATGGAGCAAGTGTGATTTCTTTGAGAGCGTATGTTCCATTCACATAATTGACCAATAACTTTGAATCTCCTCTTATCTCGAGGTGTGTTTCTCCTGCTTGCTTAGCCAGGGACAACCCTAGTAAAAAGGCTTCATATTCTGCTGAATTGTTGGTGCAGTGAAAATCCAACTTGAATGAATGTGAGAAAACTTCTCCGAATGGAGAGACTAGCACTATGCTTGCTCCTCTAGTGTCGTTTCTAGGGGTTGCGGAACCATCGAAGTATAAAAGCCACGTCTCTTCTTTGATAACTAAGATATTTGGAAACTTACCAGGTACATCTTCATGTAAAATTGTTGCATCCTCTCATGGAAAAGCAGCGAGTAGATCTTCAACCGCTTGGCCTTTGATTACTTTAGGCGGTGTGCATGCTATATCAAATTCTGACATATGAAGCAGCCACTTTGATGGTCTTCCTACCAAGGCTGGCTTTGATAGTAGAAACTTTATAGGGTCAGCTTTTGAAATGAGCACGACTCTGTTGGATAAAAAATAGTGCCTAAATTTCTGAATTGCATGCACTAATGCTAGACATACTCTCTCGGCCTTTGGATATCGGAGTTGAGCATCTCTCATTGTATGACTGAAGTAGCAGATCGGTCGTTCGATGCCTTCATCGTATTCTTGAGCAAGGAGTACTCCGATAACGACATCACTAGAAGCTGTGTAAAGTATCAGTGGTCGTCCTTGCACTGGTGATCTCATGACAGCAGGTGATAATAGTATCTGCTGTATTTTATTGGATACTTCTTGCTGAACGATTGTCCATGTAAAACTTGCTCATTTCTTCAATAAAGGGGTGAACGAAGAAATGAATTGAGCCAATCCAGGAATAAAGCGTCAAATATAATTTACCTTGCCCATGAAACTCTGGAGTTCTTTCACAGTGCGTGGAGGAGGCATGGTAGTAATAGATTTCGTCTTGTCTGGATCGACTTTGATTCCTTCTGCTGTGACCAGGAATCCTAGAAATTTCCCAGAGGAGATACCAAATGCAGACTTCAGAGGGTTCATCTTTAATTTGTATTATCTACATCTTTCAAAGACTTGTCTCAAAACTTCAAAGTGGGATGTTCGAGTCTTCGACTTCACCACCACATAATCAACATAATCTTCCACTTGTTTGTGCATCATGTCGTGGAATATAGCAGTCATGGCTCATTGATAAGTAGTACCAGCATTCTTTAATCCGAAAGGCATCACAGTGTAGTGGAAATTCCCAATAGAAGTATGGAATGCGGTCTTATAGGCATCATGCTCGTGCATCTTGATCCGGTTGTATCCACTGTAACCATCCATAAATGAGAACATATTGTGATTACTAGTTGCATCAATGAGCATATCAATGTTGGGTAAAGGAAAATCATCCTTCTCACATCATTTATTCAGATTCTTGAAATCAACACAACATCTGATTTAACCATTTTTCTTCCTGACAGGAACAACGTTCGCAAGCCATGTTGGGTGTTGAATAGGTTTGATGAACCCTTCTGCTAATAGTTTCTGAATCTCGACCTTGATATGTTCTTTAACTTCGTGTCTGAACTGCCTAGGTGGTTGTTTGACAGCTTTATAGCCAGGGGTGATTTGTAGATGATGAGTAACCAATTTTTCGTCTAGACCAAGCATTTCTTCGTACGTCCAGGCGAAGACATCTTGATATTCTTTTAGCAGTTTTATCAGTTCTGTCCGTTCCTCCAGTGATAGTGCTAAGATAACTAAAACTGGCCTTGGATCATCCTCTGTCCCGATGTTGATCTTTTCTAGATCATCAGTAGTGGAGTCAATGTCGTCTTGTAATTATCGTGGAGCATCTTGAACCTCTTCGTCGAGTGATGGTTCACTTTGACATGATTCTTCGGTGCGGGGAGACTCTTCATCATTCTCCCCTGTTAATTGTTAATCTTTGTGACGACTGTAAATGATTCTCCCTTCCGTATCATGACTGGTTATGAAATTAGATCCCTGAGTTGAGACCCGATCCTTGCGGCGCTTAATCGGTGTAGCAGACGACTTAATCGACTTGACGCCTGAGGATGATGGTTTTTCCGTAACCTCTTCGATGGACTTCCAACTTGGGAGTGGAGTACTGTAAATCTTGTTTGTAGGTTTAGGGATGTTCTTTTGAGACTCAAGGAGTTCAGCGTCATATACCAGGGAGTAAGGAGATGATGAAGATGCAATACGAACAATTTTGTTATTGATCAGAGCCTTCATGCATTGATGGTATGTTGAAGGAACCACTTTTTTATCATGGAGCCACGGACGTCCGAGTATCATGTGATAATCAGGCTCATGTTCGATCACGTGAAATTTATTATTTGATTGAATAGGCCCTACATTCAAGTCTATGTATGTATATCCATATGTATGGATCTGGCTTCCTTCAAAACCTGTCATCAAGATGGGATGGCGAACGATCTTGCTCTGTGGGAACTTGGCCGCCTTGATAGTCTTCATAGTGACAATATTTGTACAATCGCCTGTATCAACGAGAGCTCTCTTGAATTCAGAGTCTTTGATAAAACCAGTTACGTATAGGGCTCGGTTATGTCCTTCATCTGCCATGCGGTCTTCTTCTCCAAAAGTGATATTATTGATCGAATGCTCAGACATCATGGACATTTCTTTAACTGCTGGAGACAATGAAGCTACTTGCATATATCTGGTTGAATGCGAAAAACGTGTCTGTACGCTGCTCCCCGGAAAAGTGTAAAAGTTAAAACAAGTTTTCGACCAACAGTGCTACCTCCTGGTCCACCGGCTTCTCATAAGTAGTGAAACTGTTGATTTGAGGGTCACCATGTGACGACTCAGTCCCAGGTGCTGGGACTTTTGAAGTGGACATACTGCCTAACTCGGATGTCAGTCTGATGAGAAAATCGAGTATGTGCTTCATTGTATTTTTCATCAAATCCATGTTCCTGGTGTATGAAAAGGCGAGGGTACCCCAAATATACCTCAAGCTATAACTTTTCCTTCCTATAAGTCTTTTCCCCGAAAGTGATTGTCTATGGACTGAGTCGAGACAATACAACAAATCGGTTCACACTTTGTGTGATCGTCTATGGATACAAGATTGAGACAATACAATAACAAAGTGTGTTTACTTGATACAAAGGTTCAGACTTAACCAAACTCAATAGGATTCACGTATCAAGTAAATAGGAATTAAAGTTTGTACAATTTACTTTAATTATAATAAAACAATTATAATGCGAAAATATAAAGTAAATGACACAACAATATTTTGTTAACAAGGAAACCGCAAATGCAGAAAAACCCCGGGACCTAGTCCAGAATTGAATACTCTCAGGATTAAGCCGCTATACAAAATAAGACAACTTCGCATAATTGAGACCACGCAACTAAACCTATTGTTCACCTAGTTCCATCTGTATTCCCACGCCTCCAACCTCTAAACAAGTCACGTACTTGGACCGATTCCTTTGGTTCGTATTCTAAACAGTAAAGGAACAACAAATTTGTTTGGTATCAACTCTCTTCAACCAAGTGATATGAGTTGCGCAAAGGTTCACTTGTTTATCTTAACATAAACTCCTTTTCCAGGTTCCAAGATCTATCTTATGTTAATCATCCAAAGGCAATCGTTAAGATTAAGCCAACAACACTCTTCAACCAAGTGATATGTGTTGATGCCGATCTTCCTCAATTAATCAATCCAATCTACCGCAAGGATAAACCGATTATTAATTGGATCCTCTTTTTCCCAAACAAGTATTGTGCACACAAAATATTGTAAAAGCCAAGTTAGAAATCTTCAATATCTCTTTATCTTCAAATCTTATTAGATCTTCAATAAACACCTGCACACAACTACTTGAATCTCTTGTGATCAATCACAAGATCGTCTTTAGATCTTACAATAGTCTAAAGATCCCTGTCGAAACCTTGAACTAGTTTGAATGAATCTTATATCAGAAAAGAAGATTCTCAAGCATAAACAAACTAGGTGCAGTCAAAGTTCGATCAAATCAATACAAAAACTAAAGATAAACCGCAATATCTAGTTTCCCACCAATGGTCGCGATAGAGCTTCTCAATCCCAAAGAAGACTTTAAATTGAGCGGATGTAAGAGATTTTACCTAATTAGATTACTCTCCTCTCCGATAGGAGGCTTCACCAGTAACAAAGACAAAAGAGTAAGTCTAGGTTACGCAGTATTAGTTTGCTAGAAATGCAAACTAAAAGTATTTATAGACAAGGAAGTTTGGACACCAAGGAATTTCCAAAACCGAAAATATTCTCAAGATATTTTTCATTGCTACACCAAATTCGGTTTTCATAATTCCTGTTAATGCACTGTCCAAAAATAATGATCGAAATCTCCTTGGAAAATCTTTAATTAGCAAATGCACATTACTAATTCTTATTTTCAATATATAATTAAAAACCCTTAGTTAAAAATATTCTTAACTTATTTAAATTCGATCTTGGGATTTACTTCCTTCTTAGCCGTTAAGGAATATATTTGAACAAAATAGAATAAGCATTAATGCACCGTGTTCAAAGAGTGATGACATCTTACTCTTGCAAGTCTTTTATATGCTTGCTCACTTGAAACAGATTTACCACACTTCCAAACAAGTTTAGAATTGGTTCATCTGACTTTCAAGAACTACGTGATTGATCAAGTACCACTTAATCACAACTCATGGGTTTACAGTTCTACCAAAACAAGTTTCGGTTCTACCTCCATGTGAGTACTGTGCATAGTTGCACTAGCTTACCAAAGATACGGCTGACTAGGTACTAGGATCGGTTATCCACATATATTTGGTATCTAACTTGTATGCACTGCACATGTCCATAGGATCGGTTCCCCCTTCCCAAAAACGTGTTGCACATGTTCATAGGATCGGTTCCCCTTTCTTCCATAAACCTTGTTGCACCACATACAAGGATCGGTTCCCCTTGTGATGCACTACACCTCTTACTAGGATCGGTTCCCCTCTTCCCAGTAATAAGTTCAGACATACACAACCCGATCATACCCTAGGTGATTACTTAATATCGGTTTCACTAATAAAAGTCATACCAATACATAAGTCAGGCCTCATGTGAATAGTTCTACCAACAACACAAACAAGTCGTAAGCGGTTATACTAATCGCACATATTGGTCATTCATAAGATATGCAATGAAGAACAGCCCCAATAGTGCATGGCGATTTTTTTCCCATTTACAACACATATCATGAACTTACTTCTTTAGTATACGTGTAAACATTGTTCCCTAGGATGAAATCCTCACCTCATACCCATACATAATCACAATAGCATTCATACGATTATGTCGATGTCTTATATACAAAGTTTAATGGTTAAGCATGAAACTTCATATTGTATCCCTTAATACTATATCTATCTAGAGTGTTCATGCTTCGCAGTTTTATGTTTTCAATATGCACGACTTGAAAGATACGTTAGGGAATGAAACTATTCAATTCAAATATCACTAACCTCAAGTGGAAGGATGATGTTGTCATTGTAGCTCCATACTTCTTCACTTCTTCAAGTCTTCGCAATACTTTTAATGTCCCACCCTAATACTTTCAAGCTAACCTATACGAAGTTGATTCTAGTACATTTAAATCAAGCGACTCTTAAATGAGTTTTGCTTCACTAAAATATGACAACCAAACTTGACATAACAACGCTTGGTGGGTTCAACCGAGCAATGCTCTAACAATCTCCCCCATTGTCAATTTTAATGACAAAACTCTTACAATCATATGGATAAAAAATTTCAAGAATTCATTACACATACGCTTGATTCCCGAATCCACAACACACAACCTGCATTCATTCAATCCTCAAAAATGAAACAGCTACACTATAATAACAAAGCTTATAATCCCCCTAAATGTGAGCTAGGTAGATTTTCAATTCGCACATCTTTGTTATCCCACTCATATGATATGTTACTCCCCCTTAGTCTGTGCTTTTCCTCATTCGTTAGATAAACGTTCAAGCACCATCGTCCTCTTCCCTAGTGACACCAATCAACCATAAATTGATACCAGCATCACTTGTTTACTCCATATATTTCTCCCCATTTTTGTCACAAAAATGACAAAGAAGCGAACAAATAAAGGACAACACGAAAAGGATCTTACAAATCTCAATATAGACTTGCAACCTGTTGAGTCAAGCACGAGGGTTTTACACACCATTTATCAAAATCGAAACTACAAGTAATTACGTTTTGATATATTATCATGGAAATAATTACCCGAAGAAATTTTTCCAACTAGTTTAGCAAACCAAAAATCAACTAATCAACTTAGTCCCTTTGCTAAACAGATTGTATAAATACAACCTCTTCATTCGATAAGACCAAAACAAAGATAAACTTCATTTTTCTCATCAGGTTCTAATTATCCATATAACTTAGACCTTTAGATTTCAAACAAGCCAAATACTAGGTTAGTTAACTAGCATTTCCTTGTTTAGGCTTTCGTCTAGACTTGAATAACCGAAACCTCCACTTTGATAAGTCTAACTAAGATTAGAATTAACTTAGTTTAGCTTATCCGGAATCGAATTGGACTAAAAAACTCGTCCCGTCTACATATTCATTCGTTAGGCCATAAATAATTCATACAAACCAATAAATCAACTTGCATAATTATTCACCTCAACCGGATACAATAGAAACAACATATATAAACCAAAGTTTCATTATTGCACCGAAATTTTGTAAGCTTAAACAATTGATACTACACAGTAAATCAAAATAACAATTGTTTTTATTTACTGGAAGCAATTGAATTAACATAGACATTAAAGCACCGCAATTGCACCAAATTTTGTAAGCCTAGACTATTGATATCACACAACAAAGCAAGATAACAAAAGTTTTACTTAACCGAAAACAATTTAATCACACACACATCCATACATTCATAATGGAATAAAGACATCAATTGTACCAACAATTTCTTTTAATCAAAATCAATATATATATATATCAAATAAAAATAGGCTTTTCTTAAAACAGGAAAATAATTAACTAACAAAATTGTTACCTCAATTTCGTATCCAACTTCTCCAAATATGATTCCATCGCTTTCTTCTTCCGGGAGAATTGATATCGAAATACCATCATGTTGTCATTATCATGCCAAAAACAAAAGAATAACAACAACCAACCTTTACCAAAGAAAGGTTGAAAATCGGTTTTAACAATTGCAAGCAAAAGTTAAAAACCGTCGAAACACATATGCTTTTATGCTAAACCAAAACCGATTCAACATATTATGACTTTTTCACATATTGTTTCTACATGAATCCCTCATGATCCTTTGATAAAGCCTACCAACTTGGGCTAGAACTTAATCCTGCTAAATCAATAAGTCACCCAAACCATAAGGGTTCACAACATATTATGAGATCGAATATCAAGGTAATAAAACTGAAATCAAACATCTCATCATTAGTATAAAACAGGGTTTGGACAAGTTGGCCTTTGTTAGTGATGGTCGGGATTTTTCTGGACAAAGATAAATCTACGGATGTAGTTCTCTTGTCCACACCCTCATCTCGCACGTGTAAGTGATGGCCAAGATTTCATATCCCAATTGATAAATCTATGGTTGTAATTTGTCCCATAAAACTAACATTTAATGACCCATTAATGGAAATCTAATATAATAAATATAGTAAATGATTAATATAATAAATACCTAACTAATTAGTGTTCCACACTAATTGATATTAAATGATTTATTAATTTCTCATAATAATGTTTGTTCACTAGTTGCTCATAATAAATAATCTATTAATTTCTTCCATTATAAAATTTCTCTTAGTTAAATTAATAAATAATTTTGATAAAAATTAGTTGGTTGTGGAAGCGGTGGCGAAGGTCGAACGAATCACTAATCTAATAATATCAGTAGATATTAGTTACGGCACGGGTTAAGCCTTATAAACACATAAATAACCACTAATCTAAGGAACAAGTACAAGAGACCTGGATCTTCCGGTAACTCATATAATGGAACACTTTATGTTTTGTTTATGCAATCCCATTAAGCAAAATCAATACTAATACTTTGTTACTTCACTTTCTTATTATTATCATCAAGAATATAAAGCACAGTTTGGATAACTTTGCTTATGTAAGTGGCGGTTCAAATTTTTCCTCACAAGAGATAAATCTTGGGAGGTAATGGTTTGTCATAGGTGATGGTTGTGATTGAGATTAGAAATGCATCTAATGGACAAAAGTTATCATGTCATTAAAGTTCCATAATTCTTCATAATAAATAGTCTATTAATTAAATGTCAAACTAAAAAAGATAATATATAAATTATTCTACAATTGATGATAGTAAAAGTATATTTTTATTAGCTAATACTTAGAATTAGTTTGGTATTGATGCGATCTTTACAAAAGTGCTTTTCCGATGTACGTTATTGTGCGGAGCTACGTAAAAAAAACAATTGGTTGTCGATGTAAGTTACTGTGCCGAGCTTTGTAAAAAAAAACAATTGAACGGTTGCAAATTATAAACTAAAGCTAAAACTATTTTAAAAAACAGACATATATCTGAAAATATCATGTTCAACTATAGTTAGTGAGAAAATGACCAAAGCATACATATTTCTGAAAATTGTCTATTCTATTTTATAGTGCGTAAAGTAAGTAAATTTTCTACTATTAGAGTACGTACACATGTAATATTAAATTTACTAATTAGTATTATTACTAAAAAGTATTATTTTTCTAAACCACTTTTTAAAAATCCATAATCTCTTAATATTTATCGTTGAAAATAAAAGTATATTTTAGTGATACGATATAACATAAAATGTAGTTTGAAAATAAAAAATAATTATCTTTAAAGAATATAAAATATAAAAAATAAAAATTGGTGATCATATATAGATTCAAGTATAATTGTTGTCAGTTATAAACAAAATGGGATAGAATTGGAAAATAAAATATGAAGCTAGGGTGAACTATAGCTTTTGCTTTTGAAGCTTTTAAAAACTCCTTCGCCCCACTTTACAAATTGATAAATTTTGGAAGTATACACTTTATTAAATCTTTAATAAACACTAAGATGAAAAAATATTGCTATCAAAATGTTTTCAAAATACTTTTTTTGAATGAAAAAAAGCAGCACCAAACTTAGTTAAATTGGCTAACAATTATATAAGTGGACCATAATGACGGTGGCAAGTATTGGTGCCCAGTGAGTAATTTCGCATCGCCTCACGTATTTCTTGATAAATGGTTTAACATTATTTTTATTCAATGATGATGGATAGAAGAGTTTATTGTTAGTAGATATTATTGTTATTAGGTTAATTACTTAATGATTTGACTTACTAACTAATCATGATTATATTATTTTTATGCAACAAATAACCTCACATTTGGAGGCATAATGTCGTAGAATGTAATGGCCCACCCTATACTGATAATGTCCTTACTAAGACACTACGTTCATCTGATAGTATTGAGTTTTCAATGGTAACCGCTGCATTCATCTAGCAACAGCTTCTTAAGAGGTCACCCATCCCAAGATTACTCAATACCGAGCATGCTTAACTATAAAGATGTTTCGCCAACTACGAAGCCAATTATGCTGAAAAGGTCTCGGTGTTAGCAAATGACAAACCATTACCTCTATTCCAACTTAATTTGGAGCCATCCTCGGGTACGAAATATGTTAAATCCTAGCCTCTGCCATTATTTCTCACTCATGAGACTCTGGAATATGTTCAATCCGTCAAGCATACTCTTTCTCCCTCGACATGTAACCCGTGGTCGACTCTAATACCATTTTTAAGGACCTGATATTTGCCAATATTGTTCCCATTTAGTCATTGTGGTTATCCGATAGCGTGGGATTTTCAACTAAAACTGATGTGGACATCCGTTAGCAGTTTTCTGGGAGGTAGCCCATACCTAGATTACTCTCGCCTGAGAACCCATAAATTCAGTGAGTTTTACCAACTCTGGATCCAACTATGTTGAAAAGGCCACAATGTTACGAAAGGACAAGCCATTACCTATATTCCATTCGGTGAACTCTTCCTTCCAAATTGAATTACGTACATAATATTTATGGGAATTTTGAAAAACTAGAACTACATCGTATGTGGGTAAAATGATTACCATCGGAAATGACTTAACATTTTAAAGTATAATATATTAAGTGAATGAATTAGATTTTAATTATGTCATCATCATTGAAATAGTAAGAACATACAATAAGCTTGGACTTCTCCATACATAGCACCGAGGCTTTTTAGTTAAAAACCCCACACCTCTTATCCCAAGGTGGTCAAGTGGGGTTTCGTGTTATGTGGTTGGGCCCTGAGTAGTGTTTGATGGTCCATGAAGATCCTAACAATTGGTATCAGAACCCGTGGTTGGGGCTACTGTTCGAACATTGAAGTGGTTGTGGATGTCACCCGATTTAGGGCGCAAGTGAAATCAGACTCAAGGTGAAGAAGGCAAGGCCCAAAGTTGAACTGGCGCTCAAGGTGGAGTTAGTATCTCACTCATTAACTCAGGTGGACCAGGGTTCTAGATTGGAAAGGCAATGCTCAAGGATGAACTGGAGCTCAAGGTGGAGTTAGTGTCTCACACATTAACTCTTAAGTAGTAGGGTTCTATGTGGGCAAGGAAATGCTCAAGATGGAGTTGGTGCTTGCCTTCTCATTAACTCAAGGTGAAGTAGGATTGTAGGGCGCATAGTGACAATAATCCTGATCGATGGGTAGCATATAAAAATGGTAATCATATGGTGAAGTGGTTTAATATCGTCAAGGTGGAGATTGTTGGAGTATGTGGCACGATAAACCACTTAATTATAGCTAGGGATAGTCCCACATGGAACAAAAAGGAGTACATGTTGAGCTTAATAAACTTGGGCATCTCCTTACGTAGCGCTGAGGCATTTGAGATTAAAACCACACACCGCATATCCCAAGGTGGCCAAGTGGGGACATGATCGGTGCTATGTTGTCGGGCCCATAGTAGGTTCCTCTTTTCCATGAACATCCTAACACCATTCACTAAATATAAGAAAGATGCAAAAAGGTAATACCATTTCAAAAGATCGATAAGATATCTTTTTAAACTAAAAAACATATCAAATAATATATATTTTTTGGGACAAAATATGTAAAAATTATTTTTGATATAATTTTATTGTTGGTTTGAGGATACAACTCGAAAAAGGAGGATGTCAAGGCGGAAAATGCTAGAAAGGATGTGAAGTGAAGAATAAAGATATCTATCGGGTTTCCCTTTACTTTTGCAACGATAAGAAAGGTAAACTTGATATTAATACATATTATATTTGATATTCATATGTCGGAAAATTCATAACTAAATAAAAATTATGCCCGTGCCGTTACAGCACGGGTTAAGACCTAGTACACATACATAGCAAATAAATAAAGCACTAAAGTACCGGCTATGTAAATCAAAAACTATCACAAGAAAAATTATAAATCAAATAACTTTATTCATAATAGTTTTTATTCAATAGACTTATACAATCAATGAAAGCAATCAAAAATTGATGTCTATTTTTCTAAAACAACTCAATCCTTCATATCAATGCCACATAAAGGTAGGTTTCTATTTTCGTTATTCAGCTTGTGAATTTCTTCAAGTAAAGAACCTTGTTGCTTAACCGGAACCTCTTGCAGGTGAGAAATTTTCGAGAATGACTCTGCAAGAGCATGTAGTTATGCCTTTGATTGAACACAAAAGAGTGTCAATGCCTCAATACACTGATCTTTCTTCAGCGTATTCTCTCTTTCCTTCTTGCTAAGCCAATATCCTTTTTTGATTTTACCCCTAATCTCAAGAGAACCCCCTGGCTTATTTTTAAGATGATCATTCTGATCTATCATCTTTTTATGCAAAGATGTTTGATCCAGACTCATGGTTCAGACAAGGAAAGATTTCAAAACGAAAAGGATCTCTTTATATTTCTCATATTTCCGAAAATATAATATATTTACACATACGAATATATCAAATACTTTCAATTACTAGATTTTATTTCCATAATCTACACAAAAAGTGCCTTGATTTCTTCTTCCTCACTCAAATATGGCACACATGGTGAGGAAATAATTATAATACCGATTAAGTGGTATTAGTATGAGATTTTCTCTCATTATGGAACTTTGAACAACCTGAGTGTTCTTGATCTAGAATCATATGATAAATTCTCCTTTTGTTACCTCGAACTAGTAAAGTATCTTGACTTTGGTTGTCAATGCAACTCTTAGCAGTTTTGTTCTTGAGACAGTTTATGCATCATATCTTATCTTTCCCTTTACCATTAGATGATTTAATAACATCGGAAGACATGTCCATTCTTAAAATGGGTAAATCACTAATGGAGGTGGAAGAAATAAGATTGAAAACTAATACAAAATTAGTTGTTTCCTCTTGTTCAGAATCATATGAATCAGAGGTCTCATCATGAGTCACATCCAATGCCTTACTTCCAGTGTACTTCTTACGATTAGGACAGTATTTAGCAATATGACCAAACCCTTTACACTTGAAGCATTGTGGATGATACTCATCATATTCTTCACGTTTCTTTTTGACATGAACTCGATCATGTGGTCGAGAAGATTGGTGAGTATCCTTTATGAATCTCTTATTTCTTGACCTTAAGAGATCTCGAAACTGTCTAGTAATCAAAGATAATGATTCTTCGATTTCATCATCAGAGTTTCCTGCAATCTGTTTATCTGAATCATCCAACTGTCTATTCCTTTCCATTGGAACTTTTGGAATTTTTCAGCTTTAAAAGCAATTCCTTTATTTTGAATAGACTGTGATTCATGATCAAAGATCTTTAACTATCCAACGAGTGTACTTCGTGAGAGAGTTGAGAGATCATTTGCCTCTATGATTACATACTTCTTAGAATCGTATATTGCTGGAAACGATCTGAGAATTTTGCACACTATATCCTTTTCAGAAATAGTCTTTCCTAGAGATAAAAATGCATTAATTATCTCAGAGAGTTTAAGATGAAACTTTTCAAAAGTGTCGTTGTCATCCATTTGAAGGTTTTCCCAATCAGACGTAATAGTTTAAAGTCTAGCTTCCTTTTCTGATGTGTTTCCATCGAACACGATTTGAAGATTATCCCAAGCTTCTTTCGAAGTTTGACATGTTGATACATGATGTTGTAGATCGCGGCTTACAGCATGTATAATAGCATTCAAACCATATGAATTCTGCTTAGCTAATTCCTTTTTTCCGTTCGAAAAATATACTAGGCATTTAAGCTCAGTATCCGAATTTTCTATCTTTGGAATAATATAACCATCGACGACTAATATCCACGTATTAAAGTCTTTTGATTGAAGAAAAGATCGCATAGCATATTTCCAACATAGATAGTTTGTTCTGTCAAATCTTGGCGGTACGTTAATTGAAGTCGATTCGTGAGAACTAGAGTTCATTCTTATAGGATGGATCGCACCAAACACAGATTGGTAGATCTTTTCGTGTTTGCCTGCTCTGATACCAATTGAAAATGCGAGGGTACCCCAAATATACCTCAAGCTAAAACTTTTCCTTCCTATAAGTCCTTTCCCCGAAATTGATTGTCTATGGAATGAATCAAGACAATACAACAAATCGGTTCACACTTTATGTGATCGTCTATGGATACGAGATCGAGACAATACAACAACAAAGTGTATTTACTTGATACAAAGGTTCGGACTTAACCAAACTCAATAGGATTCACGTATCAAGTAAATAGGAATTAACGTTTATGCAATTTACTTTAATTATAATAAACAATTATAATGTGGAAATATAAAGTAAATGACACAACAAGATTTTGTTAACGAGGAAACCACAAATGCATAAAAACCCCGGGACCTAGTCCAGAATTGAATACTCTCAGGATTAAGCCGCTATACAAAATAAGACAACTTCGTATAGTTGAGACCAAGCAACTAAACCTATAGTTCACCTAGTTCCGTCTGTATTCCCACGACTCCAACCTGTAAATAAGTCACGTACTTGGACCAATTCCATTGGTTCGTATTCCAAACAGTAAAGGAATAAAAAAATTGTTTGGTATCAACTCTCTTCAACCAAGTGATATGAGTTGCGCAAAGGTTCCCTTGTTTATCTTAACATAAACTCTTTTGCCAGGTTCCAAGATCTATCTTATGTTAATCAACCAAAGGAAATCATTAAGATTAAGCCAACAACACTCTTCAACCAAGTGATATGTGTTGATGCCGATCTTCCTCAATTAATTAATCCAATCTACCACAAGGATAAACCGATTATTAATTGGATCATCTTTTTCCCAAAGAAGTATTGTGCACACGAAAGATTGTAAAATCCAAGTTAGAAATCTTCAATATCTTCTTTGTCTTCAAATCTTGTTAGATCTTCAATAAACACCTGCACACAACTACTTGAATCTCTTGTGACCAATCACACACAGAACGGAGTCTGTTAACAATGGATTATCACAAGATCGTCTTTAGATCTAACAACAGTCTAAAGATCCCTGTCGAAACCTTGAACTAGTTTGAGTGAATCTTATATCAGAAGAGAAGATTCACAATAATAAACAAACTAGGTGCAATCAAAGTTCAACCACCGTTAGTCAATCAAATCAATATGAAAACTAAAGATAAACCGCAATATCTAGTTTCCCACCAACGGGTCGCGCTGGAGCTTCTCAATCCCAAAGAAGACTTTAAATTGAGCGGTCGTAAGAGATTTCACCTAATTAGATTACTCTCCTCTCCGATAGGTGACTTCACCAGTAATAAAGATAAAAGAGTAAGTATAGGTTACGCAGGATTAGTTTGCTAGAAATGCAAACTCAAAGTATTTATAGACAAGGAAGTTTGGACCCCAAGGAATTTTCAAAACCGAAAATATTCTCAATATATTTTTCATTACTACACCAAATTCGGTTTTCATAATTCCTGTGAATGCACTGTCCAAAAATAATGATCGAAATCTCCTTGGAAATTTTTTAATTAGCAAATGCACATTACTAATTCTTATTTTCCATATATAATTAAAAACCCTTAATTAAAAAGATTCCTAACTTATTTAAATTCGATCTTGGGATTTACTTCCTTCTTAGCCGTTAAGGAATATCTTTGAACAAAATAGAATAAGCATTAATGCACCGTGTTCAAAGAGTGACGACATCTTACTCTTGCAAGTCTTTTCCATGCTTGCTCACTTGAAATCGATTTACCACACTTCCAAACAAGTTTAGAATTGGTTCATTTGACTTTCAAGAACTATGTGACTGATCAAGTACCACTCAATCACAACTCATGGGTTTACAGTTCTACCAAAACAAGTTTCGGTTATACCTCCATGTGAGTACTGTGCATAGTTACACTAGCTTACCAAAGATACGGCTGACTAGGTACTAAGATCGGTTCGCCATATATATTTGGTATCTAATTTTTATGCACTGCACGTGTCCATAGGATCGGTTCCCCCTTCCCAAAAACTTGTTGCACATGTTCATAGGATTGGTTCCCCTTTCTTCCATAAACCTTGCTGCACCTCATACAAGGATCGGTTCCCCTTGTGATGCACTGCACCTCTTACTAAGATCGGTTCCCCTCTTCTCAGTAATAAGTTCAGACATACACAACCCGATCATACCCTAGGTGATTACTTAAGATCGGTTTCACTAATAAAAGTCATACCAATACATAAGTCAGGCCTCATGTGTATAGTTCTATCAAGAACACAAACAAGTCGTGATCGGTTATACTAATCACACATATTGGTCGTTCATAAGATATGTAATGAAGAACAACCCCAATAACGCCAGGCGATTTTCTTTTAGGTTCACAACACATATCATGAACTTACTTCCTTAGATCACATGTAAACATTTTTCCCTAGGATGAAATCCTCACCTCATACCCATACATAATCACAATAACATTCATACGATTATGTCGATGTCTTATATACACAGTTTAATGGTTAAGCAAGAAACTTCATATTGTATTCCTTAATACTATGTCTATCTAGAGTGTTCATGCTTCACAGTTTTATGTTTTCAATATGCACGACTTGAAAGATACATTAGGGAATGAAACAGTTCAATTCAAATATCATTAACCTCAAGTGGAAGGATGATGTTATCGTTGTAGCTCCGTACTTATTCACTTCTTCAAGTCTTCGCAATAATTGTAATGTCTCACCCTAATACTTTCAAGATAACCTATAAGAAGTTGACTCTAGTACATTTAAATCAAGCGACTCTTAAATGAGTTTTGCTTCACTAAAATATGACAACCAAACTTGACATACCAACGCTTTGTGGGTTCAACTGAGCAATGATCTAACAGTGTGGATCTCCAGGACTCGCTCCAACTCAGTCAGAGTCGGGATTTCTCCGCCTTCCGCGCCGACAAATATAGCGCTGGGAGGAGGAACGTTTCCATTTGAAAGATTCTGGATCGGTTTTGAAGTAGTCGAATTAGTATTAAGACCAACCATCTTTGTGAATTGAGATTGCAACCGAGAGAATGATCTCCCACCGTGGTCGTCAATATATAGATGGGGAAAAACGAGTTGCTGGTTTTTACGGAATTGAGGAGATTATTGTGCGGAGGAAACTCCTTGAACCGATCGAACTATTAAACCTCACACAGATGCACTGTAAGAAGGGAGTGCTTTTAATTCGGGATATCAATCTATAATACTCTGGCCTAAACCAAGACAATGGTCGTTCCAGAGTAAATTCGGTCACAAGAGAGGATGGGTCGATCTGTAGGAGGGTAGCTGAGAAATGTGTGAGATCAATGGTGATCGATATTATAGGTGTGTTGTGTATTCTTAAATAAGATAAGTTCTGAATGATTGAATTTCCTCTGTTGAGAGTAATTGCTCAGATGTTGAGTTGTTAATATCGTGGTGTCTGTTTGACGTGATATTGTCCTTTTTTCAATCATGGTTCAGAGACTTATTTATATTGCTAGAATTGTAAAAACCATGATCCCATGAAGTGTGACAGTTGATGGAATCAAAGAGTGTAGAAGTGGAAATCGTGTTAAAACCAGTTGCTCAAGGTGTGGAGACTTGGTTGATTTTCCATCTACTACTTTGTTAACTCCACCAACTGATTGCATGACTTGCTCACATTCTTATCGTGTGTATGAACATACGTGTCGTATACCTCCATCCCAAAACCCTAGTTAATATCCCCCCCCCCATGTAACACGATTGATGTCTCGTGTGATTGTGGAGTCTGCAAGGCAGACGTGTATTTAGTTAGTCAGTTGCTGACTTCATGACTTTATGGGACGATGAGTCCTTGTATTGTTGGGTCGAAAGTGATTTGAAAATGTTCCGAGACTCATGAATTGAACATGTCTGTTGAGACAAAGGTATAATTCTCGAATAAATGTTGATAGCTAAAGGAACACATATTGTTCATTTGATGAGTCATTGAATATTGATAGTTGAACTAATATTCCTTGATATGAGCAAATGATGCTCATCTGAGCAAATATTGCTCGTTTGGTGAGTTAGTGAATATTAATAGTTGAACCAATATTCCTTGGTTTGAGCGTATATTGTTCATCTGAGCAAATGTTGCTCGTTTGATGAATTATTGGTAGCATGACCAGATAAAGTATTAATTCAGAATACTGGCAACTGAACCGAATATAATTAATAAAATGTTGGTCATGAGATCAACATAAAATTATTAGCGTTTGAATCTGGAATTATGAACCTTGGACTCAAAACCCTAATTTGATCAATTGATGATTTATTAAAAATAAACCAGAGAGTGAAGGAGGGACCGACTACATGGGATTATGGGTCGACCATGTCGCCCCCATATGCTCACGTGAGAAAATACCAAGGTCTCTTGAAGACTTTTTGGTTTGTTGATGAAAAAACGATTAAATGCTGGTTTAATCATTAAAATAATGCTCGTTTGAGCTTTAGGTGATGAAACCTAATTAATTATGAAGAGATGAGGGACTGACCAAGGGGTTATGAAAGCGGACCTGGGTGGTTACGGGATCGAATAACGATCATTCCATGAAGCTCTAAATTGTTTGGAAGGGTTTTGGACCTAATACGTGCAATTGCGCAAATTAGGTCAAATTATGAAAATACGCGGGACCGTCTCCTTGCAAGCCAAAGAGCCAACCTTGGTTAGTCAAGGTAACATGCTCACATCACCAAAGTGTTCATGTCTTAGTCCTGAAAATTTTGATATTTTCTGATATGCGTTTGAGCAATCATTTGGGGAAATATGAAGAAATCAAGGATTTTTGCCGAAACCGTGAAAACTTCATGAGATGAAGGAAAATAATAAAAAATGATGGAATCATGAAGTATGGGACCGGATATGGGAAAGGTATGGCCGGCCGACCAAAGATCCCGGTCCCACGGGATTTTTCCTGATTTTATAATATTTTTCATGATTTTAGGGAAATATCATAAAACCAAGGAGTTTTTTGAAACCAAGGAATTTTGTTGAAATCAGAGAGTTTTGTTGAAATCCAGGAGTTTCCATGAGATGAGAAAAACATATATAATAATAATACTCCCTCCGTTTCATAAAGTTAGTCCGGTTTGACTTTGTCAAGATATTAAAGAGACCATAGTGGTTTACATTGCTACCCTTAATTACTTGTCTAATTTATTTCAATAAAAATGTTAGTAATAAAAACTACCAAAAATTATTATGAGATTGAAAGATTATAGAGATAAAAGATTGTATACTAATGGGGTATAACCTTTATAAGGAATTTAATTTGGAAATTTTCTTTAAAAAGAAATGAAGGATATATTTGTTTCCTTAGTTATACAGATGTCATTAATATTTTAGATTGGGTATACAGATTTCATTAATATTTTAGATTGGGTCCCATTAAAAAAGAATTTATGAATATAAAAAACTTAAGGGTATGTTGGAGAGTTCATTGGAAAAATATGACTATAAACAGAAGTTGGACACATTTTTGAAACAGACCAAAATGGAATAGAGGATGGTCTTTTTGAAACAGAGGGAGTAATAAAATAAGGGGTGTGTGGGACCGACTTGGGCATGGTCGTCCGGCTAGGTCCCGGTCCCGTGAGTTTTCCCTAATTTTATGTATTATTTCATGATTTGAAGGAATTTTCATAATTTGAAAGAAATTTCATGAAATCAAGGAATTTCATGGAATCAAGGAAACATAAAAATAATAATAATAAAATAAGGGGTGTGTGCCTAGTTAGCAAATCGGAATGCGGCAAACGTTCGTGTATTATTCGTTTTCGTAACAATCGAATTCAGTCAACAATCCGGTCAACAGTTCGTGATACGGCGATAGTTCGGGACGACATACGTACGTGTATAATTCGATTTATTAATCTGAGTTCGGCACTAGAAATTTGTCACATATTAAATCATCAAAGAATACATTTCAGTGCAAAGTTTGTGGGTTAACACATTATTATCTTATATATACCATAATATCTTCAAAATAAAAACCGAAGATCTCTTGGAGATTTGGTTTGGTGTCTATTAATGTGAGATAGAGGTCAGTTGTTCGATCCCCACTTATTGCAAATTAATTTTTGAAAAACAACTTTGAGTTTGCTGTGGACATCTGGAAAATGGGCTTGGAAGTTGGTTATTAATGGGCCGAATAAACCGCACGAACTTAGTTCGGAATGTAAAGAACGCGTATAAACCGGGAACTTCAGAAAATGTGTGTACCTCGTTCGGGGTTTGAATTGGTCGGTCGATTTGTTCGCTGCCGACTGGTGCGCAATAATTCGTGAATAATTCGGCGAATTGCTAACTAGGGGCGTGTGGGACCGGCCAGGGCCCAGTCCCACGAGTTTCCCTAATTTTTTATTAATTTTCATGATTTGAAAGAAATATCATGAGATTAAAGAGTTTTCATGAGATTAGGGAAATAAGAATAAAATATTGTGGAATCATGAGGTGTGGGACCGGCCATGACTAGGGCATAGCCAGCCGGCCGGCTAGGAGACACGGTCCCATGACACCTTTCCCAATTTTATATTATTTCCTGGATACGAAGGAAACACCATGAAACTGAGGAGTTTCCTTAAAACGAAGGATTTTCTTGAGATCAAGGAAAATAATAAAAATATGATAAAATATAGAATTAGACGTGGGACTGGCCAAAGCATGACTGGCTGGACGGTGGGCCCAGTCCTTCAACGCCTTGGTTAATATTTATTATTTTCTTCCTATTTTGCATAGGTTCATCGTCTCGTCATATTTTGAAATAAGGAATCGAAGGAAGATACGACGATTTATTCCAGGAAATCCCCAACGAAAAATACACACTATTCCTTCTTTTCGATCGAATATGTCATAACCACTACCTACATTCCACGAAATTGTGCACCATAAATAGGAGCTAATTGTGCATTCAGATGCTCGTTAGTGCATTATTGTTGAGTACACTTGCATCGTTTTGGTCGGGGCTTACTCGAAGGTAGCTCAGATGTCCGTGTGTTGAATATTTATCACTAACCCATGGAATTCTGCTGGGAAGAACCATAAATTAAAGTAAACGAAATATTATGAAAAACTTTGAATATTTTCCAGGAATTCAATTAATGAATCTAACAGTTTCAGAATAATTAATTAATGGATCTATACTAGTACGATCGTCTAGGAGCATTAATTATTTAGGAATTGAGTGATATGAGATTGTTGAAGCGTCATATTTCTTTTATATAGTCAGGGAAAACATTGTTACATGATGAAGACGTTATTGATCTATACTAGCAGGCAAGCTGTCTAGGAGCCGTCCAATCCTTCGATTCTATATAGAAGTAATTACTGAAATTGCTCAGTATTCATGAGATATGTCATTGCCTCAGATGAGAGACTACATATACTCTGAGAAACAGTATTCTCAGTCATAGATTCTTGTGGCATGAGCTTTCATGCTTTCGATAAGAGACATGAGCCTCAATACTCATCTGATTGCTGGATCAAGAGTACATACAATTATGGTTTTATGATTTTAGCCCTTGTCAAAAATCCACCATCTACAGGATTCTCAGTAAGAAAGAAATCACTTATTTTATGAGACAAATTTCATACTCCTTAGCGGCTAAGACATTCATCTGTTAGATTTCAAGTATCATGCATTTTCACATTTCCATTTCTCTTAATAAGCATCATTTGTTGTTGTATACCTATGCTTTAGTTCAAGCTATGGCTGATTTTTTAACCAGACACTAGGATTATTCTTTTCCATATATAATAGATAATGTACCACACGATTATAGAACATGTAGCCAAGACTAACTAGTTGTGCATGACTATTGAGATACTCTAACCTTCAAAGCTCATTAAATCCCTATGAATAGACTCATAAATGAAATATAGGAATGTTTGTCAAACCTTTGCTAAGCCTGATTTTGCTGAGTTCACAATAAAAGGTATAAGATGTGTATCTCCGGGTCCAAAGGGACTGCTGGGACGCAATGAACACGTTAAAAGCCCATTGCTAGTGTTTGCAAATAAGATTAAACTCTACAAGTTCCCATGGATCGAATTAAGCCTCATAGTATGTGGTAATTATTAAGATCATTATAACCAAAAATTATTCTGTCGAGTTATTTCTAGTCAAAGAACAAACAAGATTCACTTCTAAGAAACTAAAATTCAGATCAACAAACAACTAATCCCAAGGCAAACAAAATATAACCTCTGATAGGAAGACCATACCTTTGAAGGGTATGGTAAAGATTCATCCCCGTTACAAATATCACGTTAACCATCAAAAACTACATCAACAGAACTGTTGTATATAAGCCTTTTCACTTTACTTTCTCGGCAAACACTAATTATATTTTTAGTACTTGAATAAGATTCATCCCCGTTACAAATATCATGTTAACCTTCAAAAACTACATCAATAGAACTGTTGTATATAAGCCTTTTCACTTTACTTTCTCGGCAAACAATAATTATATTTTTAGTACCTGAATAGTGAATGCAATAATGTTTATAAATAATCGTAATCAAAACTCGATAAACTTAAGGTTTTACCAAAATGGAAATTCATACTAATGATGTAAAGCTCTAGGGGTTTACCTTGAAAAGTTATCATGTACTGATGATAAGTATTTTCTGATAATGAATTTGTTGGATCAATGTGAAATACTACCTCCAAAGTTCCCTCAATGGTTGCAAACAAATATCATCATGAAATGAAAAATAGGGCAAAATTAGAAACGATTCTTGTAATTTACCAAGGTTTTTAAACTCCTCGTGACTCGTATGATTCGAGTCATTTTCTAACTAATCGCTTCGACTCGTACAGCCGAATCGAATCTTCACTGAATCGTGAAGATTCTGTTGTTTTTTTTGTGCGATTCATGACTTTTCTTGTTGGGTCAAACTTTAGTTTCTCTTTAAAAGTGATAAAATGAAAAGTAGGGACTCTGTGGATCGAACATCAGACCTCGTTTATGCTCTTAACTCCTCTTAACCACTAGACCACGGGCTCATTTTTGACTTATATTGAAATTATTTTTCTTTTGTAAGGTTGTAGATGGAAATTTACTAAATATCTCACATAACTCAATATTATTATAGGCAAATATCCGATTCAGAAATCAATCATGAATCTACGATTCACGATTCAACATACGATTCGATTATTAAAAATGAAAAACCGATTTACGATTTAAAAACCTTGTAATTTACCTCACTGCAATGCGGATAAACACAACTTTTTTTTTTGAAAATAATATATATTACCAAGAAGAGTGTTAATCCCTTGATTCAGTCCCATTTGGAATCAACCCATTCAAAGTTATTCTGCTGGTGACTGAATCTGCAGAATTAACAGCATCTGTAGGAGATACAACAAAGTTTTGAGTATTACAATCTAACTGAGATTTGACAGAGTCATAAGCATTGAAGGAAGTAAAAATAAAGGTGCAGAATTTTACCAACAGGAAATAGCGTTCTCTTTTCTTCCTTTCTTTGCTAATATGTCTGCTACTTTGTTGGCCCGCCTGTCAACATGTTTAAACCCCAAAAAAGAAATAAGTTTTTCTACTTCAGATCGAACTTCTTCCAAGATAGCAATGCTTTTCCATTGAACTGAAACCATTTTTTCTTGCAGATAATTGATAGTAGCTTGATTGTCTCCCTCTATGACCAGATTTTGCAGCCCATTTAGTAGTATGCAGGAGAGCTAGAGCCTCTTCTTCTTTAGCTGTTGAAGCTCCAAAGATTCCCATAGCTGCTCCTTTGCTTGTGCCTATACAGTTACAAAGAACGCAACCAAAACCTGAGTTAGCATATTTTGAAACCCAAGAAGAATCACAGTTCAATTTATTGGTGTCTCTTGCATGGAATTTCCATGTATGTTGTAAGACTGTTTTTCTAGGAAATTGAGTATTAACAATATTGGTATTCTGTGGGTGCCAATAAGCAAAGTGCCTAGAAATATCTGTTCAGGTGTTCTATCTTGTTTTTCAAATACCCTCAGGCATCTTTCCTTCCATATGAACCAACATTTGGTTGCTGCTAAAGCCATGGATATGGAATTGATGTCCCCTGTCAGCAATTCCTTATATTTATCTAAGAAAGAGGTGTTATTAGAGGTAGAAATTACTCCCTGATTTTCCATTGGTGCAATATTCCAGACAGCTTTAGCATAAGAGCAATCAAAAAACAAGTGCTAAGTAGATTCAATGGCTTGTTTGCAGAATACACACTGAGTTTCCACATCAAGTATTGATCCTAATTTCTCTCTAGTTGGTAAAGTTTTTTGCAGGCATTTCCATGTAAACAATTTTATTCTTTGTAAGGTATCCATTCTCCAAAGACCCTGCCAGAATCTCTTGGTTTCAATCTAAACTGATCCCAAAGGGTTAAGCAGTTTAGCATATAGAGACTTGACAGAGAACTCACCATTTGTGGTGATCATCCATCTTAGTTTATCACTTCTCAGCTTACCATCGTTTGAAGAGAAAAGTCTGATACTCAAGATTTCATTAACTAATGATCTGTCAAAAAAAGAGTGCAGTAAAGATTCATTCCACTTTTTTGTGTCATGATTGATTAGATCAGACACAAGTTTTATATTTGAAAATATGGAAATTGAGTTAGCCAGAGGTTGATCCCTAGTAGGAATCCATTTATCATCCCAAAAGATGATTGAAAAACCATCTCCTACTTCCCGAAAACTATACTTCTTTATATGTTCAATGCCCTGTAGTATACACTTCCAAATCCAAGAAGCTGGGGACTTTTTCTTTGAGTGTAAAGCCCCCGTTTTTTAAAAATATTTTCCTTTCAAAAAAATTTCCCATAAGTCATCCTGTCTACTTACAAGTCTCCATGTTATCCTTCTAATCATTTCCTGGTTCACTTTGTTAGCTTCTTTGAAACCCAGGCCACCCTGATTAATTGGGTTACATAGAAAATCAAAGGCTTTTATGTAAATGCCTTTAGAATTAATATTTTTTCCCCACCAAAAATCTCTTTGTATATCGTTTATTCTTTTTGTAATCTTTTTTGGTAAAACAAAACAACCCATACTGAAAATAGGCATGCTTGAGAGGATTGATTTATTTAAGACAATTTTGCTAGACTGGGAGAGTACTTTTTCTAACCATTGTTTGAACCTGTGTTCCATCTTTTCAATTATGTTGTCGAAGGATTTTAGTTTTGATCTATCAACAAAGAGAGGAATTCCTAGATGTGTGTCTTTGATGTTAATTCTTTTTATCTTCATCATTCTAGTTATTATTCCTTGATGCTTATTATGAACCTTTTTACTAAAGAACATACCAGATTTATTGAAATTTATGACTTGCCCAGAAGAGATACTGAGTAAGTTTATGGCTTCTAAAATATTCTTGCAACTACCTAAATCAGCTTTAGTAAATAGCAATAAATCATCTGCGAAAAACAAATGAGAAATTGGAGGGGATTTAGGTGTTAGTTTTATACCTGGGACTTGTTTGGTTGTTTCTAAGTGACATAGAAGCCTAGAAAAAACTTCCATACAAAGAATGAATAGATAGGGAGATAAAGGATCTCCCTGTCTAATTCCCCTAGAGGGTTTAAAGTCCTTTCCAGGACTGCCATTCAATAAGACAGAGATAGAAGAGGTAGAGATACACTGGAAAATCAAGTTACACCATTGTTCCGAGAACCCAAAGGATTGTAAAGTTTTAATTAAGAATTTCCAATTTACTCTATCAATAGCTTTGGATATATCTATTTTTGCTCCTATGTTCCCTGTTTTTTTTTTACTTTTCTTAATAGAATGAACTATCTCATGAGGAACAATGATGTTGTCAGAGATTTGTTTTGAAGAGAGGAAAGCAGACTGCAATGGGAGATAATTTTTTCTAAAGATTTTTTTGAATCTGTTGGCTAACAGTTTTGCTATCACTTTATAAGGTGTGTTGCAGAGACCAATTGGTCTGAAATCTGCAGGATTTTTGGGATTCTTAATTTTAGGAATCAGGAAGAGAAATGTCTTGTTTAGATCTTTATGAAGTACTCCATTCCTAAAAAAATCTTGAACCACTGAGATCAATTGTGGTCCAACTAATTCCCAATTATGTTTAAAAAAACTCACAGGAAAACCATCATGTCCTGGAGCTTTATTAGCTTTGAGTTTCTTCACTACCTCCCAAATATCCTCTGAACTTGGAATAACAGTTAAGAAACAATTTTCTTCTGCAGAAATGGAAGGCTGCACATGCTTGAAGATTTTAATATCTAAATTAGTGGAGGATTCAGTGAAGAGATCAGAGAAGTATGAAGTCAAAACCTCTTCTATATCACGCCTAGAGGAAACTACTTTGTCATCTTTATCTTGTATGCAATCAATATTTTTTCTTTTTCTTCTTTTCAAGGTAGTTACATGAAAGAATTTTGTATTTTTTTCCCCTAGACCAATGGTATTGTTTCTAGATTATTGTTGTGCAATCTCCTCCTGAGTATCATACAAGGCTTCTAACTCTAAAAGTTTTTTATTTAAGAGCTCAATATTAGTGTTATCCAAGGGTTTAGCTGAAATGAAGTCTATCTGTTTTAGGAGTAATTTTATTTTTTTATTTGGTTTTCCATAAACATGTTTTTTCCATTCATTTAAGTTTTCTCCTAAACTTGAAATATTGTAAAGTAAATCCACAACAGGGGAAGAAAAACTTTTACTATAGGATTTATTTATTACTTCTAAACATGTTGGTTCCTTAAGCCATGTATCATAAAACTTGAATGTGTGAGTCTGACCTATATTTTTAGAGTTAAGAGATAAACAAATTGGTCCATGGTCAGAGCCTATTGCCACCAAGTTTTCTAGAATAGCTCCTTGAAATTCTATATTTCCATTTTGCATTAGCTAAACCTCTATCTAGTCTCTGTTTGATATTAGCAGCACCTTTTCTTTTGTTATTCCAAGTAAAAATATTTCCCTTAAATCCTAAGTCCTGTTCTATTTATAAGAGGTTTAGGATTGTTTCTACTTTTTTCCTGTCAAAAGGCAGCCCCCCCCCTTCTTTTCAAGGTAGTTACATGAAAGAATTTAGTATTTTTTTTCCCCTAGACCAATGGTATTGTTTCTAGATTGTTTTTGTGCAATCTCCTCCTGAGTATCATACAAGGCTTTTAACTCTAAAAGTTTTTTATTTAAGAGCTCAATATTAGTGTTATCCAAGAGTTTAGCTGAAATGAAGTCTATCTGTTTTAGGAGTAATTTTATTTTTTTATTTGGTTTTCCATAAACATGTTTTTTCCATTCATTTAAGTTTTCTCCTAAACTTGAAATGTTGTAAAGTAAATCTACAACAGGGGAAGAAAAACTTTTACTATAGGATTTATTTATTACTTCTAAACATGTTGGTTCCTTAAGACATGTATCATAAAACTTTAATGTGTGAGTCTGACCTATATTGTTAGAGTTAAGAGTTAAACAAATTGGTCCATGGTCAGAGGCTATTGCCACCAAGTTTTCTAGAATAGCTCCTTGAAATTCTATATTTCCATTTTGCATTAGCTAAATCTCTATCTAGTCTCTGTTTGATATTAGCAGCACCTTTTCTTTTGTTATTCCAAGTAAAAATATTTACCTTAAATCCTAAGTCCTGTTTTATTTATAAGAGGTTTAGGATTGTTTCTACTTTTTTCCTGTCAAAAGGCAGCCCCCCCCCCCCCCTTTTCTTCACTATTGAAAATAATGTTGAGATCTCCTATTACTAGCCAAGGCATTTGGCTAATGTTGACTCTATATGCTATCTCTTCTAAGTATCCCATAATTTCTAATTTATGCTCATGCTTAGGGGCACCATAGAAGCAAGTTAAAAGCCATCCTTTAGAGTTGAAGTTGTTTTTTACAATGATATTTATCATATTTTGGTTCCATTGAACCACCTCAAAATGAAATCCGTCCACCCAAGCAATTGCTAGACCTCCAGCTATTCCAACTGGATCCACAATGTGGGTATTAGGGAAAGAATTAAGAATACTTCTCATTAAGCATCTCTTGGATTTAGTTTCAGAAAGAAATAAAATATCTGGTTTTTCAAAATCTAGCAAAGTTTTTAAGTGTTGTTTTGTGTTTTTCTGACCACACCCTTTTGTATTCCATGCCAGAATCTTCATGAATTAAAGAATGCTAGTTAGCAGTTTAACACCCTACTGAAGATGTTATTAAGATTGCTGCACTAAGCAGACTTACAATCCAAACTCTCACAATCCGGCAGACAATTAAAAAATTGAAAAGCAAGTAATGTTAAGCTCAACACCCTAGTACTGGTGTTCTTAGTGCTGCTTCACAAAGAAGACTTTGATAAAGATTTTATCCCAATAGGAAAACTAGTTTTACTCTTCAAACAATCACCAGACAAAGGAAAGCAAAATATGGCAAAAATCTAGTAATTTCACACATAGTTGTAGTTTAGGCAGGATATATAAACTATAGAGAGGATATGAGATTAAGATAAAATGTAATGAAGAAGAATTAAGAGGTTTATGACATACCTGGGCTTTCTGTTTCCCTTTTTCAGCAGCCTGGATCTGAATTTGTTCAATCCTTTCGTTAATGGGAATTGCAGTATCTTGGTTTGGAATCATTGAAAAGTTCCCATATTGGTTAAAAAAAAATCATTTTGAAATTCATTTTCACAGTCGTTTAAGAATTCATTCAAACCCATTGAACTAAAAGGAGAAATGTCAGAATCTGAGAACGACATTGAAAAAGCAGCAATGGGGAACGAGTTTGCTCTAGCAGCATTTGCTCTAGCAGCGATTCTAACCATTAGATCCTGTGAATGTGACGTCATTGCATGTTTTTTGTATTCTTCTGACATCACATTTCTTTCATCCAACGGCCGCAAACGCTGCTAGTTCAAAAAAATGCTCTAGCACTGCTAGAGAAAAATAATTTCCGCAGCAATGCCATTCGGAGATATCATCCTCTGACCGCTTGAGTTACTCGGATTAGCAGATGCGGAAGAGTCAGAGAAAGTGATACAAAAAGCAGGATTTGGGTATTGACTGTGATCTTGGTTCGTCTCTTCAGGGGTGAAAATTTGTTCAATCGAGTCATCCAAATCTTCGTCGCCCGAACCCAGAGGAATGAAGTTTTCATTTTGTTTTGGTGAAGACAAGATCTGATTAACCACATCTCTAATTAATCCCGAATTCCTAATTTGGTTTTTACTTGGTTTTTACTTTTTAAGTTTTCTTTCTTTTCCGCCAACAAACAATAAAACTCATCCCTTCATGGATCTCAGGAATATTCCGTGTGAACAATTGATAATAACCATTCGATCTTCTGACTTTCAACGAATTGATATGATTCAAGCCGTCGAGATGATAAAGGAGTTCGAAATAATATGTAAGATATTATGGTGGTTTCCTTGAATATAACTATGACTTTCAAGGACATAAGTTGAAATATATATAAAACCAAATTTAAGCCATTTTCTTCGTCGAACTACGGCTCTGAGCAGGGAACGGAAACAGTGAACACAGTAAAAGATATATTCATCAGATTCAAGGGCGGAGCTAGCTTAGTGCAAAGGTGTGCACTTGCACCCCCTTCCAAGCTAGCTCCAAAGCCTAATTTAGGCCCAATTTTTTTTAAAACTATAATCACAAGCCTAATTTTGCTTGTTTGCACCCCTTAAAATAATTTGTATACCCCAAAGAAAATTTTTGCACCCCTTAACTAGAAATCTTGGCTCCGCCCTGATCAGATTAAACCCTTTTCTTCTTCAGCTTCAATCCATTCTCTGTTCACCAAGTTACTCAGCTGATTAGCTTTCATAAAGGTTTTCCTTTCGAATTTAGGGTTTAACTTTAACCAACAGAGCACACATTGAATTGAAGAATTGCACTCTTCAACTATCAGGTTAGTTTTTTTTTTTTTTGGTACTGATTCTTTACCTAATTCAGAAAGTAAACTTATTAATATTGATTGGTTTTCTGTGGTAATTGTTTTTTTTTTTTTTTTTTGTTGGTAATTTTCGATTTTGTGAATAGAAAATTGAAATTACTGAAAATATTATATGAATATATAATGCTACGGTTGAATTGTATACAGCTGTGTAATTGTGCTGCAGTTGAGCTTAAATTTTTGGTATTTAGATTAAATTTATATATGAAATTCTATGAGAATTTGGGAATTAGGAATGAAAACCTAGGTTTATAATAATTCGTAATCATGTTAATTTCTTCGCATATTTATTTGAAATCTATAGGTTTTTCCAACGAAAAGGGAAGAATGGATAGAGATTAGAGATCTCCTCTTTGGGAGTCTCTGTTTTACATAACACATTTTCGTGATGCTGTTAGGTAAAAGCCTATTACTTTAATCGCACAGGAGGTTATCATAACAAAGAATTGGGACTTAATAGATGGTACTATTAGAATTATTAGAGATATATCACTTTCCAAGGTGAAGAACTATGTTCTTATTTACATTGGTTTTGTGTTTGGGCACCTTTCTGCTATGAGATTGCTCTCTTATATATCTTTGAATGATGTTCTTATTAGTGGGGAAAATATTGATGCAGAGATGATGTTGGTCTGCGTAACATAATTTTGGCACTAGAACTTCAGTGATCTAATTGTTTCAGTGATTGTACTTGACCGAATTGATAAAGGTGTAACTATGGTAGATGATCAAACAACTGATAACTTGCAAGATTTTATTTTGTAAGTTGTTGTTGTTTTTTTTTTGCTCTGTTGGGAGAACTTGAAGAGGCTCTGGCATCAAATTGTAGTAAGCTTTGTGTATGTATGTTGTAATAAAATGTTTATTTTATTTCACAAGTGTTATAAGGTCTCTTTAATTTTGGGTAGGATGAATTCTGTTGGGAGGGTTTATAAGGTCAGGTGAGTCTGCTAAGATATGCCCTCTTTTTTTTTTTGGATGCTTTGAATGCAAAGGATTAACTCTTGGTTTTGAAAAAATATGTGTCTGGTTTATTACTGTCTGACATTATGTTATAATGAGTGTAATTATGCATCAACGTGCAAAGCACGTGCTCTCAACTTGTCTGGGTAACTCTCACTAATTTTTCCATGTTCGCATCATTGATTATTGTTAAGTTCCCTCCGTTCTTTCTCTGATGTAGTAGTTGTTTACATCATCTTTATCATCTTTTTGATAGATTTACCCAACCCTAGATTTTTTTTGAACCAAACATTAGAATTAGTATATATATGCATCTTTTGGGTTTCTACATATAGGGTAAAGAAGTTTTCATGATCGGTTTCATGTTTCTGGATCAAAAAGTTAGGATTAGTAAACATATATGTACCTTCTATATACAGGCGTAAAGAAGCTTTCATGATCAATTTGATGTTTCTCTTGTTTTTCTGTGAAAGGATGAATCCGATCTACTTGTTTTCAGGCTATTCATCACTTGAAAAATGTTGACCAAGTTGTTATAAAGTAGAGTGCTAGTTCTAATAAGTTTATAATGGACACGTATTGTTTGATAAAATTTCTGATTTAGATACACTTCTGGCAACATTATGATGTTTGGAGTGGTTAGGTTATAAACTTATAAGAATACTTTCTTTATCAAAGGGATGCTATTTTTAAGGTTGTTCTTGATAATGTTCATGTGGATGTTTTGGTCCACTTCATCTTTTGGTTGTTTGATGTACATTTAAAGTATTGCACTTAATTAGCAAGCTGGTCAAAACTATATCTCCCCTAAGTTCATACTTAAATTATTATGAGTTCTCAACTGCTATATGAACGATTTTGCCACTTTAGAGCAACTGCAGTCATGGGAGTATAACTAAAGACTAAAGACTAAAAAAAGTAAGATAATTTGGTTTAGTCCGTCCAGCGACGCTACGGTGGAGGAGTAAATTTGGTGGAGCGGAGTTACACAGGTTCGTCCGATACGGGGCGTAGGTATAAATTACGCTTGGATGGGACGTAACTATAATTTACGCCTGGTGTCGGGCGTAGGTATAAATTGTGGTGTAATATATAAAACCGCCCCATGGAGAGACGCAACTTAAAACTACGCCTGATGGGGCGTGATCCCAAATTATTCCCGATGGAGCGTAATCTCAACATTCCGCCTGATGGGGCGTAAACAAAACTTGCGCCTCACTGAATACCAATTTTGTTGTTGTTTGAAGAAAAACTTTTTTCGGTTTTCATCGTCTTTGATCTTCTAAATATGAGTCTGTTTGTATTCGTGTCTTTTTGTCACCTTGCATAAACAGACTATACGTTTCATAAACAGACTACACGTACGGTATTCATATTTTTCGATCAGGATGTGATGATCACCGAGCTTGGATTTCCGGCGGTGTTCTTACTGATGATTTGCAACGAGGAGAAGAACATCGAGAGGATTACGGCTGCAAGTTTTAACGTCAGGTTGGTTTATGGATCAACTCTGCCCTTATTAACTTGTGATTGTAAGTTTCTGTTCGTTTTAATGGTGGAGATGATCATGATATTATCATGCAATTATGCTCAACCCAACCCTGTATTATACATAATTTCCAAAAACAGATGAAATGGGTTAAAGAATGGGGCGTACATTTAAATTACGCCCCATGAGTAACAGGCGTAGTATGTAGTTGCGCCCCATTCAGCCAGGACTCGGGTGGTATTTATAACTGCGCCTGATGGGGCGTAACGTTTAATTACGCCTGAATGGGGCGTAACCTGATGAAACCGCCTGGCATCAGGCGCAACTAGAAATTCCGCCCCGTCGGGCGTAACCTGCACTCCCGCCCCAACCAGGCGCAAATATTACATCCGCTTCAGCGTGAGGCGTAACCTGCAATTCCATCCCAATCAGGCGTAGTCGTGAATTACGCCCGACCATAACCAAACCAAAGACCAAATATACTCTGGTTTTTGGTTTTAGTCTGGTATTTGGTCTTTACTCCGCCCCGTAGTGCCTGGTGTTTCGACTAAATTTTTAGTTTTGGTCCAAGACTGTGGTTGCTTAGAGCAACCACAGTCATGGGAGTAAAGAGAAAATTTGATCGAAATAGCAGACACAGCGGACAGACTAAAGAGCAAATACCAGACCAAAGAGCAAATCCCAGACCATATTTGGTCTTTACTCTAGTCTTTAGTCGGGCGAAGAATGAAGGTTACGCCTAGTGGGGCGTAACTTTGAGTTACGCCCGTATTAAAAAAAAAAAAAAAAAAGATGGGGCGCAATTTGTGGTTACGCCTGATTTGGGCGCAACTTTGAAGTTGCGCCTGATGACGAGTGTAACTCATAAGTTACGCCTGTTAAAAAAAAAATAGTGGGGCGCAAGTATTAGTTGCGCCTGTTAAATCAGGTGCAACTAATACTTGCGCCCCACCAAATTTGGTTTTCTCCCCGTAGCGGCAGTGCTGGACTAAACCCATTTTTTTCAATTTTTTTTTATCTTTACTCTTTGGTTATGGTCTGATGATTGCAGTTGCTCTTAGCAGATTACAGTATGAGCACTTGCTTATTAAAATAAATGCTTTAGACTAGCATCCTTAAGTAATGAAATGGGCTAGCTCGTTTCTTGTAAAATTGTGTCTGTTAAACCTTTTGTTTGAATAATCACTTTTGTATTATCTATGAGACTGACCATATTAAACTTTCAGTACTCTTTGGTTTTGTGTTTTTGTTTGGTTCATGGGATGAAAAAAATGTCTATTATCTAATGAGACTGACCATATTAAACCTTCAGCACTCTTTTGTTTTGTGCTTTTTGCTTGGTTCATGGGATGAAAAATTTGTCTGTCACTGTGCTTTATCGAATTAGTTATATTATTTGGCATTTAATCTTCATTTTCTTTGTTTAGTATGATTTATTTTGAGTACTGGTTTGCATGTGATAATTTTATATTTGGCACATTTTGATCTGTTTGTTCTGGCAAACTGCTAGTCATTCAAGGAAGTATGTATGCCTTCTTCATATCCCTTCTTGTCTCTGATCAATTAGCTTTGACAAGTCTAATTTCTTTTGAACTACAGTGTGACTTACATGGTATTTCATGTCATTTTGGTCGGGGGATTTGTTGTTTGTTAAACTATCATGACTTTACATGATGTATTTAGTCTCTTCCTTTTGAATTTGCAATTTCATTTCATTATCTAAAAATTTTCTGTGCACAACTATACCAACATATACGCACCTTTATTCCTAGTTTCCAACTTTTTATTTAGATTAGGATGTTCTTGATTTATTTTATTTTTAGATTTGAGTAGATTGTTGGTACTTGATTAATTGGCTTCTACATTTTTTTTGGTCATAGGTAAAGCTTATCTGCGAATCACATTGCTTGCTGTCATTGTTGTACTTCCCTGATTAATACTATTTCTTTTCCTTTTTTGTAGGGTTTGAGCTTGCAACACAAGAAGGTTATTAGCCCCAACATCCATCGTTGCCTAGAGGTTAGCTGGTCTATTCCGTAGCTACTAGCGAGCATGGCGTCCGTAGTCCAGCTTCGGTTTTCTCCTCAGTCAAACCCACACGACCTCGCGGGAAACTCTCAGTTCTCAACTCGGACTTCTTCTCGTCTTCCATCACTCCCTCTTTCTAGTCCATCTAATATCTCATTCAACTCTCGTTCTCCTGCTAATTTATCACTATCTTTACTGCAATCCAAATCTTCAAAGCCCAAATTATCTGTAAATGCAGAACTATCCGCGGACACTGGTGGCAACAGTGGCAGTGGGATTGGTAATCACAACACAGGAGGAGATGGAAACAATGGTGGAGGAGGGGACTCTGGTCGACGTAATAATGATGGTGATGGCAATTCAGACAACCAATCTTCTGCATCTAGTTTTTGAATTTTAGGGCTTTTACTGAATGGGTGGAGATCCAGAGTTGCTGCCGATCCACAATTCCCGTTTAAGGTTTTAATGGAAGAAATCGTAGGTGTGTGAGTGCATGTGTTCTTGGTGATATGGCATCTCGCCCTAATTTTGGGCTTAACGAGCTGGATTTTGTTTTCTCAACTCTTGTTGTCAGATCAATTTTGAATTTCGTTCTGATGTATCTGTTAGCCCCAACAATGGGTTCAACATCTTCATCTCTTCCTGCCATGTTTGCTAGCTGTCCACAGAGCCATATGTTTGAACCCGGGATGTTTACTCTTCTCGATCGATTTGGGACTTTTGTTTACAAAGGAGCTGTTTTTGCTGCAGTTGGGTTTGCTGCTGGACTTGTTGGAACTGCTATTTCGAATGGATTGATTCTAATGAGAAATGAGATGGATCCTAATTTTGAGACACCAAACAAGCCTCCACCTACACTTTTGAATGCAATGACTTGGGCGATTCATATGGGTTTGAGCAGTAACTTTAGATATCAAACTCTCAACGGGAGCGAATTTTTGCTAGCGAAGGGTCTCCCTCCAGTTGTGTTTAAGGGCTCAGTTGTCGTCTTGAGGTGTATGAATAATGTTCTTGGAGGAGTTTCTTTTGTGACTTTGGCAAGGTTGACGGGATCTCTAAAGGTCGAAGGGAAGCCAGTTGTTAGCATAAAAAAAGGCGTGGAGGAAGAAACAGGAACTGCTGAAAAAAAAGGTTAACTTGGTGGAAGAGAAATGAATTGTAAGTGAGTTACATTGATCAAGTGAATATCTAATCCAGCAAACTTTGTGATGTAGATCTTAAGAACTCTAATCAAGCCAACACTAAATGTCTTCCTTTAGATTTCTCCCTATCTCTCTCTCGTGATAATAGTTGCAGTTTCAATTGTGTTATTCTTAATGTTCTGGAATAATACTCAGTGAGTTGAAAAATAATGTGGTCTAGCTTGTTATACTTGGAGTATGTGTAAACCAACTGATGATAGCAAACTTGATAGAGTTTTGGTGCATTTTCAAAATAAGAAGCATTATTTCAGGTCATATAAATTCTCCAACTCTCATAGATAGTCTCGTTGAAGTAGAAGAATTATTTATTTTAGGATGCTTTGGATGGATTTCTGCGAAATCGAATGTTTCTTCTAGTGATATTAATATCTTATCTCTGTGTTGCTACTTCTCTTTCCTTCTAGTTTGACAATCTAGTAGTATTTTGTACATGGAACATCTTTTGTTGATTATTTTGTTAGTGATGCAGAAGATGATCCTGATTGCCCAACAGATGGGTTTTCTTCCATTGTTCAGGCACTTGTCGCGTTACGCCAAGGGAAGGTCGGATATACGTACTCACCAATCATAATTCTGCGCATAATTCTTTTTACATTATTGATTTGTGCATTTTCTGTTCTACTTTGTAATTGTTGTAGATGATGAAAATGAGGGAACTGGAGGAGATCTTATCATGGCAGCATCTCTAATAAACACTCAATCCATGGGATTTATGGTTAAACATGGGTCAGGAATCATATCCGTAGGCATGAAAGAATCTTGAAAGGCTAAATCTTCCTTTGATGTCATCTTTTGGCGAAAACGAGGATTCTGCTGCCCCAAGTTTTACTATCACAGTGGTAAGCTTATATTACATAAGGTGTTCTTGGATTTATAAGAACTAGCAGAATGATTTAGTTTTCTCTCTCTTCTTTTGGGGAATTGGTGTTGTGGTTAGGACCAGGCTCTCAAGACTATTTCTATTTTCACCCACAAACAATCAGTAATATAAAAACTTGCAGAAATGTGATGTCACTTTTGAGACAACTCTATATCCGCTCTGCTAGTTTGGTGCTTAACGAGATAAGCGAATTAAAATATGAAAGTGCTGCTTCTATTACTGTAGTAGTATTAAACATTAAAGAGAAAACACACTCCTGGCCATTCTAGCCTGACACAGTTTATAAGAACTAGGTTTTGCTAATATAATCATGCCTATATATATATATATATATATATATATGTATTTGATTTGATAAATCAACTCCGAATTGCAAAGAAACCTGAGATGGAAAATCAAACAAGAAACATTGTGTTAGTTTCAAGGGAAACTTGGTAATATGCCCCAAAATGGACTGCAATGTTGGGGATATGCCCCAGGATTCCAGATTTCGGGAATATGCCCCGGCCATCCAAAAATCCATCCAAAGGCGTTAACTAGTCAATATATTCGCACATGTGGATTGCACATGCGAGTTTAAAGACAAATTTATCCTTCACCACTTATGTGAACCGCACGAATATAACTAGTGACATACGATGGTGACACGTGGAGTTGAGATCCAACGAATTATATTCTTTCATGTGTCCGCCTAGATTACCATTTTGTCCCTTTATTTTCAAATTATTATATATATTTTTAGATTTGTTCCACGTGTTTATTTCATCTGATCCAAAGGCCTATATTCACCTACCTGGATCAAGACCATTTGAAAATTACTGGAAATTTTGATAACGACAATATATGTGCAAATACACTGTTACATCATAGAACCTGCAATTCATCACATTCTCGTTTCCAAATCAAGAAACTGTATTATTACAAACAAACATACCCATTTACAAGCACATCGACAAAATCAGTAAAGCAACTCTTTGCACAAAAAAAATAAAATTAGGCCAACTCGTATGAATGACTGATTTTGCAGCACAACCTTACAAGATTTTTCACAAACAGATAACTAAAAGCGTATTAACTACAGAAATAAACTCTAAGTTGGCTCTTTACAGGAGACAAGTGACTTCTCGTCTGCAACAACAACATTCCCAAAAAGAAAGACGAAAGTGTTAAGCATTAGTTATAATAGAAGTTAGGCATTGAAATTTGTTTATTGTTAAGTAGAAATCAATCACCTGAAGCGCTTGTAGCCAGTGAATATACTGGAGATGCTTCCACTATAGGCACCATCTGACTTACTAGAGGACCAAACTGCAAAGAGCATACAAACACTTAAAATACACAAAAAGTAAAATGAAGAAGCATAGAAACAAAAAAACTATCAGAAGATTATCACCTGTTCAAAGTACGGGACTGCCTCACAAATTTGACCACTAATATTAGCCAATGCTGGCAGAGCAACTTGAGAAGGAACCAAATTCAGCTCATTGATCATTCAGGCAGCCACACAAAATGCTCTCATCTATGAGAATCCACGATAACAGCCACACAAAATGCAGCCAGTAGGCGATTCTCTGGAATATATCAAGTATGAGAAAAAGATAAGAAAATTGTTGCATACACGTACACCAAATACATTTTATGACCCTTCAAAGTGCCATTGTTTATAGATATAATAAAATTCCTTTTCTTAACCCTCCTGAAATATATCAAGTATACAGAGCATTCAATTTTTTTCCATTTGATTTCAGCCAAACATTCACATTTCATATTTGTTAAGTATACACATAATTCAATTTTTTTTCCCAAATAAGTATACACAGAATTCAATTTTTTCCCCTAAGCAACACAAAAAAAAAATTTACAAAAATACCCTATGTACTGTTTAGCAGTTCCTCATTAAACTAATAATAACCCTAATGTATCCTTTTTTCCCAAATTAACCTAAATCAGAAGAAACCCCCACTCTATAGAACCCTAAATTCACTTATTTTAATCAAAGTATCACAATTAACCAAACAATACAACAAAAACGAAGATCAGTACACGTTTAATCTCATTTACTTACAATTTTTTCCACAAAATTAGTCTAACTAAAAAAAAAAAAAAAAAAAAAAAAAAAAACCAATTTTAAAGAACCCTAAATTCACTTTTTATCAAATTAACACAATTAACCACAAAATATAACGAAAACAAGGATAAATACATGTTGGGTTTCTATTACTTACTCTTTTTGAAGACCCATGCCGCTTCAATTTGTAGTTTTGCCTTCTTCTTGTAACGAAAACAAGTAAAAACAGTGAAAGATTCTAGGTTTACCATCAACTATTCCAACTAATCGAACCAATCCTATATTCTCACATCACAAGCCTCTCAATCTCTCGACCGTTCTTCAACTGTGGCCTGTTTTTTTTTTTTTGTTTTGTTTCTAAGGGAAGATGAAGATGAAGATAAGAGAAGAATAGAAGCCAACCCGTGAGACATATAAAAACCCTAGATTTGGTTAGGTTGATCTTAAGCCGTTAAAATTTCTCGAGATTAAAACTCGATCTGATGAAAACACGTGGGCACCGCAGGATGTATACACCTGTATAAGGTCAAATATGTCATTTCAAATGTACGGTGAGATCTCATATACTGAGATATTGACCGGTCAATGTACGAGAAATTGACTTTTTAACGACCTTGGATGGAAACTGTTAGTGCGGGGCATATTACCGAGAAATGGAATCCTGGGGCATATCCCCAACATTGCAGTCCATTTTGGGGCATATTCCCCATTTTCCCAAGTTTCAAAGTACGGTCTGAATGATCTAGTGTTCCAATACAGTGCGCATATTCCCCAAAAGAAAGTATGTATTTATAACCATTTCCACAAACAGGAGTTGGTTAGATTCTTCTGTCTTGTTAAGTCGAAGGCCAAAGAGGATAGTGGGACCAACGACAAAGCCAAAAAGAACATAGTAAAAGTGAAGTCACCTTGTTAAATCTTAATCTTCGTGTTTCCAATCATTCATTGAAATGGCTCCCTCATCCGAACACAATATTTGGTGTTTGTCGAGAATTGAAATGATAGGTGCTGGAAAGTTCCTCATTACTAACCCCATTGTGCTCTTTATAGCCATGAAGGAAACTTCTGCTACTCTATCAATTTCGTCTTCATATTGCTCATAGACAAAGAATGCAGTAAATGCAAACACCAGTACTGCATTTGAAATTATTAAAAAGTAAATGTAAATACATAATAACTTGTGAAAACGGGAGAAGTTTGACGAAGCGGGGCACTTACCTAAACCAAAGACATATGAGATGGAAAGGGAAAGAAGTAGCTTCAAAAGATACAAAGAAGTGGTAACCTGTAGTGCACCAAATTGTGAATAATTAGCATATAACGCATGTTTAGGAGATAAACCAAGTAAACTAGGAGTTCTGAACCACTTGATTGATAAACCAAGTAAACTGGCAATATAAGTATTACAGGTTGCACCATTACCTCGTTCAAACTTCTATGGATATACTTAGAGGAGGGCAGGAGGCGATGAATTACCTGAAAGAAAGTACTCCAATCATCTCCCCGGGCAAATGACCTCAATGTACCCATCCACCAGTTCCAAGCAGATGTCAGGGATATAGTGAGATCCTTGATCGTCGCTTCTGGAACTTGAAAATGTGAAGGGTTGATCATTCTAACAGTTAAACCAAACCTGTTGCAGAAACTTTAGTTACTTATACCAATGCGGATTTCAAGATTACGACAATGATGCATTATCTATGAGTGTAGTTGCAGAATAACCTACAACTACACCCTCAGTAGAATTAGTAAAAACTCAAGAAGTTCTTGATGATGAATAACAATTTTCTTATTAATGTTCTCAATTGATTACAAAGAAGTATCTAAATGGAACTAGAATAGTTACAACTTTCTCTATTCTCTTTCCTAAGATATTTTCTAACACTCACTAAAAGAACCTCTCGAATTTTACATTTGAACTCCTATTTATAGTAAAACTTATACAGCTGTATATGAGTTGCGAAATATCGTAACTCATACTCGCACAATTATTCCATCCTCGTAAAACTTCATATTTCTCCGCGCTACTTCTATCATCGTATCATTTTTTTTTTTAGCATATTATGTTTAATATATAAAAAGCCTTTGAAGGTCAGATTACAAAAAGTTGGTGGGTAGCCTGGCAACAAGCTGGGCACCAACACCCTAAATGGAACTATTATCTTGCGATATTCAGTACCTACATCTTGCCTCTTCTCATGTCAATTATACGAAGAAGAAATGTCATGAGAATCCCTATTCTCGTAAATTTAGTGTAGTTATTACCACCCATCAAGTTCGCAACACGTCTTTTTACTTTTCCCTTATCTTTTTGACACGTTTCTTCGTAACCGTTCTTTTCAACCGTTCACGCTTACTCGTACTAATGAGTTTTTATCTTCATCAAACTCTCTTATAAATATTATCCTTTGTTTTTGCTTTTTATTCTCTTATTCATCTTCTTCACCACTTCTGCCTCTACAATCTCTTTTATCTTTTTTCCTTTCTATTTTCCCTCTTATATTCAATGGCACCAAAGAAGAAAACTATTGAACAAATTAATGCGGAACTTGCTGATAGAGACCTTATTCTCTCTGAGATTGAAGTTTATGATAATAAATCTTCTCTCTGTGTGAAGCTCTTTACCAACTATGTTTGGGATGATCAGAAAATTTTAATCTCACGAGGTCAAATCCTCGCAGGTCTTCCTCTTCCTCTTTATGATGTTAACTTTCCTTTATTCTATGAAATTATTTCCCACCCCAATTTTTCTTGTGCCATTTACCAATTGACTGGTGATTGTATTCGCCTCTTAGTTGAATTCGCAAATCGTGCCGCTTTTGGGAAATATTTGTATTCAGTTGATCTTAGGAAACCTGGATTTGAAAATATAGAAATTGTTGCTGCGAATTATACAGGTTGAGGGTTTCTTCAAAAATTACACACTAATTCTGCGAGGAAAGAAGATAATTGTTGGGGTGTTCGTCTTCATCGTAAAGCTAATATCGCAGCAGATGATCTTCTCATGCACGATATTGATTATGCTTCAGGAAATAATAAGACACCTCGTCGTTCTAATGATGAAGATTGGTATAAGTACCCTTTAATATTATCAGGTTCTTATATTTCTAGGATAGTAGAACTTCCTGCGAACCTTCGTAACCGCTATTATCAACCTTGGGTTTTTAGAAATGTATGTACTTCCATCTCCTTATCTTTTTGTTACCCTTTAATTTCAAATGAGGTAAGAAACACTCTTGTATTTTTCTAAACAATATATTGTTGCCTCTATTTCTTATCCTTATTTGAATTTGCAGGTTCCACTTCTTCCTGAGATTGCTGCGAGTGAAAATAAGAGTTCTACTTCTTCTAAAAGGCTTACTGCAAGACAACAAACTCTTCGTTCTGCAAAGGTTACCCAAGCTTCTGGTAGTCAAGATGATATTCTCCGCAAAGGGAAAAGAAAGCTTCAAGATGTTGTTTACGAGAGGAGGAAAAAGAAGAAACTCTCAACCAAGTCTCATTCCAATGTAATTTCTTCTAATGAGAATATTGAGGAAGATCTTGGTGATGAAGATGATAAATTTCCTGAAAAGGATTTTAGTTCTAATTCCGATACTCTTTCTGACGAAGGAGATGATAATAATGATGTTGATGAAGGTGGAAATGAAGATTATAGTATCCCAGAAACTTTTGCCTCAGCAATGGTTAGCATCTCTGAGGCTTTCCTCCATTCTTCTCATGGATTAGGAAATTCTCCTACAGCGAATGCTCGCAAACTTATTGCGAAGGCTTGTAAAGTTCCTACCGTAATTGACAATAACTCCCTCAAAGGAATTTCGAGATTCGTCTCTCCTGCTTCATTATATGCTTTAGGTAGCATGGTAAGTTTCTTCTCTATTCCTTGTTTATTTCCCTTATTTTGTTGATTTCTAACCCCTTTTTTCTTGTTTAGGTTGGAAGAGTTAGTTGTGCAAATTGCTTCGATTGGGAAAGACGTCATTCTATTGCTGAGAAGAAAACTTTGAATCGTTGTAATAAGTTAGAGGTTGAAAATTCAAATCTCCGTCAGAAAGTAGAGGATTTAAGTATTGATAATGCAGAATTAATATCCCGTCACGAAGATAATTCACAATCTGCGAGCATCGCAATTGATAATTCTTCTCTTCTTGAGGAGAATAATCAATTAAAGCTTGAAAATTCTTCTCTTCGTAATGATAAGAAGCAACTAGAAGGTAAATTCTTTGCGATGGTAATTATTTTGATTACTTTTCCTTCGTAATTTGCTAACCAATTCCTTAATTTTTCTCCTTGCTGCAGAAAATTATGCGAATATGAATAACGATCTGGAAACTATCCTTGCTAATCGTAATAAGAAAATTTCTGATTTGAGATCTCAGCTTCTAATTTCCCAGCATAACCATAGTTTATATGTCAAGCGTTTTCGAGCTAAGATGACTCGCAAGATTTGCGAAGATAATGAAATTCCTCTCAAGAAGTACCATACGCTCCTTTTTCGAAGAAATTCTGAAGATACTCCATATCTGGAAATCTCTGAAAGTGAAGTTGAAAATGATAGTGAAGTTGAAGAAGAAGATCATTTTGATGGGAATAGATCGCCTGAAAAATAACTTCACTTTTTTTTTTTTTTTTTTTGTATGTCTGTTCTGTTTCTTTTCAATATAACACTTTCTTCTTGATTGCACTTTGAATCAATCCAACAATTTCTTTTTCAAAGCTTAATTTGAATTAATTTTTCTTTGATGTTTGTTTCCCTTATTCGCATAACTTGATCATGTGGAGAGAAATAATATATCTTAAAGACTTAGCTTAGTATTCCCTTTCCCCTTATTATTGCTCTTCAGATGATCAACTCTTGCTGGAAGTATTAGAATATCCTTCTCAATTTATCTTACGAAGTTTTGTCTGATTGTGATTATGAATAAAAAGTCCTCCCTTTGAAGTATAAGAAATATGAGCCTTTTGCCTTTTGCGGAATGTTGCGAGGTAAATAATAAATCTCCCCTTGAAGTATAAGAAGTATGAAGTATACGAAATATGAAATACCCTTAAGAAGTATAAAATATCTTTGAAGAAGTATTAGTAGTATCCAATTTATGAGGAATTGCCCAATATATGAAGAAGTATAAGAATTGTATGAAGAAGTATAATAAGTACTTAACCTTCGCAAAATTAAATATCCGTTGAAGAAGTATAATAAATATGATATACTCTTGAAGAAGTATAAATAGTATTGAATTTATAGAAAAATATTCAATATATGGAGAAGTATAAGAAGTATTTAATTCTCGTAACATTTTACGAGTATGAACTTATCTGTATTTGATTACTATCAAAATCGCATCTTTTGTTAAGTCTTCGTGAAAATTCTTCAATGATGTTATCTTCTTTGATAGGACTTCTTGTAAAAATTCTTCAATGATATTGACAGAGTTGTCTTCTCTTCAAAACTTCTTAATGTATATTCTTGTAAAATTTCTTCAATGATATTGACGAAGTTGTCTTCTTTTCAGATCTTCATAATGTATATTCTTGTATAATTTCTTCAATGATGTTGATGCAATGGATTTCATTAATTTCTGTGGTCTTATCATGCCTTCCTAAGTAAAGGTCTTATTTTGCCACCTCTTTTGTAGTAAATTTTTGTATTTGCGATAATATGACAAGTCTGAACATTCTTGCGAACATACAACCTCGTGACATTATCGTCTTGCGATGAAATCGCAGGACGTTCTTACACTTTCATGCAAAAACCCATTGATCTCATCTTAACTTATTTGAATAGTATTTTAGCCTCTTCAGGAAGTGTTGCGACAATATGACAGGCCTAAATATTCTTGCGAACATAAATCCCCATGACATTGTCGTCTTGCGATGAAATCTCAGGACGTCTCTACACTTTCATGTGGTGACCCATTGATCTCATCTTAACTTCTTTATTATGTTCTGCGAGTTCTTTATTCTTTTCTTTCTTTCTTTCTTTCTTCTTCTTTTTTTTTTTTTTTTTTTTTAGAAGGCTCGCAGAACTTCATTTGTTGCACAAATATGACAAGCCTTTATGTTTTCGCAAACAAGAAGCCTCGTGACATTTGCGTCTTATAGCACGTATCAGCTCCCTAATGGAGGGTGCTGCCCTTTATCTTCCCCCTGATTGCCCCTTCAAGGAAGCGTACACCGACCATACAAGGTTAGCTCTTCCCATCCGGTTCTGCCAACAACCAGCTTTTGATCGCAACCTCTTATCCTTTTTGCCTATAGGGCTTATAGTTACGAGGTTGCACCCTATGGGGTATCTTTGGGCCAAGTGCATCATTTGCCAAGACTTGTCAAAAATGGCAGATGTGGTTCAACCTCACCCGGCACTCTTGACTCAACCGTGTACCTCGGCGCCTTGATCGTTTTTTTGCACTTCTTGGGAAAGACAGTATGCCTTAGTCGCCCAACCTAAATCTTCTTACACCGCATTTTATATTGCGTAATGTCGCTAGATTAGGTGAGAATCCAAGGTGTCTAACCCGGATAGGTACCCCATTATTGGGTTGTACCCCTAAATTTTTACCATGTACTAAGGGCCTTTGGTGGTGTTCCGGTTACCCTTAGCCACGTTATAGGTACCCCCTTAAATGACGTACTTTAGGACTTTGCCTCTTACGAAATATAGCTTCGCGAACTAGGGTGTACGCCACAAAGGTTTGCCTGTATAAAATTTTCTGCGGCTCTCTTTCTTTTTTGGAGGCTGATCACAGATTGCGGTCTTTTATTCGCAAATTAATGAAATTTTAATCGGAATATAAATTCTGAAATTCGTAACTTTTCCCAATTTCCTGCGAGCAAACAATATTCGTAAAATTTATCACGAAATAAAAATTTTGTTTTGCCACATACCTTATTTCCACGAGCAAACATACTGATTACCTTCTTGTTTTATTATTTTCCTTCTTCTTTCTTCGCAAATCACAATCCCTTATTATCATCGTAAATTTCTTATATGATTATCATCGTAACTTTATTCTCTTTTTCCTTAATCCTCTGCCATTAAATTTTCACTTCTTTTCACAGCCTTTGCTCTTTTTCTCCAATTTTCCTTCTCAAGCAGTTTTTCCTTCGCAAACTTCTATACGTATCGTAACATTTCTTTCCCTCAGTCCAATCACCCTTGATAATTCCAATACCATTCATATGAGGAAACTTTATGCACTGATGTAGAGTGGAAGCTACGCCTAGAATTCCATGAAGCCATGGTCTTCCTATCAAAGCATTATATGGTGATTCGACATCAACAACGCAGAACAGAATTTCAGTTCGCATTCCACTTAATGGAATTCGCATGCTCACTTCTCCTTTGGGCTTGTTGGCAGTTCCATTAAAACCATAAATTCTGTAAGTAGAAGGTATTAAATCTGCATATTTTCCCCCCATAGTTTTGTAAGCGGAATAGAAGAGGATATTGACAGAACTTCCCGTATCAATCAAAATCCTATTAAGACCAATTGATTCTTCCTCCATATCATCTTCATTTTCCTCCATATTCATGTAGATTGCTAATCTTACTACCAATGGATTATCATGTGCTTCACAACCTTCTGGAATTTCAGTGGCTTCAAAAGAAATTTCACGTTTCTGCCAATCTTCAAGTCGTGAAATTTTTGCGATGTTCATTACTTCCTTTCCTTCACCATCCCTCGCATATACCCTGCTTAACACATTATCATGAAAATCCTCTATGGTTTTATATGAATGAACAATGGAATTACAGAAAACATTCCTTGCTTTTGACCCCACTTCTATATGTAGGATTTCCTCTCCCTTTTCTTTTGTTGTGTTCTCCCTGCGAGTTATGGCTGGAGCCTGTGGTAATTGTTTGACGTGTATCTGCTTAAGTAAAAATTGATTTAGTTTTCCTTGATCAATCATTCGCAAGATTATCCTCTTGATATTATGGCAATTATTTGTAGAATGTCCATGAAAATGATGATACGAACAAAATTCATGACTTCTTGGACCCATTGGTGGTTCCTTTCCCATGTTCCATGGAGTTGGTATATTCTCTACCAGGATAATTGCTTGCCATATCTTTTCTACACTTGTATTCAAAGGTGGCAACTTTATCTCTTCCCTTACCATTCTTTGACCTCCTTGACCGTTGTTATAATTTTGTCTCTGGTTCCCTTGTCCAAAATAATTTTGCCTTTGTCCCCCATAATTTTCTTGTTGTTGATCTAATCTTGGAATTTGGTTATTTCCTATTCGATTATAGAAATTCTTCTCTCTATCACACTCTTCTTGATCTCTACTGCCCATTGCTACCATCTTTGGCTGGCTATCATTGATTTTCTTCTCTTCTGAAATTTGCGAAGAAGTTTGTGAGGATGTTTGCGAAGTACCTGCTACTACATTGATTATTTTGGGAAGTAAATTTGCTCCTCCCTCTTGATTGCTAGTGTTTGCTCTTTGGATATGACTCCATACTGTTTTGCTTTTCCTCTAATGTAATGTATTCTTCTTACAATTCTCGTAACTCTGTCATCATTATGGAATTCTTTCTTCTGAAGATTTGAACATATAATTGTTCAGTTGCGAACATCGCATTTATGAATGACAGAATCAAGTATCTCTCATCCACACGCCCTGCCATATCACTGCACATAGTCTTCCATCGTCTTACCAAATGCTTCAAACTTTCACCCACTCTTTGTTTTAAACCAAATACATCTTCAATACCAAGCCGTGAAGAGTGATTTGTGATATATGCTCCAAGGAAAGTTGCTTGCAAATGACTGAATGACGTAATAGTGTTCTTAGGGAGTCCTTCGAACCACTTTAAAGCTTCCCCTGTTAAACTCGATGCGAAGTACTTGCATAACACAGCATCATGATTCTCCCATTGTAACATGCATCTTATGTATGCTTTAATGTGATGAATAGCACATGAAGTCCCATCAAAGATACTGGTAAGTGTGGGCAAATTGCATTTTGGTGGAATTCCTCCCAATTGTACTTCTCTAGCAAATGGAGTCCTCGCAGCTTCTTCTATTGCTTCATCTAATTGCCTTCTATCTCCTCCTCTTCTATTGTTTATCATCCCTCTCATTTCTGCTAATTCTCGAAAGATTCGTGCATTTGCCTCAGAATTCTCATCCATTGGTCTTTTTAATGCAGCTTCTCTTCTTCTACGTTCTTGCGCTTCCTCCCTTGCGATCCTTCGCATTCTATCATATTCTTCATTAATGTTTTCATTTGCATAATTTTGCAAATATCTTCTTTCTAAATTATCATAATTGTTCAGTCGCAGAGCATCTTGGAATTCTTGTTCTTCCCTTTCTATTCTTCTCATTCTTCTCATGCGAATATCAGGAATTTCTTCTTCTTCATTTCTCCTTCTTCTGTGACTTATTTCTTCTTGATTTACTTGTACTCTGATTCGAGAATTTGGTTCATTCCTCTCCACTTCTGTTTGTTGATTTACAATTCTTCTCTTAATTCTTTCATACTCAACATTTTGTTTGTTACGAGCCTCTTCATGTCTTCTTACTCCATTCTCGTGATTGTTTTGATGTATTGCTTGTTGTCTCTCAGTTTCTTCCATAAGTTGATGTTCTTCCTATCGATTCTGATTGTTTTCTCTAGGATTTGGTCTTGTTCGTAAATTCTCCATGCTTTGTTCGTGGTTTGGTATTAAAATGAAACGATTCTCTTGATTTCTATCACCTTGATTCTGCGCTTGTTCTTGCATATTATTTTCATTATTGATTATCGGTGAATTTTGTCCTTCTCTTTCTGTTCTAACATTTGATCTTGCAACACTTTGAGATTTCCTTCTTTGTAGCATCTCATTTTCCATCCTCAATTCTTGATTTTGTCTTGTTAAATTGGCACGTTCTTCAGCTTCGATCATTCGTTCTTTTTGGATTTCTTGTCTCAATGTTTCTAACATCTCCCTTTCTCTTTCAAGAATTGTTCCTCCCATCAACCTCCCATTTTCTCTGATTTGTGGTTCTCTATCTTCTTCTTCTGGTGTATTAGTTCTCCAAGTGTGTATACTCACTTGATCATGATCTCTTATTTGTTGAGCTTGATTTCTTCGATTACTCCTTTTCCTACTAGGTTCTCCTGTTATATTTGCTTCTCCTCCTGCGAGTCTTACACTTCTTCTTACTTCAGTTAATGGTTCTGATGTGTTTCTTCTTCTTGTCATTTTTCTAGTACAGGAATTCTTCAAATCCATGTTTCTAGCACCAATTATGTAGTTGCAGAATAACCTACAACTACACCCACAATAGAATTAGTAAAAACTCAAGAAGTTCTTGATGATGAATAACAATTTTCTTATTAATGTTCTCAATTGATTACAAAGAAGTATCTAAATGGAACTAGAATAGTTACAACTTTCTCTATTCTCTTTCCTATGATATTTTCTAACACTCACTAAAAGAACCTCTCGAATTTTACATTTGAACTCCTATTTATAGTAAAACTTATACAGCTGTATATGAGTTGCGAAGTATCGTAACTCATACTTGCACAATTATTCCATCCTCGTAAAACTTCATATTTCTCCGCGCTACTTCTATCATCGTATCATTTTATAACTCTTTTCTCCTTTATTTACTACGATACTCGTGAACTATTATCTTGCGATATTCAGTACCTACAATGAGAATGGTGTGTCACATATGGAGGAGACTGCGAGGGCCATTCTATAAGAAATTTAGTTTTCTCCTCACACAATTGAGCTGAACCGCTCATTTAAAGGTCTATTTTCCTAGTAGATAAGTCTACTTTGCAACAAGCAAAAGAATCTAAATATCACAGTCATTAGGTTAACACAACCTATGAGTACATTAAGTCTGACACTATAATCACATTAAAAATTTAGATGAGAACACATTGTTTCTACATTCAGAATATATGAACATTTTAGATTGTGGACATAAAGCAAAGCATGCAGGTAATAGCACCGGTTACCTACATTGGGGATGGCAAACTTCCAACGCCATAAAGAACAACTGTGACCGCTAACAAAATCTTGGCTGCTGAGGAGATGAAAGTTCTTTCTGGAAGGAAAAACCAGTTAGACAACAAAGCCAGAGTAAGGAAATACGTAAAGCTTTCCCTTTCGTCTCTCCACAATAATACCCTTCCCGCTGCAATAAGATAATTGAGCATCAGAGTGGACACTTTAGAAGCAAACCAAATAATGTTATCTTCCATAGAAAATTTTATCTGTCTGTTTGTTTGCATAAGTAAGTTACATTATATTCATATGAAGTGGTCATTTACTCAAACTATTCACCTTTGAGGACCCCGACAGTAAAACATTTAGGTGGTGAACAATAGCATATCTCAATGTACTTGAAGAAGAAAAAATTGTCACAGCGAAATAAAAATACCTCTTCCACTGCCTAAAAGTTCCTCAGCGTTAGATTGTCCCCTGGGAGAACCTTCTGCTAATTGGGAGAATGATTGGACAGTTAATGTAGCACCCTCCTGTAAATCCAGCAGCAAAATATAGTGAAAAAAAAATGTAACTCCGGTCTCCAAGGTTTGCATTCATCATGCATTTTACTTGCAGACTCAACCAGATTATTCTGAGCTACCTCGAAGACTCAGTATCTGAAAATCGGTATACCAAGTCTTGGTAGAAGTTAAGCTCAGATAGGTATTACAGGATTGCAAACTTTTATGCCTAAGGTCATCATATTTTCATAAATTAAGCAATTTCATACAGTTGTAATATCTGAAATTCATACTTCACATCTTATCCCAAAAACAAAAACACAAAAAAAAATTTACCTTAAGTGAAACAACAGGGGAGTAACCAATATGATTTTGAGCTTGAGAAGAGTTGAAAGTCCTAGTTCGTGACAATATGTGAATCATAGTCTGTGGAAAATAGTTGACAATTACAGGAATTACTTGAACCAGCCTAGCAGGAAGTCGGATTACAGCCCTGAAATTGAAGAAGTATCAGCTCTTAAATAAAAATCTTGGAAACACACAAAGAGGACAATAGAAAGAAGAAATTCCAGTTAATCATATACAGGCAGTCACAAAATGTTACCCCAATACTAACTAGATTATTATGATCATCCAACAGTGACCATGCCAACATGCAAGTTTTTATTTGTGTAATATTGACTAGAATTTTCGTATAATAGCAAAATCAGGATATGTTAATCACCTTTGGTATCCAAGGCCTTCTAATATAAGAGAAGCAAAGTCCCAATACTTCATTGGCTCAAGATTGGTGATAAAAAATGACTGCAGAAAAAGTGAAGGAAAAACAATCATGTATTCATGCACAAATCCAATTTTACTTAGACACGCTCAGGAAGTAATAATACCCTTCCAGCAACAGAAGTCACCCCAGAGCGCAGAGCTTCCTCTGCGCAGACATGTGCATGCGCAATATTATCAACATATGTGAAGTCACACATATTTGTACCATTACCTAGAATAAACTGCAATAAAATCAAGACGGACAAAAAATCAGTTTGGATTCTGAGTAAGAAAGAAATTGTTTATTTTATGAGACATATTTCATACTCCTTAGCTGCTAAGCCATCTGTTAGATTTCAAGTATCATGCATTTTCACATTTCCCTTTCTCTTAATAAGCATCATTTGTTGCTGTATACCTATGATTTAGTTCAGGCTATGGCTGATTTTGCAACCAGCCACTAGGATTGTTCTTTTGCCTATATAATAGATAATGTACCACACGATTATAGAACATGTAGCCAAGACTAACTAGTTGTGCATGACTATTGAGATACTCTGACCTTCAAAGCTCATGAAATCCCTATGAATAGACTCATAAATGAAATATAGGAATGTTTGTCAAACCTTTGCTAAGCCTGATTTTGCCGAGTTCACAATAAAAGGTATAAGATGTGTATCTCCGGGTCCAAAGGGACTGCTGGGACGCAATGCACACGTTAAAAGCCCATTGCTAGTGTTTGCAAATAAGATTAAACTCTCCGCCTGTGCCTTAAAATCACTAAAAATATTTGCAGACTGCACAATAAAGAACAAACAAGATTCACTTCTAAGAAACTAAAATTCCGATCAGAAAACAACTAATCCTCGGGCAAGAAAATATAACCTCTGATAAGAAGACTGTACCTTTGAGGGGTATGGTAAAGATTCATCCCCATTACAAATATCATGTTTACCATCAAAAACTACATCAGCAGAACTGTTGTATATAAGCCTTTTCACTTTACTTTCTCGGCAAACGCTAATTACATTTTTAGTACCTGAATAGTGAATGCAATAATGTTTATAAATAATCATAATCAAAACTCGATAAACTTAAGGTTTTACCAAAATGGAAATTCATGCTAATGATGTAAAGCACTAAAGTTTACCTTGAACAGTTATCATGTACTGATGGTAAGTATTTTCTGATAATGAATTTGTTGGATCAATGTGAAATACTACCTCCGAACCCTCAATGGCTGCAAACAAATATCATCATGAAATGAAAAACAGTAGATAAAAAGATGATTAGGGCAAAATTAGAAACGATTCTTCTAATTTACCTCTTTTGATCTGAGATTTGTCACGAACATCAACTTGAAAATATGAAGCCTGACTTGATGAAATGGCATGAGAAAGTAAAGAACCTTGTTCTTTAAGATCGAGATTCAACGAAGGATCGGAATCAGCAATACGAATGATCCAATTCTTAGATTTCAGGAGTTGTAAAACAAGTGATTTTCCAATGAAATTTCGACCGCCCAGAACGACGCAGATTCTAGGGTTGGACTCGTCAGTACTGATCGCCATTTTAGTATACGGAAAAAATGAAAGCAGGACTAGGGATTGTGTGTTTTATAACTTTGTATTAATAGACTTTTGGCGCTTTAAGTCGAAAACAACGTTTTCTTTTGCCGGCCCGACTCGTATCGTTAAGGAAATTAATTTGGGATCTGTTTTGATTAGGGAAAATACGGTTTAGTCCAAAATCCCATCCAAACATACTAATTAGTCTTAACCTATTCAACTAGGTACAAATTAATATGGAAAGTACATAAATAACCTTCGTGGTTTACAATTTAGTCCAAATATTTACAATTTAGTCCAAATATTTACAGTTTAGTCCAAAATGACTCATGATGATGTCAGCATTTTAATTTTAAATAATATAAAAAAAAAATTAAAAACAATTTATTTTTCGAACCGTCTGTCCAAAATTCGCAAACTTTTTATATTCAGAAAGTTCTTTCCGAGAACTACAAAAAGAGTATCTATATGACTATATAATTTTCATTTTCTAAAAAACTTAGTTTACATTGGTGTACAAAACATGTACACATCTACAAAAATACAACATGTCTATAACCAAACTCGTTACCAACACCAGCTCAACTACTCTTAACCCTGCTGCTGCAAACAACTACGGCACCTCAACCATTCAACTCAAACTTTTTATCTGTTTCTGTAGTGTAGATGCATTTTACTACAAACTACATCCAAAGGATAGAAACGCAATACTCATCTCAAATGAAAGTAAACACTCCACAATGAGCACAAGATATACGTGGTTCGGTATGATTACCTACGTCCACGGGGGTGAAAGGATGAATCTTATTACTTTGAAGTGTTACAAAGGTGTTGCTCTTCGTGGGATTTCCTTACAAGATGCACTTACTACTCACTTACTTCTTCTTAGTGTTCACTCCAGTTTCTCTCCTTCTCTCTCCCAAAATACAACCTAGTTTTCTTGAATACAAGTCCCTTTATTTATAGGAGAAGTTCTATACAACGAAATTAAGGTGTTGGTCATGTTACATCTATTTAGCAGTTCTGTGATCGGGCCGGTTCACGTCGTCTCATGTGGTCGATGTATCCTGACTCCTCGCCTATCCTTCGTTCGGGCCAATCTCTTTAGGTGTATTATTAACACGATGTCGCCTATCTTTTACTGTCGTCCTTACGGTTATCCGATGTGAACCGTTCTTTCTTATTCGTTTGACCATAGCTCCTCGTTTGACCCGCCACGCCTTATCTTGTCAGCTTTATCAGGAGTCTGGGTCAAGTCTTGTCCGACATCATTACGCCCGATCCACGTGGCTCCTTAAATCTTGCGCCCGGTAATCTTCGCTCTATACTTCGCGTCTCTTCGTATTTGGGTACACCGGTTCTAGGATGTTTCCACCTGGATCTGTAGATAATTTACACCTACATTTATGCCACTTCTTTCGCTCGTGTAGCAGACACGAGTGGAAGAAAGTCGTTTCAACCGCCACGTCCTCGTCCATGCCGCAGATCCCGCCATGCAGCGTCCCACTATCTCCACTTTATTACCTGTAACCGTTGTCATCGGTTACAACTTATTCTCTTTAAATAGCCCGCTCCTTTTTTGTTTTTCTTCTTCTTCACCACTTCTCACTCAGTCTTCCGCCATTGCAACCTCTTCTTCAAGATTTCTTCGTTACTTTGCGCTTAAAAAAACCTAGCTTTCTTGTTTTTCTTCCTTCATCTCCTCCTCCCCGATTGTTACAGTAGCTGTTGTCGCCTCAACTTGTTTTGTTGAAAACCGAGCTTTGCATTATCTCCATTAATGGATTCTTCTCCTTCCATGACTGAGAAAAGGTTTGTTGACGACGTTTTTTCCGAGTTTGATGCTCCTTCCCTTGCTTCTCTGTTTTTGCTTGAAAGTCCATCTAGGTATGATGATCGCACGATAAAATCTATTTTTGCTGATAGCTCTTCTTCTATTTCGTGCAGGTCCGAGAAAAGGGTGAAAGATCTCTCTGATGAAGAGTTCATTGAATAGCTGAAGGAGAAGTACGATCTTCAAAATTACGAAGTGACCCTTCTCTCGGGCCGAAACGGTATCTTGAAGAAAACCGATATGAAGAAGCACGAGCAATCGGCTGATTGTGTGGTCATCACCCTGGGCCAACTGGATATGGGCCTTCGTCTTCCCTTATACAACCCTGATAGCCCATTTTATTACGAGATTCTGTCCCAGATTCGGCATTCTCGTGCTTTGTCTCAATTGACTGGCAATACTTTTCGAATTATGAACGAGTGGAGGGATCTCCGCGATGGTCATGGTTCTGATACTGATTGGTCGACCTACAAGCCTGAGGACGCTCCAATGTATTCCGTTGCTAATTTCCTTGTCAACTATCGGGCCGGTACTACGAACTTGGGCGATCTTGCTGGGTTTGCTGTTAGTCCTCATCGAGTCAAGGTTATGCCCGAGGGTGTTGAAAGGATGATGCTGGATTCCGATCCCATCGGCCAACCCTGCAACAAGCGACCCCGTCATTCTAATGATCTGATTTATCACCGAGTTCCACTTCTTGTTCGAGGTCCAATTCTACATGGTGACTTTCCGTCGCCTACTTTTCCCGTCGAGCCCTATTCTTTCTGGGTGGTTAATGATGACAAGGCCGATAAGGTATGCGCTTTTCTTGATTTCTATCTTGTTAGCTTCGGGCGTCAACTAGTCATCTTTTTTTTTTTTTGAAAATTTCAGGTCGGTTCCACCAAGACTATCGGATCTAGGAAGAGAGGTGCTGGCACAAGGTTTGAGGAAGACCAGGGGAAGGTAACAAACATAATGATTTTCTTATAAGTACATGTACTTGCCCCTGTTTATTTCCTTCACATGTTCTGACGAGACACTTGTGCAGAAACACCCAAGGCACGATGATGATGACGCGGGCGATGTTGACCCCAATCCGCTTAGGCGTAATCCTACCAGAGGTAAGCAAATTGCTAAGCCACCGCCGAAAACGGGCCCAATCATTGATCCTTCCGATGAGGATGAGATGTTTGGAGAGAATGTGTCGGGTGACAAAGGCGATGAACAAGGTATGGGTGACTAGCAGGAGCCCTCGGAGACGTCCGACGTAGAGAAGGTCGTTACTGATGTACCGGTAGAGCTTCCTTGTGTGACTGAGGGATCATCTTCTAGTGCTGAAACTTCCTTTACTGTCTCTGGCCCGATCATGAACTCCTTGGGTGCGCTTAATTCCTCCAACTTTGGGAAGTATACTGATGAAGAAATGTTGAATGTTGTGCCCCGTTATGGCGACATCGCCCTGACACTTGACACTGTGGTGAGCGACTCGTTTCTATATGGTAATGCCCCGCTTCTGATTTCTGTTATTAGTGTCGCTTATGATGCAAACTCGTTTGTTTGTGTTAGATTATGAACCGCGTACGCTTGGATGCCGCCAATCGCCTTCGAGATAAGCAGTTGATAGAGTCTCTCCAACTTCAACTTCAGAATGAGAAGGGTCGCGCGAACGAGCTAGAGATCAAACTTGCCGACGCTCAAGGTATATGATCATTCTTAACTTGTGTTGAGTTTATCATGCCAGTATCCTGAGTCGGGTATCCTTCTTCCTAGACGAGGTATCTTGTATAGGTGTAGACGCTACTTCGGAGTTTAGGATTATGAAGAGAAAATGGGATATTAAGAAGGGTCTAGTGGAAAATCTTCGTCAACGAATGGTAAACAAAGACGAAAAAATAGACCGTCAAACTGAGGAAATTGCAAGACTTGAGGACGAGTTAGAACGACGTCGCCGGTTTGATTATGATCTTGCCGAGATGGACAATTTACGGGCTCACTTGGGATCTTCTCAGCGCCTTGCTGCTGAAAAAGCTGCTTTAGCCACAAGTTTGGAGCAAAGGGTAGACGCTCTGCAATTGCAGAATCGAGACCTTCACGAGGACCGCCGACGAATATTGAGAGATAAAGATGTGGTGGAGCGAGATAATAGCGATTTACTGGGCCGAGTGAGTGAATCTGATAAAGTTATGGGCGATTTAGAGTGGAGTAGATCGCAGCTTGCAGTTCTCCAAGCGTCGCGTAATCGGTTAATGGACGATTGGAATGAGCATAAGAAGTATTTCCCCAGTAACGAGTTCAACGAGCAACACTATAACGAATTAACCATGAAGTTGTCCAAGGCCGAGGATAAGTTGTCCAAGTCGGTAGAGTCGCTTCAGTCGGTGTTGCCCGCCCTGTCAGGTCTCTTAGACGATGTGTTGAGGCCGTTATTTTAGATCTAGATTGCGCTTTATTCTTGCAAAAATGTTAAGTCGTACCCGATGAATAACATTCTATCTTTGTGATTTTGTAGCCGAGCAAAAACGCTCTCGGGAGATGGATCTGGAGGTTCGCCGATTGAAACAGGCCGAGGTCGATTTGGGCTCCAAGTTAGCTTAAGCTGAGGAAAATGCTTCCCAGATTACCCAACAACTCGAGGATGAACGCGTCGCCCATGTAGAGGAGTTAGACCGGAAGGTTCAGTCGGGCATTATGGACTGGGTGGAGAAGAAACGGCTCGAGGTCGCGCAGAGGAAGGCCGGCGCGGCTCCTTCCAAGGCTTAAACTTTCTTTTTGTGGTGCTGCGTCACTATGTTGCCCCTTCCATCAGGTTGTAAATCGCTCTGAACACTTCTCCCCTTTTTAATTTTCGCTACCTTGCTTGTTTGTTTTAACGGGGGTGCTGCGTCACCGATGTTGTTTGTTTTACTTTCGTTAGACGCTTCGTTTCGCTTGGTCACATGACGCTTTCCGTATTTTCTTAATAGTCGCATGACGCAATCGAGTTCTCCTTTGTTTCATATGTTATTCCTGCAATCATTGTTCAAGTAAGTCAGTATTCTAACCATTTCTGTCGAACACACCCAACAAGGAGGGTCATCGGGCCCTATGCCATGTCCTGATTGGGGCATCTCATCACTATCTCTTTGGATTCAGTGGAAGGGTACCAGTCATCCTAGTTCTAGGCCCGACAATCCCGAGTGGTTATCGATCAACCGATATCGGGCAAGTGGACACGCCCACTTGCGATGGTGGTGACCTTTCAGATGTAAGTAGGCCACCTAGCTGAGTAGACCTCGTGTCTAAACAACCTTTGGAACTGGTTTCCAACCACCATAACCCTTAGGATACCTCGGCACTTGCACACTGCCACTACCCCGAGTTCGAATATCCAGGCGACTGTAAGGCACCTCGGCACTTCCACACTGGCGTTGCCCCGAGTACGAATGCCCATTCGAGTGTAAATCACCTCGTCACTTCCACACTGGCTTTGCCCCGAGTACGAATGACCATTCGAGTGTAAGTCACCTCGGCACTTCCACACTGGCATTGCCCCGAGTACGAATGACCATTAGTCGCTCATTCCCTATCCCATACCCCTCACGGTTTCACAGAGATAGAAGACACGTTTGCTTACCATTTTTACGCATCGCTCGTCAAGGATGGTAGAGTTTCAGGAATCGGATGTTCCTTGGTTTGAGCTCTCTTGTTCCGTCGAGTCGCAGTAGTCGATATGATCCCTCGCCCGCCTTAGATTCGATTATATGGCCCACCCCACTTTGGTGCTAGTTTTCCGCCTTTTTTGTCACGCTCCCATTCAGCCAGAAATTTCAATACCTGCTACCCGGGATTAAATTCTCTTGGTCGAACGCGCTTGTTGTATTCCCGTTGTAACCTCCTTTGATAATTTTCCATTTTTTGTAACGCCATTTCTCTTGTTTCCTCCAAGTCGTCGAGTTTAGCCAAGATCAGATCGGATGACACGTTTCGCCTCCAAGCTTCGGTTCTTGTGGTAGGAATCATTCCTTCTGTTGGTAGAATCGCCTCGGTTCCATAGGTAAGCATAAACGGAGAGAATCCCGTAGCTTCCCTTCGTGTGGTTCTATATTCCCATAGGACGTTATATAGCTCCTCGCACCAGTTTCCATATTCCCCGTCCAGTTTCTTCTTCATGTTATCGGCGATAGTCTTATTAGTGATCTCGGCCTGCCCATTGCACTGGGGGTAAATCGGGGTAGCTTTGCTCTTCCTGATGTTGTAAGTGTTGAATAGAAGATCAATGTTCTCGCCCTGTAGTTGTTTTCCATTATCGGAGATGATTGCAGCCGGGACCCCGAAGCGACAAACGATATGTTCCCAAATAAACTTAAAGACATCTTTGTCCCGAATATGCCTTAGTGGTGCCGCCTCTACCCACTTGGTAAAATAATCAGTGGCCACGATCAAATACTTCATGTGCCCCGTTCCTACATGTAATGGCCCGACAATGTCCACTCCCCATTTATCAAAGGGCCACGGACTTATGATTGAGTTTAACGGTACGCCGGGAGCATGGATTTTCCTCCCAAAACGCTGACATTCTTCTCAAGCTCTTTCCATTTGCTTTGCGTCCTCGTTCATATACATCCAAAAGTAGCCCATTGTTTTTGCATTAACCGACAAGCTTCTTCCCGAGCTGTGATTTCCGGTCGCCCCATAGTGTAGCTCGTGTAGGATTATATGGCCCTCTTCCCTGCTTAAGCATCGTAGGAGTGGTCCTAGGTAAGATTTCCGATATAAGATCCCTTCCCTTAACTCGTAGGCGCCCGATTTGCTTTTGATCTTGTTCATCTCGAGCCGACTCTTAGGTAGCTCACCCGTCTCTAAGTATTGATGTATTGGCTTTCTCCAGTCGCCTTCTTTGTATCTCTCGGCTGTGCTAACGGCCACCTCGATCCGTACTTATGGTGTTTCTGGGACAGACGGGTTAAGAAGCCTCATAACGCGTATCCCTTCGATGCTCGGGTCTACTAGTTGTGAGGCGATGTACGATAGAGTGTCCGAGTGTCTGTTATCCTTTCGGCAGATATGGCGGAATTTAATATCTGGAATTTGCTTGATGTAAAATTGGGCGAGCTCCCAATATTTTTGCAGCACCGGATCGTGTGTAGCGTATTGGCCCGTAATTTGCCGGATCACTAGTTGTGAGTCACTAGTCAGTCGAACCTCATGCAGCCCTATTTCCACAATTATTCGTAAATCATGGATCACCGCCTCATACTCGGTGACGTTGTTTGTTGCCTTGAATTCTAACCTTAACGAATGCACGATCTTCCTCCCCTTTGGCGTGGTAAACACCAACCCGAGGCCCGATCCGTCTTTGTTTGATTCCCCATCAACAAATACTTCCCATCGTGTTGAACTACTGGCGGCTAGTAGGTCCGCTGGCTCCTCTTGTTCTTCTACCATTCCCGGTATATCTTCTACCTCGTCCTCATCACTGAGGGGGAAATCTGCCAAGAAATCGGCCACTACTTGCCCTTTGATCGCGGTTCTTGTCTCGTATATCACGTCATATTATTTGATTATGGCTCCCCACTTGGATATTCTCCATGATCGCCCAGCACTATCCAAGACTGCTTCGATAGGCGATTTGTTGAGCACCCGTATTCGATGAGATTGAAAATATGTTCGTAGTTTAGAGGCAGCAAAGGCTAGCGCGAGCACCATCTGCTCCATTCTGGTGTAGTTCTTCTCGGTCGGACTAAAAGTTTTGCTAGCGAAGTATACCGGCTTCTCCACGCCTATCTCTTTTTTGACCAATACCGCACTGATGGCATAGGGTGTCGCGCCTAAATATAGAGTGATAATTTCTGACGGCTCAAGCCTTTGAAGAACCGGGAGGCTAGCTAGATGTAGCTTGATATTTTGAAAGGTTTCTTCGCTGGCGTCCGTCCATTGGAATTTTTCTCCTTTCTTCAAGATGTCGTAAAAGGCCTTGCATTTGTCCGATGACCGTGATACGAATTGCCCCAATGCGGCTATGCAACCATTTATTTTCTGCACGTCTTTTACCGTCGCGGGGGATGGCATTTCAAGGACGGCTCGTACCTTCTCAGGATCTGCTTCTATTCCCCTGGGGGTGATGATGTAGCCTAGGAATTTCCCCGACGTGACCCAAGTCGCACTTGGCAGGATTAATCTTCATCTTGTGTTTCCTCATTGTCTGAAAAATCTCTCGAAGGTCTCAGACGTGGTTTTTTGATTTTCGACTCTTAACTAACATGTCGTCCACGTAAACTTTTATGGTATCGTGAATCTTGTCTTCAAACATGTCGCCTACCAATCTCTGGTACGTAGCCCCGGCATTCCTAAGTCCGAATGACATCTTGGTGTAACAATACAATCCTCTTGGTGTGAAGAATAAAGTATGTTCCTGGTCCTCAGGCGCCAATGGTATTTGGTTGTAGCCCATGTATCCGTCCATTAAGGTCATCGCCTCGTATCCCACTATTGACTCTACTAATTGATCTATGCTGGGAAGGGGGAAACTGTCCTTCGGGCAGGCCTTGTTCAAGTCACTGAAATCAATACATATTCTGACTCCCCCTTTCTTTTTCGGTACCACGACCATGTTAGATATCCACTGTGGGTAGTGGGACTTCCTTATTATTCCGGATTCTTGTAGCTTCTTCAGCTCGACCTCTACCGCTGCTTGTAACTCTGGTGCGATACGCCTCATTTTTTGTCTAACCGGTTTGAACCTCGGATCAATTTTTAAGTGGTGACAGCAGACCTTCGGGTCAATACCCTCCAAATCATGCACTTCCCAGGCGAATTCATCCAGGTTTTCTTTTAATAACATCGTGAGTTTACTTGATTGTTCGTCCGATAGTAATGCCCCGATCCTTACTACCTTGGGTTCTTCTATCGTTCCCAAGTTTACTTCTTTAGTCGGCTCAACTGTCGAGAAGTTTGATTTGGTCTCCCTGACTGGGGACGCTTCCTTTAATTGCTATAAAGGGTCTTGTTCTCGAGTCTCGTGTGTCAGGACCACTTGTGAAATCACCTCATCCAATTCTTTTGCCGTCTTCACTTCTTTGCTTTGTTCTTTTATTGCCTTTGCCGAGCTCGCCGTTCTTCATTTATTTCTACATCAACTTTCATGCATTGTCGTGCCGCCTGGGAGTCGCCCACAACTTCCGATATTCCCTTGCAAGTCGGGAACCTTAACCTTTGATGGTATGCCGATGCTACTCCCTTAATCCCAGCAATCCATGGGCGCCCGATAATGGCCTCGTAAGGTGAGGCGACGTCGACCACACAAAAGGTGGTTAGTGTGTTGAGGTATCCACCACCATCTGAAACTCTCAAAGTTACTTCGCCATTTGTGATGGTTACTGTGTCGTTAAATCCGTAGATGCGATATGTTGAGGGGACGTGCATGTCGTCTGAGAGTTTCATTCTTCTGAACGTGTCGTAGAACAGCACCTCGACTGAACTTCCGCTATCCACGAGAATCCTTCTTACTCCCCACTTCTCAATCAATAACGTGATGACCAGTGGGTCACTGTGTGCCTGTCCGTTCGCTGGGACATCCTTAGCCGAGAACGAAATGGGCAGCGTCATCCAAGTTTCCATTGGAAGGGACTTGGCTACGCTAAATATTTCTTTACCTTCACGATCCCTTTTATGGATCCTAGTGGTGATTACTGGGCCGAGGGTGTAATTTTGCATAGTCGAATGTGAAATGGTGCTCACGAACTGACTCGCCCTATCGATACGGACTTGATGAACCGGTGCATCGGGTGTTGCTTCCGGCCGAAGGGGGTGTCGGACATACTGCCTCAAATATCCATCGCGGATGAGGTGCTGAACAATATATTTCACTTCTCGACAGTTGTTGGTGGAATGGCCCCTATACTGATGGTAGTGACAGTATTCGGGATGATCTCGGGTCTCTTGGAACTGTACCCCCCTCGATGCTGGGTAGTTGATGTCGTTTCTCTTCTCCAATTCCTTGAACACCTCTTCCAAAGAAGCGTTTAGAGGGGTATACGATCGGGCTTCCTGCTTTGGCTTCTTCCCTTTGTCCATCCATTCCCTCTTCTCACTGCTCCTCGGGGGCAGGTCCGATCTCTTTTCTGGTCGCCTGATATGGTCGTCCATGACCGTTTTAGTTTCGGTACCAACTTCATCACTGGATTCTTGTACTCATCTATCTCTTGATTCGGCCTGAATTTCTTCCAGGGCGATGTAGTGTTCTTGCATTCTTCTCATCTCCTTTAAGGTTTTAGGTTTTTCGGAAAACATGACAATCCATATGGGGTACGCTCTCCCCAACGCGTTTTCAAACCCATAGATGGCTTGATCCACCGGTACCTTCCCAATTTCAGTACACAGTTTCCTCCACCTGTCGGTCAGGGTTCTCAAGGGCTCTCTGAATCTTTGGGCGAGAGTAAACAGCTTGTTCATTCTTGGCCGAGGTCGACTGTTATACATGTAGGTCTCAAGGAAGGCCTCGACTAGCGCATCGTACCCGTTAATTGAACCAGGTGTGAGCGAATAAAACCAATCTCGTGCCTCGCCATCCAAACTAGCTGGAAAGAATTTGCACATAACTACCAGGTTGTTTCTCCATTGGATCAGTGACATGGTATACATCTTAAGATGCTCGATCGCATCGCCCGTTCCATCAAATCTAGAGGGGAATAAAGGTAAAGTACACTTGGGTGGGAACGGCATTTGTTCCAGTTCTTGAGAGAAAGGCGTTTTCTCGGCTTCACTCATAATCTCGGCCAACTTATTCTCTTCGCTTCCGCCCGAGAGTTCCTTGATTTTTGCTTCCAACTCCTTAAGCTTGGCTTTAGTTGTCCGATCTTGTCGCTCGTCCCTTACTCGCCTTTCTTCGTCGGTGGACGAATCCTCGAGTGGTCCATATCTCTGCGTGGGGGGTACCGGAGGTAATGGTGGCTGACCTGACTGATCGGGATGATTAAGGTTACTTGGCCCCATCATGGGAGGTGAGTGACCGGATCGGCCGCGATAACCCTATGTCCCTCGGCTGGATGACCCTCTTGATCTGGTCCGTTGGTTCCTCAGCTGGTAGTTCTCATACTCCAAGGTTAAATTCCGCTGTTGGAGTTCCCTTAGTGCCGCTTCTTGTCTCCTATGACTCTCCAAAATGGCCAACAACGTCGGGTCCGTACTTTCATGATTGGAATGTCCATTGGGTTGGTGTGGCCGAGGCTGTAATGGTGCAGATGTGGGTGGTGGGGGTAGTATCGGGTTGGTTACACGATCGACCGCGTGAACAGTTGTCAGGCCGATGTTACTTGTTGCTGCTCGCCCCAATTGAATCTGCCTAAGACACTCTTGTTCCCTTCCCAAAGCTTTCTGGTACTCAACTTGTCGCCTCGTCCTTTGCCTCTGAGCTTGCGCTGCGAGTTCTTCCTCATCGTCATCGGTGTCTGAAGCTGTGAGTCCATCGATTTGGTCAACTCTTCTCTGAGTCAATATAACTTGGTCCAGAGGTAGAGTGTTATCGTCTCGCCCCAAATCTACTTCCTCGTCTACAACAGGAATTCCTCGCGCAGCTGCATGAGACTCCTCGGGCGGTGGTTGTCGACTGTCTTCTTGCCTTGGCCCCGTTATCCCTGCCTGCATGCCGATGCTAGTGACTGTATGATTCCTTAACATCCTAATCGTCCCTGAAGTGCTAGCCATCGGTCACGTCGCGTGATAAGCCGAGTATCGCCCGTCCCTACGTCAGCAAATACGAAAAAGAACCCCTTACTTTGACCTGATTTTCAAATAAAAATTTCAGACATAAGGGCAAAAAGTTCGACTGTACGACTGCTGCCACTGCGTAAGATCTACTTCAGTTGTTAGGTGGGTTCTGTCCCTCTACCCTATTTTGTCCCTATGCTGAATCTGTGGCTGACCTTACTTCCCCGTCGCTATCACTCCGTACGACGTCGCTCTCTGTACTCGACCTATGCATTTAAGTTAGTTTTGTCCTTTATTCTACATGTTCCAAATCATTGATCTTATGCACATGAAGGTTATTAGCCTCAACATCCATCGTTGCCTAGAGGTTAGCTGGTCTATTCCGTAGCTACTAGCGAGCATGGCGGCCGAATTCCAGCTTCGGTTTTCTCCTCAGTCAAACCCACACGACCTCGCGGGAAACTCTCAGTTCTCAACTCGGACTTCTTCTCGTCTTCCATCACTCCCTCTTTCTAGTCCATCTAATATCTCATTCAACTCTCGTTCTCCTGCTAATCTATCACTATCTTTACTGCAATCCAAATCTTCAAAGCCCAAATTATCTGTAAATGCAGAACTATCCGCGGACACTGGTGGCAACAGTGGCAGTGGGATTGGTAATCACAACACAGGAGGAGATGGAAACAATGGTGGAGGAGGGGACTCTGGTCGACCTATCACTATCTTTACTGCAATCCAAATCTTCAAAGCCCAAATTATCTGTAAATGCAGAACTATCCGCGGACACTGGTGGCAACAGTGGCAGTGGGATTGGTAATCACAACACAGGAGGAGATGGAAACAATGGTGGAGGAGGGGACTCTGGTCGACGTAATAATGATGGTGATGGCAATTCAGACAACCAATCTTCTGCATCTAGTTTTGGAATTTTAGGGCTTTTACTGAATGGGTGGAGATCCAGAGTTGCTGCCGATCCACAATTCCCGTTTAATGTTTTAATGGAAGAAATCGTAGGTGTGAGTGCATGTGTTCTTGGTGATATGGCATCTCGCCCTAATTTTGGGCTTAACGAGCTGGATTTTGTTTTCTCAACTCTTGTTGTCGGATCAATTTTGAATTTCGTTCTGATGTATATGTTAGCCCCAACAATGGGTTCAGCATCTTCATCTCTTCCTGCCATGTTTGCTAGCTGTCCACAGAGCCATATGTTTGAACCCGGGATGTTTACTCTTCTCGATCGATTTGGGACTTTTGTTTACAAAGGAGCTGTTTTTGCTGCAGATTGGGTTTGCTGCTGGACTTGTTGGAACTGCTATTTCGAATGGATTGATTCTAACGAGAAAGGAGATGGATCCTAATTTTGAGACACCAAACAAGCCTCCTCCTACACTTTTGAATGCAATAACTTGGGCGATTCATATGGGTTTGAGCAGTAACTTTAGATATCAAACTCTCAACGGGAGCGAATTTTTGCTAGCGAAGGGTCTCCCTCCAGTTGTGTTTAAGGGCTCAGTTGTCGTCTTGAGGTGTATGAATAATGTTCTTGGAGGAGTTTCTTTTGTGACTTTGGCAAGGTTGACGGGATCTCAAAAGGTCGAAGGGAAGCCAGTTGTTAGCATAAAAAAAGGCGTGGAGGAAGAAACAGGAACTGCTGAAAAAAAAGGTTAACTTGGTGGAAGAGAAATGAATTGTAAGTGAGTTACATTGATCAAGTGAATCTCTAATCCAGCAAACTTTGTGATGTAGATCTTAAGAACTCTAATCAAGCCAACACTAAATGTCTTCCTTTAGATTTCTCCCTATCTCTCTCTCGTGATAATAGTTGCAGTTTCAATTGTGTTATTTTTAATGTTCTGGAATAATACTCAGTGAGTTGAAAAATAATGTGGTCTAGCTTGTTATACTTGGAGTATGTGTAAACCAACTGATGATAGCAAACTTGATAGAGTTTTGGTGCATTTTCAAAATAAGAAGCATTATTTCAGGTCATATAAATTCTCCAACTCTCATAGATAGTCTCGTTGAAGTAGAAGAATTATTTATTTTAGGATGGCTTTCTGCGAAATCGAATGTTTCTTCTAGTGATATTAATATCTTATCTCTGTGTTGCTACTTCTCTTTCCTTCTAGTTTGACAATCTAGTAGTATTTTGTACATGGAACATCTTTTGTTGATTATTTTGTTAGTGATGCAGAAGATGATCCTGATTGCCCAACAGATGGGTTTTCTTCCATTGTTCAGGCACTTGTCGCGTTACGCCAAGGGAAGGTCGGATATCCGTACTCACCAATCATAATTCTGCGCATAATTCTTTTTACATTATTGATTTGTGCATTTTCTGTTCTACTTTGTAATTGTTGTAGATGATGAAAATGAGGGAACTGGAGGAGATCTTATCATGGCAGCATCTCTAATAAACACTCAATCCATGGGATTTATGGTTAAACATGGGTCAGGAATCATATCCGTAGGCATGAAAGAATCTTGAAAGGCTAAATCTTCCTTTGATGTCATCTTTTGGCGAAAACGAGGATTCTGCTGCCCCAAGTTTTACTATCACAGTGGTAAGCTTATATTACATAAGGTGTTCTTGGATTTATAAGAACTAGCAGAATGATTTAGTTTTCTCTCTCTTCTTTTGGGGAATTGGTGTTGTGGTTAGGACCAGGCTTTCAAGACTATTTCTATTTTCACCCACAAACAATCAGTAATATAAAAACTTGCAGAAATGTGATGTCACTTTTGAGACAACTCTATATCCGCTCTGCAGTTAGGTGCTTCGCAGATAAGCGAATTAAAATATGAAAGTGCTGCTTCTATTACTGTAGTAGTATTAAACATTAAAGAGAAAACACACTCCTGGCCATTCTAGCCTGACACAGTTTATAAGAACTAGGTTTTGCTAATATAATCATGCCTATATATATATATATATATATATATATATATATATGTATTTGATTTGATTTGATAAATCAACTCCGAATTGCAAAGAAACCTGAGATGGAAAATCAAACAAGAAACATTGTGTTAGTTTCAAAGTACGGTCTGAATGATCTAGTGTTCCAATACAGTGCGCATATTCCCCAAAAGAAAGTATGTATTTATAACCATTTCCACAAACAGGGGTTGGTTAGATTCTTCTGTCTTGTTAAGTCGAAGGCCAAAGAGGATAGTGGGACCAACGACAAAGCCAAAAAGAACATAGTAAAAGTGAAGTCACCTTGTTAAATCTTAATCTTCGTGTTTCCAATCATTCATTGAAATGGCTCCCTCATCCGAACACAATATTTGGTGTTTGTCGAGAATTGAAATGATAGGTGCTGGCAAGTTCCTCATTACTAACCCCATTGTGCTCTTTATAGCCATGAAGGAAACTTCTGCTACTCTATCAATTTCGTCTTCATATTGCTCATAGACAAAGAATGCAGTAAATGCAAACACCAGTACTGCATTTGAAATTATTAAAAAGTAAATGTAAATACATAATAACTTGTGAAAACGGGAGAAGTTTGACGAAGCGAGGCACTTACCTAAACCAAAGACATATGAGATGGAAAGGGAAAGAAGTAGCTTCAAAAGATACAAAGAAGTGGTAACCTGTAGTGCACCAAATTGTGAATAATTAGCATATAACGCATGTTTAGGAGATAAACCAAGTAAACTAGGAGTTCTGAACCACTTGATTGATAAACCAAGTAAACTGGCAATATAAGTATTACAGGTTGCACCATTACCTCGTTCAAACTTCTATGGATATACTTAGAGGAGGGCAGGAGGCGATGAATTACCTGAAAGAAAGTACTCCAATCATCTCCCCGGGCAAATGACCTCAATGTACCCATCCACCAGTTCCAAGCAGATGTCAGGGATATAGTGAGATCCTTGATCGTCGCTTCTGGAACTTGAAAATGTGAAGGGTTGATCATTCTAACAGTTAAACCAAACCTGTTGCAGAAACTTTAGTTACTTATACCAATGCGGATTTCAAGATTACGACAATGATGCATTATCTATGAGAATGGTGTGTCACATATGGAGGAGACTGCGAGGGCCATTCTATAAGAAATTTAGTTTTCTCCTCACACAATTGAGCTGAACCGCTCATTTAAAGGTCTATTTTCCTAGTAGATAAGTCTACTTTGCAACAAGCAAAAGAATCTAAATATCACAGTCATTAGGTTAACACAACCTATGAGTACATTCCGAGTCTGACACTATAATCACATTAAAAATTTAGATGAGAACACATTGTTTCTACATTCAGAATATATGAACATTTTAGATTGTGGACATAAAGCAAAGCATGCAGGTAATAGCACCGGTTACCTACATTGGGGATGGCAAACTTCCAACGCCATAAAGAACAACTGTGACCGCTAACAAAATCTTGGCTGCTGAGGAGATGAAAGTTCTTTCTGGAAGGAAAAACCAGTTAGACAACAAAGCCAGAGTAAGGAAATACGTAAAGCTTTCCCTTTCGTCTCTCCACAATAATACCCTTCCCGCTGCAATAAGATAATTGAGCCTCAGAGTGGACACTTTAGAAGCAAACCAAATAATGTTATCTTCCATAGAAAATTTTATCTGTCTGTTTGTTTGCATAAGTTACATTATATTCATTTGAAGTGGTCATTTACTCAAACTATTCACCTTTGAGGACCCCGACAGTAAAACATTTAGGTGGTGAACAGTAGCATATCTCAATGTACTTGAAGAAGAAAAAATTGTCACAGCGAAATAAAAATACCTCTTCCACTGCCTAAAAGTTTCTCAGCGTTAGATTGTCCCCTGGGAGAACCTTCTGCTAATTGGGAGAATGATTGGACAGTTAATGTAGCACCCTCCTGTAAATCCAGCAGCAAAATATAGTGAAAAAAAAATGTAACTCCGGTCTCCAAGGATTGCATTCATCATGCATTTTACTTGCAGACTCAACCAGATTATTCTGAGCTACCTCGAAGACTCAGTATCTGAAAATCGGTATACCAAGTCTTGGTAGAAGTTAAGCTCAGATAGGTATTACAGGATTGCAAACTTTTATGCCTAAGGTCATCATATTTTCATAAATTAAGCAATTTCATACAGTTGTAATATCTGAAATTCATACGTCACATCTTATCCCAAAAACAAAAACACAAAAAAAAAATTTACCTTAAGTGAAACAACAGGGGAGTAACCAATATGATTTTGAGCTTGAGAAGAGTTGAAAGTCCTAGTTCGTGACAATATGTGAATCATAGTCTGTGGAAAATAGTTGACAATTACAGGAATTACTTGAACCAGCCTAGCAGGAAGTCGGATTACAGCCCTGAAATTGAAGAAGTATCAGCTCTTAAATAAAAATCTTGGAAACACACAAAGAGGACAATAGAAAGAAGAAATTCCAGTTAATCATATACAGGCAGTCACAAAATGTTACCCCAATACTAACTAGATTATTATGATCATCCAACAGTGACCATGCCAACATGCAAGTTTTTATTTGTGTAATATTGACTAGAATTTTCGTATAATAGCAAAATCAGGATATGTTAATCACCTTTGGTATCCAAGGCCTTCTAATATAAGAGAAGCAAAGTCCCAATACTTCATTGGCTCAAGATTGGTGATAAAAAATGACTGCAGAAAAAGTGAAGGAAAAACAATCATGTATTCATGCACAAATCCAATTTTACTTAGACACGCTCAGGAAGTAATAATACCCTTCCAGCAACAGAAGTCACCCCAGAGCGCAGAGCTTCCTCTGCGCAGACATGTGCATGCGCAATATTATCAACATATGTGAAGTCACACATATTTGTACCATTACCTAGAATAAACTGCAATAAAATCAAGACGGACAAAAAATCAGTTTGGATTCTGAGTAAGAAAGAAATTGTTTATTTTATGAGACATATTTCATACTCCTTAGCTGCTAAGCCATCTGTTAGATTTCAAGTATCATGCATTTTCACATTTCCCTTTCTCTTAATAAGCATCATTTGTTGCTGTATACCTATGATTTAGTTCAGGCTATGGCTGATTTTGCAATCAGCCACTAGGATTGTTCTTTTGCCTATATAATAGATAATGTACCACACGATTATAGAACATGTAGCCAAGACTAACTAGTTGTGCATGACTATTGAGATACTCTGACCTTCAAAGCTCATGAAATCCCTATGAATAGACTCATAAATGAAATATAGGAATGTTTGTCAAACCTTTGCTAAGCCTGATTTTGCCGAGTTCACAATAAAAGGTATAAGATGTGTATCTCCGGGTCCAAAGGGACTGCTGGGACGCAATGCACACGTTAAAAGCCCATTGCTAGTGTTTGCAAATAAGATTAAACTCTCCGCCTGTGCCTTAAAATCACTAAAAATATTTGCAGACTGCACAATAAAGAACAAACAAGATTCACTTCTAAGAAACTAAAATTCCGATCAGAAAACAACTAATCCTCGGGCAAGAAAATATAACCTCTGATAAGAAGACTGTACCTTTGAGGGGTATGGTAAAGATTCATCCCCATTACAAATATCATGTTTACCATCAAAAACTACATCAGCAGAACTGTTGTATATAAGCCTTTTCACTTTACTTTCTCGGCAAACGCTAATTACATTTTTAGTACCTGAATAGTGAATGCAATAATGTTTATAAATAATCATAATCAAAACTCGATAAACTTAAGGTTTTACCAAAATGGAAATTCATGCTAATGATGTAAAGCACTAAAGTTTACCTTGAACAGTTATCATGTACTGATGGTAAGTATTTTCTGATAATGAATTTGTTGGATCAATGTGAAATACTACCTCCGAACCCTCAATGGCTGCAAACAAATATCATCATGAAATGAAAAACAGTAGATAAAAAGATGATTAGGGCAAAATTAGAAACGATTCTTGTAATTTACCTCTTTTGATCTGAGATTTGTCACGAACATCAACTTGAAAATATGAAGCCTGACTTGATGAAATGGCATGAGAAAGTAAAGAACCTTGTTCTTTAAGATCGAGATTCAACGAAGGATCGGAATCAGCAATACGAATGATCCAATTCTTAGATTTCAGGAGTTGTAAAACAAGTGATTTTCCAATGAAATTTCGACCGCCCAGAACGACGCAGATTCTAGGGTTGGACTCGTCAGTACTGATCGCCATTTTAGTATACGGAAAAAAAGAAAAAAAAATGAAAGCAGGACTAGGGATTGTGTGTTTTATTTTATTTTTTTTGCTACTAAGAACAACAATTTTATAGATCATTCAGTGTCAAGCATAATAGAGTTTAACAGGAAAGATGGAGGTACCCCTTCCCAACTATTACAAATGCCCTTTTTCCTGGCATATTTTGCAAGATGATCCGCACATTTATTAGCCAATCTATTTATATGCTCACAAGAAAAACTCTCAAACTGTTTTAACATAATACTAGTGTCTTCCACAATGTCTCGCAGTTCCCATGGGATATCAGACTCCTTCCCTTTTAGAGCTTGAATTAGGCTCATGTAGTCCGACTCGATTATAAGCTTTTTGAGCCCCAACTGCACGCCCCATTTCACTCCTTCCTTAATGACTAGACTCTCCAGGTAATGAGCATCCAAATCGCCCCTTAAAGCATGACATTTTGAAGCTATATGTGTACTGCGCAGTTTGAAAAATTAGACCAAAAGCTCTGTTTTAGTGCGATCACAAGATGAAGCATCGAGTATTTAGTTTAATAAAGTCATCCATTGGTGGTCGCCATTTCGGAATAGGCGTTTGTTGTGAATTGTGTTAGACTTTTTAGAAATCAAGCAAAGACTTTGTTAAGAAATCTCTCTATAGCCTTTGAAAGTCAGCTTTGTGGTGTTTGTTTTTTGTCTTGAACACCGGTTGCAACGTTCCTTCCATAGGAACCAACAAATGACCGCCATCTTACCGATAGTAGAAGTATCATAAGCCGAAAACCAAGAAGTAATCCACGCTCTGGGGTTACACCACATCGTTTCATCTTGCCTATAGCCCATGTTAAACCAAACTACTCTTGCGTACTCACATTCGATAAGATATGCATTGTAGTTTCTACAAATTTGGACTACAATTGCCGCAATGACATCGTCATGCCATATTCTCCGCTTAGTCTTTCTTTAGAAGCCACTATATCTTTGAAACATTTCCAAAGAAACAGTTTGACTCTAGGTCTTGCCTCAATATTCCGGACCTTCTTGGATGTTTGATCTTGCTTAGGTTTATAATTGGCTTGTCCATTGTGGTTTTTCATGTTGTAGAAGGCGTTGTAAGCCGATCGTATCGTGAAATTCCCATTTTTGGATAGAGTCCAACATAGCTTGTCTTCCGAATTATGGGGATTCTCAAATTCGATATGAGCCGCACTATGTCGAGCTCAAAAAGATTGCTAATAATTCCGATTTTCCAACTCTTAGTATCAAAATCGATAAGTTCGAAAGAAACTTGTAAGAGAACGGATTTGTTGCGAGTTGAAGCTGGTAGAACAGGTATATCACGTTGTGGAATCCATTTATCCTCCATATTAGAATTCTCTTACTGTTACAATCGACCAGCAAATTGTATCTCTTAATAAACTCGAATTCGAACTTGTACTCTTCCAAGACCAAGTAGTGTCCGCCTTTTTAGTGGCATGAAGAGGGTGATTGTTTTTGAAGTATTTTTGTTTGAGAGATCGAACAAGAAGAGAGTCATCTTTTGTACAAATCCTCCATCTTGCTTTAGCCAAAAGGGCATGATTGAAGCATCGCAAATCTCTAAAGTTAAGCCCTCCGTCCTCAAAAGTTTTGCACATGCACGAGTAAGATGTAAGAAATAAACCTTTTTATCGCTTTATTCCACCGAATCCGAGTTGGATCGAATCCAGTTTCTTGATTGTCACCTCGGTAACTTGAAAGAGCTCATTTGGTGCGAGTGGGATTGTACTCGAGAACATTTGAACCATTACTCCTCTGCTGCTTGTGACTTGTGTGGTACCTTTCCATCTAGCCAATCTTCTTTCAGTATTAACGATCAGATTATTAAACGAGACTCTCTTTTTTTTATTTAAGAACAATGGGATTCCAAGGTACTTTTCTTCCGGTCCATCCTCTTAACATTTAGGAATCTTGTAATCGTATTGGTTTGATCGATTGCGGTGTTCTTCTTTGAAACAAATGCTAGATTTATGATAGTTAAGCACTTCTCCGAACTTGCACTAAATGAATCGAGAATGTTTTGAAGGTTGTCGATCTTTGTCGATATTTGCTTTGACGAAGACAAGACAATCATCCGCGAAAAGCAAATGACTTATAGGAGGTGCTTTCCTTGCAATTTTAATACCAGCAATATTTTTAGAGTATTCTGCTGCCACCATTGCTCTGGAGAAAGCCTCCATTGCGATTATAAACAAGTAGGGTGAAATCGGGTCTCCTTGGCGGATTCCGCGAGTGGGTTTGAAAGCCTTACAAGGAGAACCATTCAAAAGGATCGAAATTTCCGTGGTCGAGATACACTGGAAAATAAGAGTACACCATTCCTCACAAAACCCCATACGCCTCATCACATCGATGATAAAATCCCCTCTAGTCTGTCAAAGCCTTCGACATGTCAAGTTTAAGAGCTAGATAACTGTCTCCCTTCTTCTTTCTTTTTAAGGAATGTATTATCTCATGGGCTAAAGAAATATTATCCGAAATAAGCCTACCAGAACGTAAGCTGATTGAAGCGGAGATATTACTTTATCGAGAACCACCTTCATTCTTCTCGCCATCGGTTTGGATATTAGCTTGTATGATGTATTACATAAAGCAATAGGCCGATAATCCATTGGAGAACATGGTGTTTTAACTTTTGGAACTAGCATTATCCTTGTCTGATTTAGCCTTTTGCTGATGAACCTATATCTGAAGAAGTCCTGAATCATTTTAACAATATCATCCTTAACTGTCTCCCACTGAGTTAAGAAGAAGCCTGGTGGAAAACCGTCAGGCCCCGGTAGGCTTTTGTATTAATAGACTTTTGGCGCTTTAAGTCGAAAACAACGTTTTCTTTTGCCGGCCCGACTCGTATCGTTAAGGAAATTAATTTGGGATCTGTTTTGATTAGGGAAAATACGGTTTAGTCCAAAATCCCATCCAAACATACTAATTAGTCTTAACCTATTCAACTAGGTACAAATTAATATGGAAAGTACATAAATAACCTTCGTGGTTTACAATTTAGTCCAAATATTTACAATTTAGTCCAAATATTTACAGTTTAGTCCAAAATGACTCATGATGATGTCAGCATTTTAATTTTAAATAATATAAAAAAAAAATAAAAAAAAATTATTTTTCGAACCGTCTGTCCAAAATTCGCAAACTTTTTATATTCAGAAAGTTCTTTCCGAGAACTACAAAAAGAGTATCTATATGACTATATAATTTTCATTTTCTAAAAAACTTAGTTTACATTGGTGTACAAAACATGTACACATCTACAAAAATACAACATGTCTATAACCAAACTCGTTACCAACACTAGCTCAACTACTCTTAACCCTGCTGCTGCAAACAACTACGGCACCTCAACCATTCAACTCAAACTTTTTATCTTTTTCTGTAGTGTAGATGCATTTTACTACAAACTACATCCAAAGGATAGACACGCAATACTCATCTCAAATGAAAGTAAACACTCCACAATGAACACAAGATATACGTGGTTCGGTATGATTGCCTACGTCCACGGGGGTGAAAGGATGAATCTTATTACTTTGAAGTGTTACAAAGGTGTTGCTCTCCGTGGGATTTCCTTACAAGATGCACTTACTACTCACTTACTTCTTCTTAGTGTTCACTCCAGTTTCTCTCCTTCTCTCTCCCAAAATACAACCTAGTTTTCTTGAATACAAGTCCCTTTATTTATAGGAGAAGTTCTATACAACGAAATTAAGGTGTTGGTCATGTTACATCTATTTAGCAGTTCTGTGATCGGGCCGGTTCACGTCGTCTCATGTGGCCGATGTATTCTGACTCCTCGCCTATCCTTCGTTCGGGCCAATCTCTTTAGGTGCATTATTAACACGATGTCGCCTATCTTTTACTGTTGTCCTTACGGTTATCCGATGTGACCTGTTCTTTCTTATTCGTTTGACCATAGATCCTCGTTTGACCCGCCACGCCTTATCTTGTCAGCTTTATCAGGAGTCTGGGTCAAGTCTTGTCCGACATCATTACGCCCGATCCACGTGGCTCCTTAAATCTTGCGCCCGGTAATCTTCGCTTTATACTTCGCGTCTCTTCGGATTTGGGTACACCGGTTCTAGGATGTTGCCACCTGGATCTGTAGATAATTTACACCTACATGTAGCTTTCCAATCTTAGTTGCACTTCTCTGCAACAACACTATCTATCCAACAACAACATAAATTCTTGCTCCTCAGTACCACCAACATCACACATTTCATATTTCATATTTGCAATTCCATCGACATTTCATATTTATTCACCATATCACCACTTCAGAGTTCTACCATCTCAATAGCACCAGTTACTCAGCTGCACCATTCATTGTACTGCAACATAGAAGCAAACCCATTCTTCCAAATTTCCCATAGCATCACCTGGAATTGCTTCATATCCAGCTGCAGCTTATCTAACAACAATACACATCGCTTCTTAATTTTGTTATCAGCTTACTCACTGCAGACTCTAAAACATACAAAGGAACAACAATGTCTCCATCTCATATTCATCAAACCAACAGTTCTAACACCCTTGAAATCTCAGTAACACCATCTTCTTTCAGACTCGAGCGGGCATAAACTCTAATCAAACCAAACACATCTTTCCTTCACTGCACAAAACAACATCTTCTAATTCATGTACAATCATAAACTACATCTCGTTACTAACCACAGATTCAACCCCATGACAGCCAGCAACAAGCATGAGACCTGCCATCAAATCGCATGTATTAACTCCACCAGACATAATGCCAGTGTTTTCAGTCATAGTTGTATCATGTGAACTTGAAGCCTGTCCACCTCTTTTTTCTTTGCAGCCCTTGCAGCAGCGTCCTTTCTTGCCCTCTCTTCTTCCATTGAAGCTCTAAGAGCAAGAGCAAGGTGTACAAGCATATACACATGGTATAACAAGCACACAAAAAAAAAGGTTCACTTTTATATGCACCCATTTAACTGGTGTACAAGAAATTACACCGGTTAATTCTTACGTGCTTTTAATAATATATGCTTACCAATACATGTGTACGACAATGTACACTTATATTATAGGTGTAAAAATATGTGCACATGGTGGTGTACCACCATGTACACACGATGTCAATCATGTGCACAATAACATTTTAAAAACAAATGTGTACAAACTGGAAACACAAGCATATGCTTATCAAATCAATCTATTTCCAATGTGCAACAATTTGTACACCCTAGTTACTTACGCAAGAATAAGTTCACAAAGTCATTTTTTTCATATGTGCACCAAATTGTAAACCCTAGTTATAGTTTATGCAATTATTTTGTGACTGTGTTTAGAAAATCATTAAAAATCATGTGCACCAGATTGTATACAACAATGTACACTTATATTATAGGTGTACTAATATGTACACATGTATTTTATATAAACCAAAAGTCAGTGACTCATAGCATCACTGATTCGACATCCAAGAAATGAAAAAAGATTGTTAACTAAAATTTAATTAAAAGTCCTAGAGTGGGCTACTATGTAGACATGTAATTTCTGTCACATGTGTACAACAATGTACACTTATATTGCAGATGTACTAATATGTACACATGTAATTTTTGTAACAACAAATAGTCAGTGACTCTTCAATAGCAGTTGAGAACTAATCCATGTTTACATTATTTGCTAAACCAATTCAAGTGGCCATTTATTTTTCTAAGACACACAAAGCTTAGGTACATGATTAGAAAGGAAATCACAATTTGAGTTCAACTCACCGAAAGCAGACCTTGAGCAGCTTCATCAAGGTTAGGATCAGATGACAACTTATGGGGAGACCATTGTGGATATTCATCTCAATTGATTAGCTTGCTTACCCCTGGCAATTGATATTCATTTGGAGTCCCCAGCAAACAACCCATCATGTACACAAAAAAAAAATCAGTTAGTTTAACAATTAGAGAACAACCCAAAGATGTGATCCAAACACATCTTGTTGAAGTTGAATTATAAAATTTATATAGAATCACACAAAAGACTATCCATAAATTCAAGTCAAATGGGAAACACGATAAAGTGTTATGCTCATTGTTTTTCCAATATAAGTAAGATATGGAACTTAGCGTGGTTCGGTCTTTGCAAAAATCAAAAAATCAACCCAAAGATGTAAGTCCCTGCTCTGATTTCAGAAAATCCTACCTATCGTAAACGATAACATTGTGGCCTGCGGAGATATTTGCATGTTATATATTTGAATCATGATCAAAGTAGTAGTTCTCATAACAGTACACAATTGATATGACCATTCAGTGGCAAGATTAAAGTAGAACCCAACATTTTTTGTCCTCAATTCATTTTCTTTTTTCCATCCTCAATCATAAGGCGAATATGTCTCTATACACTATCCATTAATAGAGTGGATACAATGTTAAAAGACGACATTAACGTTCAAATATTCCACCATAAGAGACACAAATATTTTGTCACCATAACTATAAGGCGTAAACAAAATTCAAACATCGAACGCTGCAGTATTAAAACAAGTTTTTCCCATATCAGTATGAGTTGCTTGTAGGAAATATCAATCCATATAAAATAAAGCAATCATAATCATTGAATCTCTCCGTTTATGGTAGCCGCAAACAGACCATCCATAAACAGATCAACATGTGTACAATTATGTACACACTAACAATTCAAAAAAAAAAAAAACATGTGTACATATTAAAAACCAACATGTGTACAACTATGCACACTTTAACATTTCAAACAAAAAAAGGTGTGCACAATTGAAGCATTCTATACTTCAACACCTTCATAAAACACCATAAAATAAAACATAACATAAGCGCAAACTTTTACGATTTTTAAAGCTTGGTTAAAGTCAAATTACTGCATGCTAAATGCATAACAAAATTGAAAAAGTGGGTCTCTAACAATCACAACTAATATTTCGATTAGCAATTTGTATGGACAAACTCCAATATGCTTTCTAGAGAATCAACTAGATAGTCAGACTCAATCTAGATAAAAAAAAGTATATCAAAGAGTTTTTATATCTCTATCTCTCGATTTAAATCTTACTCAAGCAAACTGCGAGTCTCAGTTTAAATACAAGAGAGATAAACTTGGATGGTACCAAAGACCAATATCCAAGTGTCAATCAATTTAAATCAGCAACCAAAAGGTCGGATATTCTAATTGATTGAACAACGCACAACCTGTATTATTTCAATTATATAACAAAATATAATGCGGAAAATAAATAACACATGCACCAAAATTTTGTTAACGAGGAAACCGAAAATGCAGAAAAATCTTAGGACCTAGTCCAGATTAAACATACATTGTATTAAGCTGTTACAAACACTAGCCTACTCCAAGCTAACTTCGGTATGGACTGTAGTTGAACCCCAATCAATCTCACACTGATCCAAGGTACAGTTATGCTCTTACGCCTCTGATCCCAGAAGGATACAACGTACTTGATTCCCTTAGATGATCTCACCCACAACCAAGAGTTGCTACGACCCAAAGTCGAAGACTTTAATAAACAAATCTGTTTCACACAGAAAAGTCTACAGTAATAGATAAATCCGTCTCCCATGAATATACCTACGAGTTTTGTTCCTTATTTTGATAAATCAAGGTGAACACGAACTAATTGATAAAACCATACTTATATTCCCGAAGAACAACTCGGCTTTATCAATCACCTCACAATAGTCTTAATCGACGCAGCGAAAAAATATATTGTGGAATCACAAACGATGAGACGAATTGCTTGTGACTACTTTTATATCTTTCCTATCGGAGATAGAAATCTGAAGCCAATTATTACAATTGTAATCGTACAATAGAAACAGAAATATATGATCACACAACTACGATAAAAGTAGTATCGGTCTAGCTTCACAATCCCAATGAAGTCTTTAAGTCGTTAACCTGGTTTTATAAGAATAAAACCAAAGGTTAAAGGAGAATCGACTCTAGCTTAGCACAACTAGTATCACACTTAATGTGTGGGGATTAGGTTTCCCAGTTGCTAGAGTTCTCCCTTATATAATCTCTCAAATCAGGGTTTGCAATCAATGTTAGCTTACTAACAAAGCATTCAATATTCACCGTTAGATGAAAACCTGATTAGATTCAAGCTAATATTTATCAACCGTTAGATCGAAAACATAGCTTGTTACACACACATGTAATGCATGTTTATAGGCTTGTGTAACCATACTTAAACTTGTACATTAGTTGGTTCAACAATAGTTAACCAAATGGTTAGCCATATAATAACTTTCATATCAACCATATTCTTCTTCACCATAACTAGTCCAAATGACTCAAATGAACTAGTTAGAGAGCTGTTCAATTGCTTAGATATTTATGTACTACACAAGACACAATCGAATCAAAAACGATGTGATTTACTCGATTCATGAACTATAAAGCCACAGTTTGCAATAGCATTCCTTAGTTTATTACTCCCTCCGTCCTAGTTTACTTGCCAAAATTGGGGATTTTTTTGTCCTAAATTACTTGCCAAGTTTCATATGTTCCAATTTTTACCCTAATTTACCCCTCTGTTGGAATCAGGTCATATTATTGAGAATTGTGTAATTCTATTTCCTATACACAATTTTAAATTCTACTCTCTTTATATATCCATTATCTTTTTTTGTTTTGAATTCTTCAAGAAAAAACCAGAAAACTAGATATATAAAAACTATGTATCTTAAATACTAGCTTGGGGTAATTTTGGAAAAAAATCTACTCTCTCTACATTTCTTAATATGTGTGCAAAAACCAATTTTGGCAAGTAAACCAGGACGGAGGGAGTAAGATATGTTCACAAACATCGTTTTTAGACATTACCTACTCAAGTTCCCGGATGGAGTTCACAAACTCCAGTAGAAATTCTCGGTCGAGAACTTCCGCCAGTTCGCGGACCGAAGCTCGCGTACTTCTCCGGTTTCACTTGATCAACAAAGTTCGCAAACTTTGGTTCAAGCAATAAGGACTTATACATATATCTGTTTCCACAATAATGTTTATATTCTCCAATGGTTATATTGTCTAAACTCTCATTTCAATCATTGAAACATTCTCAGAGGGCGTTATATAGTTGTTATTCACAAAATATTTTTCGTCAGAGCAATTTTCAAAACGATTGAAACATAACATAACTTTCGTCACTAGGTAAAGATGAACTTGGCTAAAGAAAAATATTTACCAACATATATTTCGAGAAATAGATAAGCGAGATATACTCACCTAGAAATACCACATGTGTATAATCTTAGTCTATATAGTCATATGACTTTTGTCTCAAGATAGGAGATAGAGTAGATAGACTTTTGAGTGATAGATAAGTTCAACTCTCCACATACCTTTTAGTCGATGAATATCCACTGGTTCCTTGAGTAGTCCTTCATCTTGTATGATGATCGCCATGGAGTTCTTGAGCTTAACTACACTTTCTATCCTAGTCCGAGACCTTAGCTATAGTAGAATAGAAATCAAAACTTTATAGTTTTGATCACTAACATTGATAAACATGCTTGAGATAGCAACGCATGCGAGTTCGACCGAGCAGTGCTCTAACAATCTCCCTCTTTGTCAATTTTAGTATCAAAACTATTAATACATATGGAATACAAAAAATATATAAATAAACTTTGTAGCTCCTATTCCACATGTCGTCTAATATTCAACATTACTCGAAATCTTCGTCACTTCCAAGTACTCCAATGATCCCAAAGGTTGTAAGTTTAGCATCATCGTTGTTGAAAATCCATAGCTATAACAACGAGAAAACAAGAGTTGTCAATCATTGTTATACAATGTCATAGTATCATTACACAACATCAAAGTCCAATTGCATCACAACTTTAACAACAATACTATGGTGATACGTCACTCCTCCTTAGTCAATACTCCATCTCACATGAAAACCACTCCCCCTTACATAATGATCCGAAAACCATATGTATTTGTAGTGTGAACTACATATTAATTCTCCCCCTTTTTGTCAATAAAATTGGAAAAGGTACAAGAACGGGATCCTAATGAAATTTCCGTAAGAGACATTTCATGACCAAAGGTAAATGTATATCATCTTGTTTAGATGTAATCATAAATCCGAAGCTAAATGCATTCATCAATGAGTTTATAAAGATACAAGATAACCCCTATAATATTCCACAGCCGCACTCCCCCCAAAGATTTGGCAATTAAGCACAAGTTCAAAAAGAACTCTCCCCCATAAAATGTCGTTCCCAAGGGAACAACAAGAGAGACCTTAATTACAAAAGAAAAGAAGGATTTCTTTGGACTCAACAAATCACATACAAGTATGAATTTCGAATCCAAAAAGAATATTCGATCAAATTAACCGTAAGCGAACCTAAGATTAATTTAACCAAATATGCTCAACACAAGTAAACTTATGGAGACTTAAAAAATCAATTAGATTAATCACAAGAGAACCCATAATTAACCTAATCAAAGTACACAACTAAACTAATCACAAAAGTAATCAATTTAATTGGTCATGCTCAACACATAGCATCTCATGGAACAACAACTATGCCAAAACAATGACTTAGTCGATAAAGTTCAACATAAGACACCTTATGGAACAACACGGTATTTACACAAAATTTTTGGATCGGAGATCGACCTTATACCGTGGAATAATCAAGGATTCATTCTATTTCCTATCACCATTTGCACAATGACATACAATAGACATAATCCTTGAATCACAAAAGATTTTAACCTATCTTACATCAATAATTGACAATATAGGCTTAACTTTTGCGTTTGTCAAAAGTATATTCATCAATACTTGCATATCAATTCACGAACAACTTTACTTTTGACAAAGTATGAGACAATTAAGTTCACGGACGTAAACATACATATCCCATAACAATATTGCAATATAAAAAATCATAAAGATTAATACTGCAAAGATCATCTTCCAAACAAGTTTAGAATTTAAACCAATAAATCTAAAAACAAGAAGATGAAAATGTTGGACATAGCTACGTGTAATCAAAATAATGGCTATTCCAAACCACTAGTTATTCTTCTAATCAAAACACGAAAAATAGAAGATTTACTAGGCAATAAGACCTTTGAAGAATTCTTTATCGTCCCCGAACTCCTTGTCGTCAATAACCATTGGAACATAAGGTTCATTAAGGTAGGAGTTTATACAATAAACCTTCTGGGTTGCTGTTGTCTAACCAGGGCCTTCTGAATCTCATGAGTCTTATACAAAAAAGCCTTTATTTGTTGAATCTCCTTTTGCATCTCCTTCAACACTTTAAGAACATCAGAAAACTTCTGAGAATTTGAAGGAACCACTCTTGGCTTCCTCACATTTCTTCTTTTTCTTTTCAAAGTTGGATCTAATGGAGATTTTTCTTTTTTCTTCATGATTGATGGCTTAAAAATCAAATTAACATCCTTTTCTTCAGAAGACATCATGCTTGGAGTATCCATGAACGTATGGGTGATAGGTGTCTAAAACACCGTATTATTTATCTATTGTTTATGCTTTCTCTGCTAGTTTTCTTGTAAATTATGTATCTTATGTTTTGTTTTTGAGTATTTAGGTACTTTGGAGTCATTCGGATCAAAAGATGAGGAAACATGGCAAAAGCGTTGGAGCGGATTGTGTCTCACTATTTGCTTTTATTTTTTCATCCCTGTCTGAAAAGTATGTCGGCTTTAGTGATGTGAATTCTATCTGAAAAGCACGACAACTTTAGTGATGACTCTCACTGAAGAGAAGAAGTAGATTTGAGAAGCAAAAGGCGGCTATTAGTGGAGGAAATCGGAGAAAGCACCTAATTTGAGAAGAAAGGGAAAAAATTGTCATTCGCGGGCGGACACTATTGGGAGCCGAGCCAAGGTTAAGGGACAACTCTCTGGAGGAGTACTAAAGACAGGTCAGCTTTTGATAAGGGGATGCCATCTGGGTAGCCCTTATCAAGGTAACTTGGGCGTCTTAATCAGTTGGGCGTGTTGGGCGTTTTAATCCTGTCCGATTCATTTTACCCTAAAATCAAAAGAGATTTCTCTCTTTCTTACACGACAACAGAAAGAGAGGAGAAACAAGAGCAGCCGCAGCTGTATTTTCGAGAAATCGATGATTATCTGCAGATGGAATTGAACGGAGAAAGATGTTATGGAGATTCAGAAGAAGATTGATTTCTGAGATTTTCAACTGAAGATGGGAATTCGATGTGGGGTTTTGAGCAGAATAGATGAGAATGGAGAGCTGTGTTGCTGTAACCAAGAACAGACTTGGAAGATTGAAATGGAGCTTGGGTTCTTGTCACTGTTGGGATTAAGAGATTTAATGGGTTTGCGGCTAAGAATGATGTTGTTGTGAAGATGGGTTTAGTTGGAGTTGAAATCAGATTAGGGTTTGTAGGTGGTCACTACTAAGAGAGCTGAGATATGTTCAATATGGGTTTTCCGAATTGAAGTGAACTCAGTAGATAGAAATGATGGGTTCTGTGGATTATGGTGATGGCTTGTTACAGGGAAGGTTGAAAAAGTTAGAGCTGGTGATTGTCATGGAAAATGCAGGTGCAGTCATAGTAGCTGAGCAGTATGATGATAAATGAGTTGATATTGTGTCTCAGGTGGTGGCAGCTATGACTGAGTAAGAGAATGAAGAGAAGATGAAGAACAAGACCTAACTGCTGATATTGAGGTCGAGATTTGTTGGTTCTGTGATAGGCGCAGTTCAAGGAGGTTAAGCAGTGAGTTGAAATGGATATGTTGTTGTAAAGGTAGCTAGTGATGCTTATTGTGTGGAGTTGGGACTTGAGCTGGTGTTCGAAAGCATATTGGTGGTTTTGCAGTACAAAGGTGAACTGGAGTTAGTTGGGAGAGATGCTGCAACGGAGTACAGCTGCAGGTGGAGTGGTGACTGTGACAGAGTGGTGACCTAATGGGAAGTGTGGTGGAGTGATTGTCACAGGGAGTATGGTATTGCAGCTATGCAAGGAGAATGATTATAGGGAGGTGTTGGTGATTAATGGATTCTTGGGTTGAGCAGGAGCAGTTGGTGGTTGTATGTCATGGATGACAGTTTGGTTGTGCAGCTGGTATGAAGGCATAGCTGGTGTTGATGAGCTCAGGGAGGAGATAATGCTGTTGCTGCTGTGAATTCGGGGTCATCTGCAGTTCATTGAAGTAATGGATATTGTCTATGGGTATTGATAGCAGCTACAGATTACTGGTGGTGTTGATGTTGAAGCTTTAGAAGTCCAGGGAATGTGTTGTTCCTGCTATAAGCAAAGTTACACTGTCATTGCTGCTGCTACTGTAATGGCTTTGAGCATAAGAAGTGAACTGTGGTGCCATGTGAAAGAAGCAGCTGCAGTTGTAACACACGGGAGATTGAAGAGCCAAGATAGCTGCAACATTATGCACAACCATTATGGATGGGATGGAACTGAATAATGCATACTCAACCAAATCAGATGGATCCGATTTAGTTCAGCTGACTCGGTTCTGACTCGTTCTAACTCATCTCCCTTGACCAAGTTGACTAACAGAAGACCGTTAAGTCAACATTTATCTTTAACGGCACCGTGACAGAATATTCCGTCGAATATTCCTTCGACGGACATAATTTTCAGGTAGCCGGCGACGACTATTCTTGTCCGAATTTCGGACAGATTTTATACATGGGTAGGCGTCGACTACCCAGTTTTCCGGCGAGCGTTTTTTGGACAGATTTTATACATGGGTTTCTCTCACACGTGGGCTTGGTGGATTTCCAACTAATGGTCTTCGAAGACAAAACCTATTTTTGGAAAGAGAAAAAAAAAGCTATAAAAAGGAAGTTTTCTACACAATTTGGGAGATAACGTTTTATTCTATTCTTGGAGCTTTTACAGAGAACTACTTATAGGGTTTGCTTCCTTTTATGTTTCATCTTATTTCTTTGAATATTATGATGATGAACTCCATGAATATGAGTAGCTAAATACTATTATTGGTTATGGGATAAAAAGTTGATTTCTTCAAGCATGTTATTTGATTCTATGAATTAGTTTTGTCTCAATTTTATCGTTTATGATTCATTGTTTTACTATCATATGATTTGAATGCTAGTTTGGTTGAGTCCAGAATCAATTGGATTTGTTTTCATCTCTATAGCTATATTAGGGTTTTCAATACGTAAAAGTTGTTTATCCCTAATTTCTAGTAGCATCTTGTGGTTAATAGTTGTAGTGATACATCTTTTTAATCGCATATGAATCATAACCTTTGTTAAAACGAATTAGTGCTTTTACATGTTTGTTTGCATTGATTAGTCTTATTTCATAGAACTTATTGCTCTTAGGGAGTTAAACCTAATTGTGTTTTTACACTTTAGGTTGCTTTTTAAGAAGGTTTCACGATAGCATCTTTTAATGTTGTTTGTGATAAAATCAGGAAATAAACGGGATACTCTTGCGATCAAGATATCCTAGGACTTTTGATAATTGAGAGATTAAATACCAATTCTAATCATAGATTAAAAATACATGTTTGTGAATGATACTATCCCTTGACCAATATCTTCTCATTATTGATTATTCAAACTATTTGCTTTGCTTTATTTAGTAGTATTACTTTGATAAAAACAAAAACACACCCCGGGTTTTGGTTACTTAAGAATCTGAAAATTGCATAACAACAATCGCCTCTCTGTGGATACGAACTCTTTCTTATCGAATACTATATTTATATTTAGTGAGTGAGTGAGGAAGTGAATTATTTTTGACCCATACGACACGCATCAAATTTTGGCGCCGTTGCCGGGGAGGCATTCGGCTTGTTATCTAGTTTTTAGTTTCTTTTTATTATTTTTCTGCTTGCATACTTGTGTTTCGTTTTTTGTCTTGTTTCTCACTTGTTTGCGAGAATTGTTTTTCAGGTACCTAATCTCTGGCTTCTAAAGATTGGAATTATCCAAGGTGCGGGATAGCTACTCGAAAAGGCACAATACTCTAACTAAGGCAAGGCACAACGGAAGAACACAAATTGGAAGTAGAACACGAAGCTCTTCAGCAAGAAGGAGAGGAAGTAGAATATGAGATTCCTTTTGAAGAAGAAGTTGAAGAAGAAGAAGCAATGGGTGACCCTGCAAATCGTACACTCAAGGACTTGGCTTCGCACAAGTTGGATACACAGCGAGGTTGTATTCAAACCGACTCTACTTTTGAGATAAAGCCGGGACTGCTTAGAGAATTACCAAATTTCCATGGCATGGTGAATGAAGATCCAAACAAACATCTTATGGACTTCCACACCATTGTCACGGCGATGCTTCCAGCGAATATGGATCCCGATGGAGCTATGTTGAAAGTTTTCCTATTCTCTTTGGCGGATAGTGCTAAGGATTGGTTATATTATTTGCCTCCCGGAAGTGTCACAACGTGGAATGGGTTGAAGAAACTCTTCTTAGAGAGATATTTTCCTGCATCTAAAGCTACTCAAATTCGCAAGGAGATTTGCGGAATGAAGCAAAATGTGGGAGAACCGTTATATGATTGTTGGGAACGATACAAGAGGTTGGTGGCCAGCTGTCTTCATCACCAATTTAGTGACGCTATGATCATCCAATACTTCTATGAAGGACTCCAATCAAGTGATAGGAATCTTATTGACGCAGCGGGTGGTGGTGCACTAGTGAGAAAAATGGTGGCACAAGCTAGAGAGTTGATTGAAAACATGGCAGCAAACTCCCAATAATTCTTGAGTCGTGGTTCGGATGTGCTTCTTAGGAGAGTCAATGAAGTGAGAGAGGTGGAGGAACTTCGTCAACAAATGGGTAACATCTCAGCAATGCTACAACAAGTTTCATCCGCGGTGATACCAAGTTCTCATGGGTATGAAGACGTCAATGAGCAATCTAATGCGGTTTTTCCAAATCAGCAAAGACGGTATGATCCTTATTTCAACACTTACAATCCGGGATGGAGAGATCACCCCAATTTTAGCTATGCGAACAAGCAAGGAGCGATTCAACAACCCAATTTCAACAATTCGGGTGGATTTCAACCTCAACAACAACAACTCCAGCCGCGTCAATAATTTCAGCAACCACAACAATCAATGCAAAATCAAGGTTCCGATATCGATGCAAAGCTTCAAACAATGATGCAAGGCATTTCTTCTATGTTTAAAGATAGCCAACAAGAAACCAAGAGTGCGATCAAGGAGTTACAGACATAAATGGGTTCCATGGCTACTGAGTTGAACCAATTGAAGGCACAAAATAGTGGGAAACTCCCTTCTCAACCTATTAACCCAAAAGAGGGTGTCAATGCGATTACGTTGAGAAGTGGTACACAACTTGTACAACCTGAAGTTGCTGATTTGGGCAAGGTGGAAACACCAAAGGAACCTGTTTTGGAGGAGAAGAATGAGGATTCTCCCTAAACTTCTGAGGTACCTATTCCTAACTCTAAAACTCCTATTCCTACTTATGTTCCTCCTTTACCTTTTCCTCGCAGATTTGCAAATTCTAAGAAGGAGGCACTAGAAAAGGAGATTTTAGATGTTCTTAAGAAGATTCATGTGAACATATCACTCATTGATGCTATTAAGCAAGTTCCAAATTATGCAAAAGTGTTGAAGGACTTGTGTACCAATAAGCAAAGGCTCAAAGGTAATGAAGTGCTTAGTGTGGGGGAGAATGCTTCGGCGATCTTACAACACAAACTCCCACTGAAATGCAAAGACCCGGGTAGCTTTGATATTCCCGTAAAAATTGGTAACACTACATTTTACAAAGCAATGTTAGACTTAGGTGCATCCGTTAATGTTATGCCTGCATCTATGTATAAGTCACTTGATTTAGGTCCTCTCAAAAAGGCTGAAATTGTGTTGCAATTAGCCGATCGCTCTAATGTCTACCCAATGGGTATTATTGATGATGTTCTTGTGTATGTTAATCAATTAGTATTTCCAGCAGACTTTTGTGTGTTAGAGATGGATGAAGGTTCACCGGACTCGTCTCTTCCATTGCTACTTGGGTGTCCCTTCATGAAAACGGCGAAGACCATTATTAATGTGGATAAGGGAATGCTAACTATGGAGTTTGATGGAGAAGTAATACGTTTCAACATTTTCAAGACAATGAGATATCCTAGTGATGTCCACTCTTGCTTCTCCGTTGATGTTATGGATACATTGGCACAACAAATGTTTGAATTGAACGATGATGATGCTTTGGAAACCGTTTTAACTATATCCATTGATAATGGAGTAGAGTGTGGTAATGAGGTCAAAGAAGCCCTTGGTGATCTCAACTCACTACAAGGATGCCCGGAAACTCATAATATCTCTTTTATTTCTTTACCATGCAGTGATGAAAAACTTTTACCTTCTATTGTTAAATCTCCAAAGTTAGAATTGAAACCTCTTCCTAGTCACTTAAAGTACTTGTATTTGGGTGACAATGAAGAGTTACATGTGATTGTTTCTAACGAGCTTAGTGAATTATAGGAGCAAAAACTTCTAAGGGTACTAAGGAAGCACAAGACGACCATAGGATGGACAATTGCCGATATCAAGGGTATAAGCCCTGCTATTTGTATGCACAAGATACGTTTGGAGGAAGATGCAAAGCCTACAAGGGAAGCGCAACGTCGTTTGAACCCCCCCAATGATGGAAGTTGTGAAAAAGGAGATACTCAAGCTTTTGGAAGTGGGTGTTATCTACCCCATATCCGATATCAAGTGGGTGAGCCCGGTACAAGTTGTACCAAAGAAATCAGGTGTGACGGTGGTGGAGAATGATGAGAATGAATGTCCCAACTCGTGTGCAAACCGGTTGGAGGGTTTGTATTGATTATAGGAAATTGAATGCCACTACTAGAAAAGATCACTTTCCATTACCTTTTATTGATCAAATGCTTGAACGTTTAGCTGGACACTCTTAATATTGCTTTCTTGATGGCTATTCAGGTTATAATCAGATTGTGATAGCACCGGAGGATCAAGAGAAAACCACTTTCACTTGTCCTTTTGGTACTTTTGCTTATAGAAGGATGCATTTTGGCTTGTGCAATGCGCCAGCTACTTTTCAAAGGTGTATGGTAAGTATATTTTCAGAATATGTTGAAAACATAATCGAAGTATTCATGGACGACTTTAGTGTCTTTGGTGATTCATTTTACCTTTGTTTGAACAATTTGTCACTAATCCTTGAACGATGTGTTGAAACAAATCTTGTGCTTAATTGGGAGAAGTGCCATTTTATGGTAACTCATGGCATAGTTTTAGGCCATATAGTATCTTCTAAAGGCTTGGAAGTTGATAAATCTAAGATAGACCTTATTCGTGCTCTAACCCCTCCCACTACGGTGAGGGAGATACGTTCTTTCCTTGGTCATGCAGGTTTTTATCGTAGATTCATCAAGGATTTTTCCAAGATAGCATCACCACTTTGTACCTTATTGCAAAAAGATGTGGTTTTTAACTTTGATGAGAAGTGTATGGCGGCATTCAATCGTTTGAAAGAACTTTTGATTTCAGCCCCTATCATTAAACCACCGGATTGGAGCAAGCATTTTGAGCTTATGTGTGATGCAAGTGACTATGCGGTTGGTGCGGTGCTTGGCCAGCGTGTGGGGAATATACCTCATGCTATTTATTATGCTTCTAGAACGTTAAATGAAGCCCAACAAAACTACACTACCACTGAAAAAGAGTTATTAGCTATTGTTTTTGCTTTGGAAAAGTTTCGCTCTTATCTAATTGGTACAAAAGTTGTTGTCTTTTGAGATCATGCAGCACTTAGGTACTTGCTTACAAAGAAAGAGGCGAAACCGAGGCTCATACGATGGATTTTACTCTTGCAAGAGTTTGATATTGAAATCAAGGACAAAAAAGGAATTGAGAACACCGTTGCGGATCATTTGAGCCATATTGCTGTGGACAAGGAAGCTATCCCGTTGCGTGAAAGTTTCCCGGATGAGCAACTATTCTCAATTGCGTTTGCGGAACCATGGTATGCGGATATTGTGAATTACTTGGTGTCTAAACAAATCCCAAAGAACTTGTCTCGTGCTGAGAGGGACAAACTTAAGAGGTTAGGAAACCAATATATATGGGATGATCCATACTTATGGAAACATGGCAGCGACCAAGTCATACGAAGGTGCGTTCCCGAATCTGAATTTAACTCTATCTTGTCTTTTTGTCACTCATATACTTGCGGAGGACATTTTGGGAGTAAAAGAACAGCTCACAAGGTACTTGAAAGCGGTTTTTATTAGCCAAACTTATTTAAGGATGCACATATATTTTGAACAACTTGTGATAGGTGCCAAAGAACAGGCAATCTAGGTGCCCGAAATCAAATGCCACAGACTTTTATTCAATTTATTGAAGTTTTTGATGTATAAGGTATTGATTTTATGGGTCCTTTTGTCAACTCTCATGGGAATTTTTATATCTTACTTGCTATTGATTATGTCTTGAAATGGGTGGAAACTAAGGCCACCCCAACTAATGATTCTAAAGTGGTTTCAGATTTTGTGCAATCTAACATTTTTGCAAGGTTTGGAATTCCAAGAGCCATAATTAGCGATGGGGGTTCTCACTTCAAAAACAAGTTCTTACAAGGATTGTTGAAGAAGTACAACGTGTCGCACAAGATTGCAACACCTTATCATCCCCAAACCAATGGACAATCCGAGGTGTCGAACCGAGAGGTGAAATCCATTCTAGAGAAGACGGTGAATCCAACAAGGAAAGATTGGAGCATGCGACTTAATGATGCTTTGTGGGCTTATAGAACCGCATACAAAACACCTATTGGGATGTCTCCTTTTAGGATTGTGTACGGTAAACCTTGTCATTTACCCGTTGAGATTGAACATAAGGCGTTTTGGGATATTAATCAATGCAATATGGAGCTAGATGGTTCTGGAAAACAAAGAAAGTTGCAACTCCAAGAGCTAGAAGAGTTACGCAATGATGCATTTGAAAGCTCACGCATTTACAAGGAGAAAACTAAGGCATTTCATGATTCTATGATTTCTAGAAAATAATTTTGTGTTGGGCAGAAAGTGCTTTTGTTTAATTCTCATTTGCAATTATTTCCGGGTAAACTAAGGTCACGTTGGATCGGACCTTTTATTGTTACTAATGTGTTTTCTCATGGTGCAGTAGAAATTTGTAGCATAGCTACAGGAAAGGAGTTTAAAGTGAATGGACACCGGCTGAAACCATATTATGAGAACTTTACTTCCGAAGTTGTGGAAGGTGTGAACTTTGTGGAGGCATTCCTTCTGGAGGAGTCTTAGCAAACAAGGAGTACGTCGGGCTTACGACTTCAAACCAAGCGCTAAGTGGGAGGCAACCCACCGGTTTTGTATCTTTACCTTTATCTTTTTATTTTTAAGCATTTGCTTTTATCTTTATTTTCTTTGTTTTTGCATATCATTTGCGGAATTTCCCACCTTGAACTTTCTTTGGATGATTCAATTTTACATTGAGGACAATGTAAAGTTTAAGTGTGGGGGAGCATTTATATGTTTGTATAGTTTGTTTTAGTTTGTTTTATGCCTTTAAAAAAAACAGAAAAATAGAAAAAACCAAGAAAAGATTTGTGCTTTTTGAACTCCGAAATCTAGAAACTTGTTCCTTTAGGATGACACCATTAGTGGATGGAACCATTTTGATTGCAGGAGTTGAGGAACCAATTAACTAAAAGGGACGAACATAGCTCAGAAATCATAAATAACATGATAGTTATTACCATATCTCGGAATATCACCATATCGCATTCTATTTTTTTATTTTTCCATATTTATCTATTGTTCTCTAAGTGCTTTGGTGGGTCACTAAACATCGACGTGTTATTACTGCTAGGATGAAATAGAGTGATTGAGTTACTAGGAAAAAAAAACGAAGAAAAAATGAAAAAAAAAAAAGACCGACCAATTAGACCAAACGGAATAAAATGACACTTGGGAATAGCAGTATGTGTGAAACGTAGTCCCTATCTCCATCACCTAAACAAGCGTGGAATGCAGGATCCAAGGCAACTATCATGTACTTGCTGACAAGAAGCATGCGCTTGGATCCAAAAGATCTAATCACGTTGTCTAGAAAAAAAAATATAAATAAATAAGAAAAAAAAAAGTGAAAAAAAAAATAAAATAAAAATTGGCTGAATAAAGTCACTCCTGGTTCCCTTGTATATGCTAGTGAGTTGATGTAGAATTAAAACCAAGTAGCTCAATCCAATAGGGCATAGGTTCATCTTGGCAGTGACCTTCAGACAGATATGGGAAACATCGATCACTTGTGAACATTCGCCAACATCTATATCTATTTCCATCTTCTTAATATTTTCATTGTGATTGTGGTTTGTTAGTTTCCGAGTATTGTGGCTTGTTCGACTATCTAATTAGAGTTTATTTACTAATATATGAATTGAATTTGTGCAAGGTACCTCCTCCTGTAGTCATTTTGGATTCGTTCATTAATTTGTCACAAATAGACGGAGTTGGAAATATAGGTTTTGTAGGCAGACCTCTTGTAAAACTTCACGAGACTAAAACTCGTCCACTAGGGACACCTAGGGGTTCAAAGGCTTGTTATTTATGCTAAAAGTGACCGTAGCCTCGACGATACGGAGTTGTATGTATTCTTTATAATTGTTTTGTTTGATTTACTCGAGGACTAACAAAGTCTAAGTGTGGGGGAATCTGATAGGTGTCTAAAACACCGTATTATTTATCTATTGTTTATGCTTTCTCTGCTAGTTTTCTTGTAAATTATGTATTTTATGTTTTGTTTTTGAGTATTTAGGTACTTTGGAGTCATTCGGATCAAAAGAGGAGGAAACATGGCAAAAGCGTTGGAGCGGATTGTGTCTCACTATTTTCTTTTATTTCTTCATCCCTGTCTGAAAATTATGTCGGCTTTAGTGATGTGAATTCTATCTGAAAAGCATGACAACTTTAGTGATGACTCTCACTGAAGAGAAGAAGTAGATTTGAGAAGCAAAAGGCGGCTATTAGTGGAGGAACTCGGAGAAAGCACCTAATTTGAGCAGAAAGGGCAAAAATTGGCATTTCGCGGGCGGACACTATTGGGAGCCGAGCCAAGGTTAAGGGACAACTATCTGGAGGAGTACTAAAGACAGATCAGCTTTGGATAAGGGGATGCCATCTGGGTAGCCCTTATCAAGGTAACTTGGGCATCTTAATCAGTTGGGCGTCTGTTGGGCGTTTTAATCATGTCCGATTTATTTTACCCTAAAATCAAGAGAGATTTCTCTCTTTCTTACACGGCAACAGAAAGAGAGGAGAAACAAGAGCAGCCGCAGCTGTATTTTCGAGAAATCGATGATTATCTGCAAATAGAATTGAACGGAGAAAGATGTTATGGATATTCAGAAGAAGATTGGTTTCTGAGATTTTCAACTGAAGATGAGAATTCGATGTGGGGTTTTGAGAAGAATAGATGAGAATGGAGAACTGTGTTGCTGTAACCAAGAACAGACTTGGAAGATTGAAATGGAGCTTGGGTTCTTGTCACTGTTGGGATTAAGAGATTTAATGGGTTTGCGGCTATGAATGATGCTGCTGTGAAGATGGGTTTAGTTGGAGTTGAAATCAGATTAGGGTTTGTAGGTGGTCACTGCTAAGAGAGCTGAGATATGTTCAATATGGGTTTGCCGAATTGAAGTGAACTCAGTAGATAGAAATGATGGGTTCTGTGGATTATGGTGATGGCTTGTTACAGGGAAGGTTGAAAAAGTTGGAGCTGGTGATTGTCATGGAAAATGCAGGTGCAGTCGTAGTAGCTGAGCAGTATGGTGATGAATGAGTTGATGTTGTGTCTCAGGTGGTGGCAGCTGTGACTGAGTAAGAGAATGAAGAAAAGATGAAGAACAAGACCTAGCTGCTGTTGTTGAGGTCGAGATTTGTTGGTTCTGTGATAGGCGTAGTTCAAGGAGGTTAAGCAGTGAGTTGAAATGGATATGTTGTTGTAAAGGTAGCTAGTGATGCTTATTGTATGGAGTTGGGACTTGATCTGGTGTTCGAAATCATATTGGTGGTTTTGCAGTACAAAGGTGAACTGGAGTTAGTTGGGAGAGATGCTGCAATGGAGTACAGCTGCAGGTGAAGTGGTGACTGTGACATATTGGTGACCTAATAGGCAGTGTGGTGGAGTGATTGTCACATGGAGTATGGTATTGCACCTATGCAAGGAGAATGATTATAGGTAGGTGTTGGTGATTAATGGATTCTTGGGTTGAGCAGGAGCAGTTGGTGGTTGTATGTCATGGATGACAGTTTGGTTGTTCAGCTGGTATGAAGGCATAGCTGGTGTTGATGAGCCCAGGGAGGAGATAGTGTTGTTGCTGCTGTGAATTCGAGGTCATCTTCAGTTCATTGCAGTAATGGAGATTGTCTATGGGTATTGATAGCAGCTACAGATTACTGGTGGTGTTGTTGTTGAAGCTTTAGAAGTCCAGGGAATGTGTTGTTCCTGCTATAAGAAAAGTTACACTGTCATTACTGCTGCTACTGTGATGGCTTTGAGCATAAGAAGTGAACTGTGGTGCCATGTGAAAGAAGCAGCTGCAGTTGTAACACACGGGAGATTGAAGAGCCAAGATGGCTGCAACATTACGCACAACCATTATGGATGGGATGGAACTGAATAATGCATACTCAACCAAATCAGATGGATCCAATTTAGTTCAGCCGACTTGGTTCTGACTCATTCTAACTCAGCTCCCTTGACCAAGTTGACTAACAGAAGACCGTTAAGTCAACAATTATCTTTAACGGCACCGTGACGGAATATTCCGTCGAATATTCCTTCAACGGACAAAATTTTCAGGTAGCCGGCGACGACTATTCTTGCCGGATTCCTGCCAATTTCCGGCCAAAAACCCAGTTTTCCAGCGAGCGTTTTTGGGACCGATTTTATACATGGGTTTCTCTCACACGTGGGCTTGGTGGATTTCCAACTAATGGACTTTGAAGACAAAACCTATTTTTGGAAGGAGAAAAAAAAAAGCTATAAAAAGGAAGTTTTCTACACAATTTGGGAGAGAACGTTTTATTCTATTCTTGGAGCTTTTGCAGAGAACTACTTCTAGGGTTTGCTTCCTTTTATGTTTCATCTTATTTCTTTGAATATTATGATGATGAACTCCATGAATATGAGTAGCTAGATACTATTATTGGTTATGGGATAAAAAGTTGATTTCTTCAAGCATGTTATTTGATTCTATGAATTAGTTTTGTCTCAATTTTATCGTTTATGATTCATTGTTTTACTATCATATGATTTGAATGCTAGTTTGGTTGAGTCCAGAATCAATTGGATTTGTTTTCATCTCTATAGCTATATTAGGGTTTTCAATGCGTAAAATTTGTTTATCCCTGATTTCTAGTAGCATCTTGTGGTTAATACTTGTAGTGATACATATTTTGAATCGCATATGAATCATAACCTTTGTTAAAACGAATTAGTGCTTTTACACGTTTGTTTGCATTGATTAGTCTTATTTCATAGAACTTATTGCTCTTAGGGAGTTAAACCTAATTGTGCTTTTACACTTTAGGTTGCTTTTTAAGAAGATTTCATGATAGCATCTTTTAATGTTGTTTGTGATAAAATCAGGAAATAAACGGGATACTCTTGCGATCAAGATATCCTAAGACTTTTGATAATTGAGAGATTAAATACCAATTCTAATCATAGATGAAAAATACATGTTTGTGAATGATACTATCCCCTGACCAATATCTTCTCCTTATTGATTATTCAAACTATTTTCTTTGCTTTATTTAGTAGTATTACTTTGATAAAAACAAAAACACACCCCGGGTTTTGGTTACTTAAGAATCTGAAAATTGCATAACAACAATCGCCTCTCTGTGGATACGAACTCTTTCTTATCGAATACTATATTTATATTTAGTGAGTGAGTGAGGAAGTGAATTATTTTTGATGCATACGACACGCATCAATGGGTTTGTGAGAGGAAATCACAATTTGCTCAACAAGTAGTCTTGAGATAAAAGGAGGTTACAGAGAAGGAAAAAAGAATGTAGGGTTCGAAACCTTTAAACAGGTTCGTCCACAACCAACTCTCAACCCTATGAAGATTAGAATTGTCGATAATACCCTTTCTTTTATTTGATAGAAAAAAAGGAAAAAAAGAAAATAACTTTTCCTAAAGCCTGGAGAATACAAAATCATTGTCTCTTTTGATCAGGCACACGAGACAAGATTTTAAAAACAACACAATCAAGTTGCGTTGTGGTGAACAACAATTTGTCCATCATTTTCCTCTTGAGAGGAATCCACAGACCTTTGTTTATCAAAACCATTTGACCATATTTTCTTTTGTAGTGGTCGTAGTTTATCCTTGGAAACTAACTTCTTAGACGAAGAAAAAATCTTACATACCTAAACGGTCTTCTGAGCCATTTTAAGATTTCTTGCTAAATGATTTGCTCTTCGTTGAAGTTTGTTGACGTGCCTTTGTTGGTGTTTGAAATTATAACACTTTGAAAGTTCATGACCCTTTAATGAACAATATGAACACGTCAAACTTGGATAAAAATCAGGCTTCTGAGATGTGCAAGCAGCTAGGCACATGGTGAAACCTGAAACATTATAAACAGAGTTTCCAAAGCATGGGTCAACTTTTTCTTCCAGAATAGTTGGATTATCTTCTGAAAGAATATCAAGATTGATGAATGTATTGCTATAATGATCAAAATCAATTCTTTCACCAAGAAGTGCAACACTTGATTTCTCATCTTCATTAGAATCATAATTGTCAGACATGTCATCAAGAGTTGTAGCAGGACCTTTGTTCCCAGTGTATTTTATCCGATTTGGACACTCATTTGCGAAATGACCAAACCCTTTACACGTAAAGCACCGAGGCATATCCTCGTCATCAGTTTCATCAATATCCCTATTTTTAGGAGGAACACGATTATGAGGTTTGACTGATGCCTTAGGTTTATCTCTGGAGAACCGTTTACTTCTCTTCAACAGAAGATCCCTAAAATGTCTTGTGATAATTAAGACTGATTTATCAAGATCTTCATCTGATGAATCCGTCTCAGAGTGATCATCTTCAGAGATATACACTTTTTTACTTTTATCAAGTAATTTAGTGTCCTTTAGTGCTTTGAACGCAACATCCTTAGATTTGGAAGAATTTTCATGATCAAAAATATTAAGCTTTCCAACCAGTGTATTTCTGGAGAGAGTATCAAGGTTATTTCCCTCAACGATGGCATGCTTCTTAGCATCGTATCTAGATAGCAACGATTTGAGAATTTTCATCACAATGTACTTTTCAGGAATAGTCTTCCCTAACGCAAAAGATGCATTAACAATTTCAGAAACTTTGTGATTAAACTCATCAAATGTTTCTTCATCTGCTATACGAAGGTTTTCCCAATCGGAATTAAGGTTTTGAAGCCTAGATTCCTTTTCACTGGTATTACTTTCAAATACGGTTGCTAAGATATCCCAAGCTTCTTGCGACTTAGTGCAATTAGACACATGGTGCTGAAGATTTTGCGTAATGGCATGTATGATCGCATTCAAACCGTCGAAATTTTGCTTTACAACAAGTATCTCGGCAGGGGTGTATTCACCAATATTCTTGGGAACATTTACATTTCCAACTGCCACAACGGGAGGATTATAGCCATTAACAACATATACCCATGATTGAAAATCACGCGCTTAAAGAAAAGATCGCATAACAATTTTTCACCATAAGTAATTAGAGTCATCGAAGACTGGTGCTACGTTTATTGAGATAGCACCTTTGTCTATAAATTCAGATCGCTACAAACACAGACTTGTAAGGTCTTAAGTGTGTTTGCCTGCTCTGATAGAAATTGAAAAACCTGGGATCTAACAATCACACCCAATATTTCGATTATCAATATATATGGACAAACTCCGATGTACTTTCTAGAGAATCAATTAGACAGTCAGACTCAATCTAGATAAAAAGTATATCAAAGAGTTTTTATATTTCTATCTCTCGATTTAAATCTTACTCAAGCAAATTGCAAGTCTCAATTTAGATACAAGAGAGATAAACTTGGATGGTATCAAAGACCAATATCCAAGTGTCAATCAATTTAAATCAACAACCAAAAGGTTGGATATTCTAAATGATTGAACAACGCACAACCTGTATTATTTCAATCATATAACAAAATATAATGCGGAAAAAAAATAACACAGACACCCGAATTTTGTTAACGAGGAAACCGCAAATGCAGAAAAACCCCGGGACCTTGTCCAGATTAAACATACACTGTATTAAACCTCTACAGACACTAGACTACTCCAAGTTAATTTCGGTATGGACTGTAGTTTAACCCCAATCAATCTCACACTGATCCAAGGTATAGTTATACTCCCACGTCTTTGATCCTAGTAGGATACTACATACTTGATTCCCTTAGCTGATCTCACCCACAACCAAGAGTTGCTACGACCCAAAGTCGAGACTTTAATAACAAATCTGTATCACACAGAAAAGTCTACAGTAATAGATAAATCCGTCTCCCATGAATATACCTACGAGTTTTGTTCCATCTTTTGATAAATCAAGGTGAACATGAACCAATTGATAAAACCAGACTTATATTCCCGAATAACAGCTCAACTTTATCAATCACCTCACATTATTCTTAATCGACGCAGCGAAAAAAAGATATTGTGGAATCACAAATGATGAGACGAGGTGTTTGTGACTACTTTTATATCTTTCCTATTGGAGATAGAAATCTCAAGACAATTATTACAATTGTACTCGTACGATAGAAACAACAAGATCAGATCACATAACTACAATAAAAGTAGTATCGGTCTGGCTTCACAATCCCAATGAAGTCTTTAAGTCGTTAACCTGGTTTTAGAAGAAGAAACCAAAGGTTAAAGGAGAATTGACTCTAGCTTAGCACAACTAGTATCCCACTGAATGTGTGGGGATTAGTTTTCCCAGTTGCTAGAGTTCTCCCTTATATAGTCTCTCAAATCAGGGTTTGCAATCAATGTTAACTTACTAACAAAGCATTCAATATTCACCGTTAGATGAAAACCTGATTAGATTCAAGATAATATTGATCAACCGTTAGATCAAAAACATAGCTTGTTACACACACATGTAATGCACGTTTCTAGGCTTGTGTAACCGTACCCAAACTTGTACATTAGTTGGTTCAACAATAGTTAACCAAATGGTTAGCCATATGATAACTTTCATATAAACCATATTCTTCTTCACCATAACTAGTCCAAATGACTCAAATGAACTAGTTAGAGAGTTGTTCAATTGCTTAGATATTTATGTACTACACAAGACACAATTGAAGCAAAAAATATGTGATTCACTTGAATAGATTCATGAACTATAAAGCCACGGTTTGAAATAGCATTCCTTAGTTTATTAAGATAAGTTCACAAACATCGTTTTTAGACATAACCTACTCAAGTTCGCGGATTGGGTTCGCGGACTTAAGTTCCTGGATGGAGTTCACAAACTCCAGAAGAAATTCTCGGTCGAGAACTTCTGCCAGTTCGCGGTCTAGGTTCGCAAACTGAGTTCGTGGACTGGAGCTCACGTACTTCTCCGGTTTCACTTGATCAACAAAGTTCGCAAACTTTGGTTCAAGCAGTAAGGACTTATACATATATATGATTCCATAACAATGCTTATATCCTCCAATGGTTATATTGTATAAACTCTCATTTTAATAATTGAAACATTCTCAGAGGGCGTTATATATTTGTTATTCACTAACTATTTTTCGTGAGAGCAATTTTCAAAGCGATTGAAACATAACATGACTTTCGTCACTAGGTAAAGATGAACTTGGCTAAAGTGAAAGCTTTACCAACACATATTTCGGGAAATAGATAAGCAAGATATACTCAGCTCAAAATACCACATGTGTATAATCTTAGTCTATATAGTAATACGACTTTTGTCTCAAGATAGGAGATAGAGTAGACAGACTTTTGAGTGATAGATAAGTTCAAGTCTCCACATACCTTTTAGTCGATGAAGATCCACTGATTCCTTGAGTAGTCCTTCGTCTTGTATGATGATCTCCATGGAGTTTTTGAGCTCAACTACACTTTCTATCCTAGTCCGAGACCTTAGCTATAGTAGACTAGAAATCAAGACTTAATAGTTTTGATCACTAACATTGACAAACATGCTTGAGATAGCAACGCATGCGAGTTCGACCGAGCAGTGCTCTAACAAAATTTCTACTCCTGCTTATTTTCTTATATAAAGGAAATTAATAATTTTATAATAAACATAAAAAGGAATTGTGATGTTACATGAGTTAGCATATGAACACAATCTACACAAAATTAAGGCATAAGAAAAATGATGGTGCAAACATATTTTATTTTTTCCAATCGTTAGTGCTCAAGGCTATTTAGTACAACAGATGCACTGTAAACAAATGATGAAAAGCTATTTTGGTAGCTTTCAAGTGATGGTATAGCAAAAAAAAACATGTTAACCAACTTAACATCGACGCAAAAGGATGATAATGCTCCATGTTAAACTACGAAACACCAAGATATCAAATCACCCATATCTTTACTAATAACTATTAATGGTTCTAGAAGAAGCTAGTAGAGCTGAAGCCATCAAACCACGTCTATCGATTCTTGCAAACATAATTAGCAAAACATCAAGGAAAAGTATGAATCAGATATATGCCTATTTGTTCTAAGAAAATGATTAAGAGTAAAACATAGAATACCCCACTGCAATAACTAGTTTTACCAGGTGTTAACAGTTACTAACCAACTTAAATGCCAGAAAAAAAGAGAGAAGAAAGGCTAATACAATCCACCGTGCATAAATGTGACAGTCTCACTTTCACTCGACCATAAGCATACATTTTCAATGATCCCAAATCCCATTTTACAAGACAAATCCCATTTCACTCGGCCATAAGCATACATTTTCAACTTAAATGCCAAAAAAAAAATGAGAAGAAAGGCTAATACAATCCACCGTGCATAAATGTGACAGTCTCACTTTCACTCGGCCATAAGCATACATTTTCAATGATCCCAAATCCCATTTTACAAGACAAATCTCATTATCATTCATGCTTCCAGTAAGAGGCACACATCTCACTTAAACTACCCCTAAACTTGAATCAAAATTAGAGAAAACAAACCTCAAATTCATTTTATATAGAACACATGATAATTTTAGTTTCAAGTACAAAAAACAAAATCTAACCAACTCCTCAACAAAAATCAACCCTAAATCAATAAGTGGGAGAAAAATGAGATAGAATTAAGGTCATTACCTTACATTTTAGGAGAAGGACAAGCGAATCCATCATTAACAAGAGAAATATTCTTAGGCATGGACGTTTTATTCCAAAGACAGTACCAACTAAATCAATCTTAGCTTCCATTTGTGGAAAATCACCAGCGGTTTTAATAACATACATTAAATCAATACTAGGAAGTCCAACAAAAACAGCACCACCTTCAACACTATTAGCAAAAATCGTAGTAATTAGGTTTTTAAATTCACAAAAAATTCCTAAAATCAATAAATTAGCATTTAAAAAAAAGTGTGCACAATTGAATAGATTATACTCATCTATCAAATCGCTTTGATTATTAGCATACTCGAATTAATTTTTTGAATTGTATCAAAATCAACTACTCCCATCAACTTAATCTTCAAGTCTAGGCATTGATGGTGACGATTTAAGTTATTTAATTTGAATCGAAGTCGAAATGTGCTTGTTTGATTATCAAATATATGTTTTGATATTGAATTTAGGTTCGGGCGTTGAGAAGATTTGGTCTTAGGATTTGTTTTTCTTTGTTCGAGAGTTGTCTCGACAGTGGAATGGAGGAACAAAAACTGGATTAATCCTGTTAGTTGGATATTGGTTGGAATTAAAAAAAAAAATGAAAGTAGATGTTTGTTACATATCTTGAGAAAATTTTTGGTTATGGAAATTCCTTAGTGACCAAACTATCCTGGTTTATAAATAGTGAAGTTTTTTCTATCCTAAGGTAGGCTGCCAACTTCATTTGTAGTCACTGCTGCAGACGACTATTAGTATTACGTGTAATACTATCTTGGAAATGAGAGTAACCTAATTAGGTGAAATCTCTTACATCCGCTACTTTAAAGACTTTTGTGGGATTAAGAAGCGTCTAGATAGTACCGTTGGTGGGAAACTAGAATTTGCATTGTTATTTTAGTTTTCGATTATTGATTTGATTGACTAATAGTTGTTAAACCTTGATTACACCTTATTTGATTATTCTTGAGAGCCTTCTCTTATAATATAAGGTCACTCAAACTAGATCAATAGATTAATGATAGTTCGCATTTGTTTTTACATTTGATGTTTACTTATGATTATCCATTATTAACTTACTCTGGTCTGTGCGTGATCGCTCATAAGTCGGAATCAAGATTGGTTGTACAGGTGCAGAAGAAGACACTGAAGATTTCTTATTGTTTTCGTATCTTTGTGATTTAACTTCATGCACAAATTGAATTGTTGGAACCCGACTAGATCTTGTTTATCTTTAATAGACAATTTCTTCACTAGTTGTATTAGATCGGCAAGCTATCATTTGGTGGTATTCTTCAGTATTCGAATCTGATTATTTATACATATATCTGGTTATCTTGATAATCCAGATCTTGATAGATTTTACCCACCAAAGGAGTTTATTAGATTAAACAGAAGAGCCTTTATTGAACTCGACTATAATCTCTGATTTACTTTTGAGATTGTAAAAGTAGTTATCGAATAGATTAGTCCTTTACTGTTTTGGAAAACCATCTAAAGGAGCTGAGTGCTTGAAGTCTTCATAGCGGGTGAACCAACTTAAAATAGTGGACTCTATCTTAGGGTTCGCGTGCCTTGGCCAGATTGGTTTTATGCGCATGGATACTGAGGAAAATAGGTAACTAGGGGTAGTTTACTTGGTATCAACTGTACGAAGTTGGTAGTTGTCTTTGTATAGCGGCTTAATTATGAGATTATTCAAAACTGGACTTGGTCCCGGGGTTTTTCTGCATTTGCGGTTTCCTCATTTACAAAATCTTGTTGTGTCTTTCCTTTTACTTTCCGCAATTATAATTATCATTTTAGTTAGAATTAAAGGTAAATACTCTAAACACTTAGGTTGATCCATATGGGTTAAGGTTCGGTTTCAGATTTATTTATTTTTATTTTTATTTTGGTAAAAGTTCAGTTTCACACTTAACTATATACCAAATGTATAACTTGTTGTCGTCATATTCTTGACAATATCTGTCTATACTAGATCACACAAGGTATCATACTTATAGGTTGATATCGAAAAGATTGTGGTGTACTTGGTACCCTCGTCATTTGATTCAGAGTTTTGGTCTGGTAGTCTTCGAACGTGGTAATAAATACCTTGGTTATTTCTCACAGCAAAAGAGAGCAACGGGAATTGGGAAAACAAAAGGATAAACTCAGCCTAACTTATCCTTAGTTATTCCTGGAAAAAATGGAAGAGTGATCCGCAGGCAAGCAATCCCTATTTCTACCGATTTGAGATTAGAGAGTTATGTTATAAATAGCACATTATATCGAAAAAACGGGACACAACTCTCAGAGAAATTCTTACGAAAGTTTGGAGTTCTCTGATCTCGCTCGCTCCTTCTCTAATTCCCCCCCCTAAGACCATCCATAATCTCTACCAAGACTGAAGCAGCCCTTGTACGACCATCTGTCTTGGTTTAGGTGAGGACTGTTCATATTCAACCTCCCGAGACTCACTTTCATAAGCTATAAACTTTTATCCATTCATTGATTTTAGGTAATTAGAATAAGTTACCAAAAATATCCGGTCAATATGCTTTAAAAAAAAACGAGTATTGGAATTCCAAAAATATCAACCAAGGTATTTCCAGCACTTGACAATCCACAATCGATGAATATTAATGTTTATATCCAATTGTGGTCTTATAAACTACCGGAAATAACAGGGCATTACCTCAATGTTACAATTAGCCGATATAATTGTATACCTTTGGCGATCCTGAGTTGATGTTCTTCATCCATGAATAACATCAAGAATAATCGGTTGATATGTTATATAATTTTTCTTGAAGTTCAAACGAAACCAAGAACTATTAAAATTTTCCATGTTTTGTCGGTCAACAAATCTAAGTTTTCTCGTATTTTTTCCGTGTGATTACTATTATCAAGAACTAGATGATTTCATGTTTTCTATACCTCCTTAAATATCTTGATCTTCTTTTTCATCCCATTTTCACCCCACCACACAATCTCGCTACTAACGGAAATTCTCAAACACTCTATCTCTAACTCTTAGCTAACTAAACTAACTTAATAACTAACCACATTAACACTAACTAATCAGGTTAAATCAATCATTAATTAAAATACGTGGATATTAGATTTTGATGTTATTAATTCAAATAATGGTTCTAAACGAATCGTGTAAAAGACAACATTAAAACCGAAAAATCCAAAATATACTCCTAAAAGGGGAAATGAAGAAACCTTTTTGAAAAGCGTCGGGTCCCCAACAGAATGACATAGGACTCAGTATAAAAATTATGTGAGAGGGTGGTTTTAGTGTTGTTCATATTTACTGTTCGTTAAGCATTTTTATACTTTTTTTTAATAGGAATTTTTTTTTTATTTAACTAGTGAATCTAATTGATTACATATGCATCAATTGGACCTGCTCGTTGTGCTGCCAATTGTCTTACCACTCTTCAACTACTGATAAAGTTTTAGCATATGTTGTTATTTCATGCATAGTATTGTTTCCTGACCTTGGAATATAAGAACATTTCCAGTTATCTAACGAAATAAGAAAATAAATAATGTCACCTATTATACTACTAGTTGTCCACTTGACAGAGTGAAAAATACCATTTATTGCTGAAAACGTGGGGGTACCAAAATACACCATCAACTTTTTCTTAGACAACCTGTATGCATAAAACCTAAATATAATTCCGAGAGTTCAACTTAATGAATCTCAATCAAGGAATAATATTCAGAGTTATATGTCTTTCTCCCACAATCAGAGAGTTTACAGAGACTAGTCTGTGAACATGATTTAGGTGTGAGAGTACTTGGGCGATTCCAAAGATCAATATCCAAGAATCAATCAAGTCGTATCCAACAAACAAGGATTGGTGTATCTACTTATATTGATTTACGTATAACCTATGATATTTCAATTATTAAGATAAACAATATAATGCGGAAAAGAAATAACACAAACACCAAAAAATTTGTTAACGAGGAAACCCGAAAATGCAGAAAAACCTCGGGCACTAGTCCAGACTTGAACACCAAATTGTATTAAACCGTTACAAACTCTAGCCTACTACAAATAACTTCAGACTGGAATGTAGTTGAGACCGAATTAAACCCTCACATCAGTTCAATTATAGCCGCGCTCCTTATGCCTCTTGAATCCCAACAAGACTTCGTGCAAATGATTCCCTTAGCTGACGTCCTTTACATCCTAAGAGTTTCTTCAACTCAATTGAAGACTTTAAACCAATCTTCCTCCCACGGATAAGCCAATATGTGTTTTCCTTTTTGATTGTAGATCAATGTGAGACTAGAAATCGATAACAATAGATAAAGTATAACTAACCTCAAAATACGGTCTTATGACTCCCGAAGAGCATACTAGATTATTATTCACCTCACAACCTATGTTGTAATAGGCGCTAGGCGAGGCGAGGCGCCAAACCTAACGCCTGTGCGCCCCAGGCGATCATATATACCATTTGTGTGCTCTTTAGACTTTTATAATTGAAAATAGTCCCCATTGAAATTTCAGAACTAAGAAGTAATAAACCAGGGAAAAAGAGGCATGAATCACGTTATTCCCTTTAAAACTTGATTATTATTTCTTTACATACTTTGATCATTCATTGTCCATGCCTTTATGTGGTTGATACTGCCCTGATAATATACCTTATTATTACAGAAGTTTCCATATATCCTAATCCACTACATCAATCACGTTATTCTCCTCAAAATCGCATTAATATTTATTTCCATATTTTGATCATGTGATTGATATTTTCACTATAAATAAAGTTTCCAAACTTTGATCATTCATTGTCCATGCATTGATATTTCCGTGATAACCTCATTATTAATGAGATTTCCATATTTTAACCATTGACCGGGGACGAAGTTATACGTAGCAATATTATCGTACAATGAATTAAGTTTCTATATTTCAATCACTAATTGACGAGGAGGTCGATATATAGCAATATTATTATATCTAGATGTTTTCACATCTCAAAACTTCCCTTAAGTAACGGAAACCCATACCCTCTTCCATTCGTGTCCATCCATGAGAACCAAAGCTCCTTGTTTCATAACTCGAGTTCTCTCCATTGCAGCACTGCCATTAACTCGAGCTCTCTACTACCATCAACCACATCCATCTCGTATCACAGCCTCACAACACCTATAATATCACTGCCGACATTCTTGTCAACTGCAATATTCTTCCTGAGTTTCTCACTGCAGCCCTTTCCATCTACAACACCCTCTCATCGCAAATGATGATCAACAGACCCTTGTTTCCTTCCTATTCAGTTACAGAATCGAGCTCGTCTTCAACTTCGGCAGCAGCCATCAGGCCCATCATTCAATATTCTATAACTACACATCCATCTTCTTTTTCAACATAGTTCAGCTGCATCACCAAATCAATCAATATTATCATTAATCATTAATTGTTTGCTGATGTTTCCATATTATAATCATTCATTGATATTATCGCTTGATGAAGATTATTACTGATCATGAATGTAAACATCTGGCGCTTTTGGAGCTTAATCTAGCGCCTAAAATTTCCCCGAGGCCCCTAAAGCGCTATACTCCCTCGCCTAAGGTGCTAATATAGGAACTGGTGTAAAATTTGATTCCTCGGGCGCTGGACTTGCGCTTAGTGGGCCTTTGGCGCATAGGCGCCAAATGCACTCGCCTTTTATAACATAGCTCACAACTATTAAACCCGTGGGATCACAAAGTCTGAGACGAAGAGAACTTTGCTATTTTTATCTACCTTGTTTGAGTGAGAAACTCAATGATCAAAAGAAGATCAAGATACTCGAACTATCAAGATAAAGATAGCTGGACCTGGCTTCATGAACCCCTAAGTGAAGTATTTGTAGTTGCTAATTCCTATAAGGGTTTGAGGGAGAGGATGACTCTAGTTTACAACTATGACACACAAATAATAGTTTCAGGGATTCAAAAATCTCAGTTGCTTGAGGTTTTCTCTTATATAGACTTTCAAATTATATGTTGCTTTAGGTTTAAGCTAAGATAGCTTTGGAACCAAGCAAACAATATCCACAGTTAGATGAATCTTTGAAATGAGATTAACATACCAAGATATACACTTTGGTTATGATAACCCATAACCAGACCATGTATAAAGACATTGTTCATGGACAGTTAGCCAAGACTAGCCGATTGAACCATAAGCTTAATCATTTTAATATAACACTTAAGATTTAAGTTTGAGTCATAACCATAGGATTATAATGTGATCAATCATGTCTACATAGTGTTTTTAGAATATTATTCAAATGCCAATTATCTCACATAAATAATTTTTGTGCATTTGAAAATATTCGACAGGGCAAGTACGTGTACTCTACCTTCTTCGTGACTATTTTTGTCATGATATATGTACCCATAAGACAAAAACGAGTTCATGAACTCATATAACTTTTTCGGTTTACGTACCGGGTATGGATACCACTCCAGTTTCAAAACCAACAGTTCATTTACGATATGCATACTAAGTATGTGTACCATTCATGGTTCACGGGCAAAAAACTTTTTATGGTATGGATACCAGGTATGCGTACCATAAAATCATTGTCGAACTATAGCTACGCCGGTACGTGTACTGAATACATATACTGCGGATCCGGACCTATAACAGTTTTCCCAACATGTGAAACTCGTATGCATACTGTCAAGTATCTAGATTTGCAGTAGTTCTATATTTCTCTCTAAATCATTTCAAAACATTCCCAAATAACATCAATGACACATATCACTATTCCAAGCTATTTTTGAATGATAATCTTGAATCACGATTTAGATTATGAACAATAAGTTTTTCTTAACAGAAGTTCATCAAGTATGAACAAATGTTCATTAAGCTTAGTCATATATATTTCGAGAACGAATTACCAAGATAAATTTGACTCAAAATTCTTGATATGCTTGCAATACTTGTGAGTTCGATCGAGCAATCCTTTAATAATTATGTTAACTACATTAATAATACTACCTCCTTAAAAATGCAGATGCTTAATTCCTTTCCTTACTGCCCACCTCGCTGCTTCCAGAGCCGCTTTCTCTTTTGCGTTCTCTGCATCTAGAGACCCCTGAACAACATCTCACTCCTTTACGTATTCCTGCAATATTTCGAAGAATTAGTCCAATGCTGGATACTTTTGTATTTTGATTAAAAGATGCATCAAAGTTAATTTTATACCAAGAGAGAGTCTATCTGGTGGAAGCTCAACTACAGGGGTCGCGAAATGCTCGGCTCTCACTTCTAATCAAGACTTGCATTTTAGTACTTCAAAATGGTATTTTTGGAGAAAGTATAAACCAATGTCCCGTAAAAGACGTTTTTTTTTTTTGATAAAATAAAATATTATTATAAAACTAGAGGAAAGACCTTACATTATCTTGATTACATAATATACTTAACCATCCTTCTTTTCTAGATTTTTCCCAACATCTAGAATCAACATGCACATCCGCATATTTATTAAGGAACTTAGCTAAATTGTCTGCTAAACTATTACATGATCTCCGAATATATATGAAAGAAGAACTAGCAAGAATTTTTTTGAATTCTAAAGCTTGAAGTACAATAGCTTTTGAAATCCAATTGACAACAAAATTGCTCTTCCTTATACTGTTAACTACATTCTGGTTGTCATTGAGAAAGATCAGTCGTTCATTTCTACGATCTTGGACCCATCTTGTTGCTTCTCTACATGCTCTGGACTCAGCTTCTTCAGCACTAGAATACCATCATGTTCCTCCTAAAAAGTTTAAAAGCAGACCATTGTTATTTATTTCTACTACGCAATACGCGAATTTCTTAGTTTTATTTTTTAAAGCAGTGTCAAAGTAAATATACGAAGCACTCTTCAAATCAACATTAGTATCATGAACACAAATTGGGTGTGATTCACCACACACAGATGGAGGTTTTTGACCTCCAGCAGAATATAACTTTTTATTTAGATATTGGGTATTATCTTTCTTTATAAACTAAATCAGGTCATAGGGGTTAGGCCTAACTTTGTCGAAAACAAATTTACATATATACTTCCAAATGTACCAGAGAACATAAGCATAATAATATCTATTGACACAATCTTTAAGCCATAAAATACACCAATCCTTATAAGAGATATTAACAGCTTTGTAAAAATTATTAGATAAAGATAAACCCCTCCAAATTGCTTCAGAAAACACACATTTAGTAAAAAGATAATCTATGCTTTCACTGACCATGCTATTGCATAAGGGACATTGAATATCAATAGGGGTATGTCTACCCAATATCTCCCTAATAGGCGGACAATCACTTAAGTTTTTCCATAAGAAAATTTAACTTTGGGAATTATGTTTAGATTCCAGATTCCTTTCCATTTAACAGGAGAATTCACATGATCCCTATCACATAATAAATTATATGCAGACTTTACAGAAACTGTGCCATCCCTAGTACATATCCATTTCAAAGTATCTTTCCTAGCTGTGTTACAAATAGGTTCAAGCAACTTAATGTTCTCTACAGTATCATTGTCAAAAACATTATTTATCAGGTTAAAATTCCATTTACCTTGATTGTCAATTAAATCAAAGACTTTAGATACTAAATGCATGCAATTGTTGTTTTTTTGTTTAGGACTTTTACCTTTAGGTAACCATTTATCTGACCAAATCTCTATGTCTTTACCATTACCTAACAACCAGCAGTGGTTTTCTCTAATAATATCTAGAATCTTACGGATACTAGTCCATACCCAAGACTTAACTGATTTTTCTTGTACTTAAGGGGATTAGAGGTTGGAAAGTATTTCTGTTTAAGAATGATGCACCAAAGTTTGTCTGGGTTTTCAATCAAGCGCCAAGAAAGTCTAGTAAGCAAATCTAGATTAAATTTATAGGGGTAATACCCAATCCACCATTTGCTTTACTAGAGCAAATGAAGTCCCAAGCTTTAATGAATAAACCTCTATTACTATTACTTTTCTGCCACCAAAAGTCTCTTTGCAAAGCATCAAGTTTATCTAAAGTTTTCTTGGGGAGAAGAAAGCACATCATTTGGTACATGGGGAATAACACTAGTGACAAAACAAATGAGAGTCTACCTGCTTGTGACAGGAATTTGGTGAAAATGCGGGGGGTATAAAAACCTCACCCAACAATTCGTTTGGCAATCTGAGAGGACTTACTCCAATATACTTTCTAGAGAATCAACTAGACAAACATACTCAATCTAGAGAAGTATATCAAAGAGTTTAATATCTCTGTTTCACAATGTAATCAGCAAATCAAACATATAGAAATACGCGAGCCTGATTATTATGTGAAACAACTTGAACAGTACCAAAGACCAATGTTCAAGTGTCAATCAATTTAAATCAATAACCAAAGGTTGGATTATCTAGTTGATTGATCTTAACGCACAACCAGTGATATTTCAATTATATAACAAAATATAATGCGGAAAAGAAATAACATAGAGACCAGAATTTTATTAACGAGGAAAACCGCAAATTCATAAAAACCCTGGGACCAAGTCCAGTTTGAACACCACACTGTATTAAGCCGCTATAGACACTAGCCTACTACCAATGAACCTCGAACTGGACTGTAGTTGAACCCTAATCAATCTCATACTGATTCAAGGTATAATTGCGTTCCTTACGTCTCTGTTCCCAACAGGATACTACGCACTTGATTCCCTTAGCTGATCTCACCCACAACTAAGAGTTTCTACGACCCAAAGTCGAAGACTTGATAAACAAATCCGTCTTACACAGAAAAGTCTATTTTAATAGATAAATCTATCTCCTACGGAAATACCTATGGGTTTTTGTTTCGTCTTAAGTAATCACTTGAAATGGTATGATCGATTTTGTGTTATTGGTATGACCAACTCTAGGCAAAGGGGAACCGATCTTAGTAAGTGGTACAACCGATCACAAGAGGGGAATCGATCCTTGTGTGAGGTGCACCAAGTTTTTAGATATTGGGAACCGATCCTATGAACATGTGCAACAAGTTTTTACACATTGGGAACCGATCCTATGGACATGTGAAACAAATACATGTTAGATACCATACCAATCCTGGTACCTAGTCAACCAAATTTTGGAAAGCTAGTTTGACTAATTTCAGTACCCACATGGAGGTAGAACCGAAACTTGTTTTGGTAGAACCATGAAACCCATGATTGCTGATTTGATAGGATAATCAATCATATAGTTCTTGGAAGATATACAGACCAATTTTAAACTTGTTTGGAAGTGTGGGAAATCGATTCCTAGAGTGTAAGTATGGAAGAGGAATTACAAAGTAAAGATGTCGACATACTTTGAACATGTGCAGTAACGCTTATCTTTTATTGTTCAAAGATATTCCTTAATAGCTAAAGGAGAACCCCAGATCGAAAATAAATTAAGAATTTTTTAATTAAGGTTGTTAGTTTTGCATATCTTTAGAAAAATAAAAATTAGTAATGTGCATTTACTAGTTGAAGATTTTCATAGAGATTTTCGGTCATTATTTGGACAAAGCATTTCCAGGAATTATGGAAACCGAATTTGGAATATATTGCATATCTTGAGAATATTTTCGTTTTTGGAAATTCCTTGGTGTCCAAACTTCATTGGTCTATAAATATCAAAGTTTGCATTTCGAGCAAACTAATCCTCAGAGCCAGCAAAACTACCTAGTTGTGTTTTTACTAGTGGAGCCGCCTATTCGGAGAGGAAAGTAAACTAATTAGGCAAAATCTCTTACGGCCGCTCAGTTTAAAGACTTCTTTGGGATTGAGAAGCTCTATTAGTACCGTTGGTGGGAAACTAGATAATTTCGGTTTATTATTAGTTTTCGATTAATTTGATTGACTAACGATTGTTGAACTTTGGTTGCACCTAGTTTTTTTAATCTTGAAAATATTCTCTTCTGATATAAGATTCACTCAAACTAGATCTAAGTTTCAACGAGGATCTTTAGACTGTTTGTAGATCTAAAGACATCTTGTGATAATCCATTGTTAATAGACTTCGTTTTGTGTGTGATTGATCACAAGAGATTCAAGTTGATTGTGTGTAGGTTTTTATTGAAGATCTAAGAATATTTGAAGACAAAGAAGACTTTGAAGATTTATGATTTGGGTTCATAATCTTTGGTATGCACAATACTTGTTTCGGGTAAAGAGGATCCAACTATAATCGTTTTATCCTTGTGGTAGATTGGATTGATTAGTTGAGTAGATCGACATCAATATAATTCTTTGTGATTAAAAGTATTGATTGCAAAATATTGACAATTACTTTGGTAGTTGTTATTAGATAGATCTAAGGACCTGACAAAGGAGTTTATTGGGATAAATAGAAGATCCTTTTGTCGAACTCGTATCACTTGGTTGAAAAGAGTTATTACCGAACAAATTTGTTGTTCCTTTACTGTTTGGAATACGAACCAAAGGAATTGTTACAAGTACGTGACTTATTTACAAGTTGGAGGCGCATGAATACAGACTGAACTAGGTGAACTATAGGTTTCGTTGCTTGGTCTCTATACGAAGTTGATTTTATTTTGTATAGTGGCTTAATCCTGAGAGTATTCAATTCTGGACAAGGTCCCGGGGTTTTTCTGCATTTGTGGTTTCCTCGTTAACAAAATCTTGCTGTGTTTTTTACTTTTCTGTTTCCTGCAATTATAATTTTTTTATTATAATTAGAAGTAAAATACGTAAACATTAATTCTTGTTTACTTGATAGTAATCCTACTGTGTTTGATTAAGTCTGAACCATTTATCAAGTAAACATACTTCGTTGTTGTATTGTCTCGATCTTGTATCCATAGTCAATAACGCAAGTTATCTTGTTGTCCTATTGTCTCGATCTTGTGTCCATAGACAATCACACGAAATGTGAACCGATTAGTTGTATTGTCTCGACTCGGTCTATAGACAATCACTTTCGGAGAAAGGACTTATATGTGGAAAAGTTTTGGATTGAGGTATATTTGGGTACCCTCGTCTTTTCAATTGGTATTATAGAATGGAAACACGAAAAGATCTAACAATCTGTGTTTGGTGTGATCCAACCTATGAGAAATTGAATCTATATCTGATTCAATTAACGTAGAGCAAGAAGATGATATACTTCATAACGGATGTTTGTTTTTAAAACCTGATAAACAACTCTGCACTGTTAGTTTACTAGTGGAACACAACTCAGGAAATATTAACCATGATGAGTTAATAAGAAAACAAATTGTTGTGACAAACAAGTCAGATTCAGATGACAGTGATAAGATTAATTTTTTCATAAAGCTTGCTGAAAAATATAATCTGAAGGATAATATATATTATCCATCTGCCGAGAATATCTTCAGAGAATCTTTGATTCATGAAGAAGCTGAATCTAAAGGACTTGAATTTGTTCAAGCCAAAAGTGGTATGTTAGTTAAAACAAGGATATGTGATTCTAATCTCCATAATATTTTAATTAATATACAACGTCGTGATTCTAATAGTCTCACCACTTACAAGAATCAAAATATATATGTTTTAAGGGGTAATCCTTTGACTAGTATCCAACCAAGATCATTCAACGATGATCATCTCTTAAACAGAGAAAATGTCCGACTCAAGTACAAAAAAACAAATGATTTCAGATCATGCTGTTTTGTTGTTGATCAACTGTCTAAAATAGAATCCAGGAAACAATCTCATCAGATGATGTTGTCTTATTCCAAGGAATTCGGGGGTCGATATAAGAGTTATGGTTATTTCACAACTCAAAAAACTTTAAGTCACGCTTATGATTCTGTTCATCGAACTGATCATTTTGTTAAATCAGAACACTCCAGCTGTGAAACTGTAAAAGAATTTTATTCTTGGAATAATCCCAAAAAGAAATATATTCAAAAATATCATGATGGATCATGTTCCACAAATTCTGAGCTATCACAAGCTCACTCCAACAACTGATGTTGGCATTCAAAATTTTCCTAGATGTGCTCAATTCAAATAAAAGGGAAGTTCTTAAAAGGAGCACGAGAATATGAATAAAAAATAATATTATACTCATGAATATCTAAAGTGTTTTTCTATACTTGGAATACCTTTTATATCTTTAGAAAAATACTTTCGATCCTTGGAAAGTCCATGAGAAAATTTGGGGAAAATATTTTCAAATCATCTAGATCATACTGGTTCAAAATATTCTTATGTTGTTTCCGAAAGTATATATTTTCACAAATAATATACCTTGATTAGGTATCTCAATCTTGGAAACCAAGTTTGATTTGTTATATAAACCATCTATAGGACCGATACTTCTCTCTATGTTTTGTCTGCGGTCAAAGATGGGTAAAAATACTATTGATGTTGAATCCCAACTTCTAAAACTTGAAACCTTTCAAGTTGAGCTCAAATGATATTTCTCAAAAGAACATAAAAAGAATCATATTTCTTTTGAACTCATGTTTATGTTAATGGGAGATTTTGAAGTTGCTCGTGAACTTATGGAAGCTACAGTTTTGAATGAAAAGCTGCTTGAGTTAAAAATCTTAAAGTTGATCGTGGAAGTAAATCTCTTGAAAAAAAGACTCAATCATCTGAAAGAAAAGAGAAGATTTAAAATTCAGAACACTGAGGAATCTTCGGTGAATAATGAGAGCACTTCTAAAGATTAAGTTATTAGCTTTAATACTTAATCAAAGATAATAGACATCAGTTTTTGATTCCTTTCAATAATTGTATTTAGTCTATTATGAATAAAACTATCTTATTATGAATAAAATTATTTGGTTTATAATTTTTCTTGTGATAGTTTTTTATTACATAGCCTATGCTTGAATGCTTTATATTATTGCTATGTATGATTATGGGATGTTTGATTTCAATTTTCATAACCTTGATATTTGATCTCATATATTGTGAATCCTTATGGTTTGGGTGACTTTTTCGTTTAGCAGGATTAAGTTCTAGCCCATGTTAGTAGGCTTTATCAAAGGATCATGAGGGGTTATGATCGAAACAATATGTGAAAAATTCACAATATGTTGAATCGTTTGGTTTAGCATAAAATCATATGTGTTTCGAGGTTTCAACTTTTGCATTGCATAAGTTAAAACCGATTTTCAACCTTTCTCTTGTAAAGGATGGTTGTTGTCGTTATTTTGTCTTGCATAAGGATGACAACATAGTGATATTTCAGTATTAATTCTCCCTGGAAAGAATATGCAAACATTATTGGAGAAAAGGATGTGAAATTTGAGGTAACGAGTTTGTTAGTTAATCGTTTTCCTGTTTAAGAAAAGCCTGATTTTATTGCATAATATTTATTGCTTTTGCTTATTTTGCTTAACAAAATTTCGGTACAATTGATGTTTATTCCATTATTTGTGTATGGGTGTGTGTGTGATTTAATTTTTTCAGGTTAAGAAAAAATATTGTTATCTTGCTTTATTGTTTGGTATCAATCGTTTAGGCTTACAAAATTTCAGTGCAGTTGCGTGCTTTAATGTCTATGTTGTTTCAATTGCTTCTGGTTGAGGTAAATAATTATGCAAGTTGATTTATTTGGTTTGTATGAATTGTTTATGGCTTAACAAAAGAAAAGGTTTCGGGATGAATTGTTTAGTCCAATTCGATTCCGGATAAGAGAAACTAAGTTAATTCTGATCTTAGTTAGACTTATCAAAGTAGAGGTTTCAGTTATTCAAGTCTAATCGAATGCCTTAACAAGAAATCCGAGTTAACTAACCTAGTACTTGTCTTGTTTAAAAGTGAAAGGTCTAAGTTATATGGATAATTAGAAGCTGATGAGAAAAATAGAGTTATCTTTATTTTGGTCTTATCAAACAAGCGATTGTATTTGTACAATCGATTTTGCAAAGGAACTAAGGTGCTTAGTCGAATTGGTTTTCTAAACTATTAGGGAAAATTGCTTCGGGAAATTGTTTCCTTGGTAACATATCAAAACAAAATTATTTTGTAGTCTCGGTTTTGATATTGGTTATCAAAAATGGTGTGTGGAACCCTCATGCTTAACTCTTATAGGTTTGCAAGTCTTGTGGGATTTGTAAGATTCTTTTCGTTTGTCCTTTATTTGCTCGTATCTTTGTCATTTTGTGACAAAAACAGGGAGAAATATATGGAGTAAACAAGTGATACTGGTATTGATTTATATTGATTGGTATCACTAAGGGAAATGACAATGGTGCTTAAACATTTTATCTAACGAAAGAGTAAAGCATAGACTGAGGGGGAGAAGCATATCATATGATAATGGGAATAACAAATACGTGCGGATTGAAAAATCTACCTATCTTACCTTTAGGGGGAGTATTAGCTTTGTTATTATAATGTCAACATCAGCATTTATGGATTGAATGTATATAGGTTATTGTGATGTTGAATTTGGGAATCAAGCGTATGTGTAATGAATTATTGTAATTTGTTTATCCATATGATGTAAGAGTTTTGTCACTAAAATTGACAAAGGGGGAGATTGTTAGAGCATAGCTCGGTTGAACCCACCAAGCGTTGGTTTGTCAAGTTTGGTTGTCATATTTTAGTGAATCAAAACTCATTTAAAGAGTTGCTTGATTATGTATTAGAGTCAACTTTGTATAGGTTAGCTTGAAAGTATTAGGATATGAGACATTACAAGTATTACATGATGCCTTGAAGAATGTGAAGAAGTATAGAGCTACAACGACAACATCATCCTTCCACTTTAGGTTAGTAATATTTGACTTGAACTGTTTCATTCCCTAACATATCTTTCAAGTCGTGCATATTGAAAACATAAATATGAAGCTATGAATGATTATACTCTGGTTAGACGTAGTATTAAATAATACAATACGAAGTATAATGCTTATCTTTTGAACCTCGTATATAAGATATCGACATAATCGTTTGAATGCTATTGTGATTATGTATGGGTATGAGGTGAAGATTTCATATTAGGAAATAATGTTTTACATTTGTTTAAAGGAAGTAAATTCATGAACTTGTTTTGTGAACCGAAAGGGAAATCGCTAGGCTTATTGGTACTGTTATTCATTGCATATATTTTGAACTACCAATGTGTGTGATTAATATAACCTCTCACGACTTGTTTATGTTCTTGGAAAAACTATTCACAAGGTTTGACTTTTGTATTGGTATGACTTTTATTAGTGAAACCGATCTTAAGTAATCACCTGGAATGGTATGATCGATTTAGTGTTATTGGTATGACCAACTCTAGGCAAAGGAGAACCGATCCTAGTAAGAGGTGAAATCGATCACAATAGGGGAATCGATCCTTTATGAGGTGCATCAAGTTTCCAGATATTGGGAACCGATCCTTTGAACATGTGCAACACGTTTTTATACATTGGAACCGATCCTATGGACATGTGCAACAAATACTAGTTAGATACCATATATATGTGGGAACCAATCCTAGTACCTAGTCAACCGAATTTTGGAAAGCTAGTGTGACTAATTCCAGTTCCCACATGGAGGTAGAACCGTAACTTGTTTTGGTAGAACCGTGAAACCCATGATTGGTGATTTGATAGGATAATCAATCACATAGTTCTTGGAAGACAAACAAACCAATTCTAAACTTGTTTGGAAGTGTGGAAAATCGATTCCAAGAGTGTAAGTATGAAAGAAGAATTACAAAGTAAAGGCGTTGACATACTTTGAACATGTGCAGTAATGCTTATCTTTTATTTTTCAAAGATATTCCTTAATAGCTAAAGGAGAATCCCGTATCGAAAATAAATTAAAAATCTTTTAATTAAGGTTGTTAGTTTTGCATATCTTTAGAAAAATAAAAATTAGTAATGTGCATTTACTAGTTGGAGATTTTCTAAGAGATTTTTGGTCATTATTTGGATAAAGTTTTTCCAGGGATTATGGAAACCGAATTTGGAATATATTTCATATCTTGAGAATTTTCGGTTTTGGAAATTCCTTGGTGTCCAAACATCCTTGGTCTATAAATATCAAAGTTTTCATTTCGAGCAAACTAATCCGCAGAGCCAGCAAAACTACCTAGTTGTGTTGTTACTAGTGGAGCCGCCTATTCGGAGAGGAAAGTAACCTAATTAGGCGAAATCTCTTACGAGCGCTCAGTTTAAATACTTCTTGGGAATTGAGAAGCTCTATTAGTACTGTTGGTGGGAAACTAGATAATTGCGGTTTCTTATTAGTTTTCGATTGATTTGATTGACTAATGGTTGTTGAACTTTGATTGCACCTAGTTTATTTATGCTTGAGAATCTTCTCTTCTGATATAAGATTCACTCAAGCTAGATCGAAGTTTCGACGGGGATCTATAGACTATTTGTAGATCTAAAGACGTCTTGTGATAATCCATTATTAACAGACTCTGTTTTGTGTGTGATTGATCACAAGAGATTCAAGTTGATTGTGTAAAGGTGTTTATTGAAGATCTAAGAAGATTTGTAGACAAAGAAGACTTTGAATATTTATGATTTGGGTTCATAATCTTTGGTGTGCACAATACTTGTTTCGGGTAAAGAGGATCCAATAATAATCGGTTTATCCTTGTGGTAGATTGGATTGATTAGTTGAGTAGAGCGGCATCAATACAAATTCTTTATGATTAAAAGTATTGATTGAAAAATCTTGACAATTACTTTGGTAGTTGTTATTGGATAGATCTAAGGAACAAAGGAGTTTATTGGGATAAACGGAAGAGCCTTTTGTCGAAAGCATATCACTTGGTTGAAAAGAGTTGTTACCGAACAAATTTGTTGCTCCTTTACTATTTGGAATAAGAACCAAAGTAATTGTTCCAAGTGCATGACTTATTTACAAGTTGGAGGCACATGGATACATACGGAACTAGGTGAACTATAGGTTTTGTTGCTTGGTCTAAACTATACGAAGTTGGTTTGATTTTGTATAGCGACTTAATCTTGAGAGTATTCAATTCTGGACAAGGTCCTGGGGTTTTTCTGCATTTGCGGTTTCCTCGTTAACAAAATATTGTTGCGTCTTTTACTTTCCTATTTCCATATTTATAATTGTATTATTATAATTAGAAGTAAAATACACAAACGTTAATTCCTATTTACTTGATAGTAATCCTATTGTGTTTGGTTAAGTCCGAACCATATATCAAATAAACATACTTCATTGTTGTATTGTCTCAATCTTGTATCCATAGACAATCACAAGAAATGTGAACCGATTAGTTGTATTGTCTCGACTCGGTCAATAGACAATCATTTTCGGATAAAGTACTTATAGGTGGAAAAGTTTTATATTGAGGTATATTTGGGTACCCTCGTCTTTTCACTAGTATTATTAATCACTTCACAGTAATCTAAATCGTATGATGGCGAAACTAGATATCATGGAATCACAAATGACGAAGGTGTTTGTGATTACTTTTTATCTTGCCTATCGGAGATTAAATCTCGAGCAAATCTTAGAGAAGACAATACTCAAATAATATAATCGGGCAAGATCAGAACACGCGACTACAAAGAAAATAGTTGGGTTTGGCTTCACAATTCTAATGAAGTCTTTGAAGTCACTAACCTACAGGGTCTCAATAGAAACCTAAGGCTAAAGGAGAATCGACTCTAGTTGATGCAACTAGTAACACACAAGAGGTGTGGGGATTAGGTTTCCCAATTGCTAGGGTTATCCTTAATATAGTTTTCAAATCGGGGTTTACAATCCAAGTTACCCTGTGAAAAAGCGGGTGTCTAATAACCACACCCAATATTTCGATTAGCAATCTATATGGACAAACTCCAATATACTATCTAGAGAATCAACTAGACAGTTAGACTCAATCAATATAAAAGTATATCAAAGAGTTTATATCTCTCTCACTTGATTTGATCTTACTCAAGAAAATAAAAATCTGCGAGTCTTTATCATAAACAAGGAGATAACTTGGATGGTACCAAAGACCAATATCCAAGTGTCAATCAATTTAAATCAACAGCCAAAAGGTCGGATATTCTAATTGATTGAACAACACACAACATGTATTATTTCAATTATATAACAAATATAATGCGGAAAAGAAATAACACAGACACTAGAATTTTTTTAACGAGGAAACAACAAATGCAGAAAAACCTCGGGACCTAGTACAGATTAAACATACACTGTATTAAGTTGCTACAGACACTAGCCTACTCCAAATTAACTTCGGTATGGACTGTAGTTGAACCCCAATCAATCTCACACTGATCAAAGGAAAGAAGTTAGCTACAAGTGAAGAAGGGATAAAGACTAATTGAAACTTGTTCAAGTACAAGATTTTTACTTTTAATTGTGTAGAGGACGAGAAAATAAATACAATGGCGAAAGAACGGAGTCATTCTGAGTTCGTATGAAGATGTTATGAGAAAAACTAGAACTCAGAAGGATAAAAGGGCAAAATGGTCATTATACAGGAAAATAGCTAATGGCACCCACATTGCACGATAATGGCTGTCACTATGCTAAGGGGCAGTAAAGTTCAAAGCAGCTACTAGAGGCAGTCAGGTCTTTTACAATAGGGGGCTGCCGAAATTCTAATAATGCTAAAGGCACCTGGTTTATTACTCAGGGAAACTCGTCTTCCTTATTCCTCTGCAGCAAATAGGCGATGGCAGTCAGAACTTGATTATAATGATGATCACGATGGTGATGGATTTTGATCAACAATTATATTCGAATTTGAATATATCACTGGGTTCCTGGAGATGATAGAAAGCTTGGGTAGGAACCTGATTTCAATTCAATGGGCTCGAGCAAGTTCAGGGAGTTGTTGGAAGATATGTCGGTGATGGTGATACTGCCATTGATGGTGGTGATCGAAGCTGCTGAAAGTTACTCGTGATGAAACTGCAGAGAAGAACCCGAAGAGATGGTTGCGGTTCGAGCTTGGTTTGATGGCGTTGCAGAGAGTTGCAGCGTCTGATTTTTGTTGTTGCCATTAATGTCGAGAAGAACATGACGCTGTTCTTGGTAACGGAGATGGAAGATAAGATTGCTACTGAATGGGAGTGACCGAAGACATGAATCTGTGTTGATGGAGATTCGAGCAAGAGATGAAGTCGAGTCTGAAAGAGAAGATGAAGATGGCAGTAATGATGACGAACGAGAATTGAGCTAATTGCAGCTTCTATTCACGGTGATGGAGTTGAGCTGTTTAGGATTGAAAATGAAAGGAAGTTGTTGTTAGAGATAATGAAGCTAGTGATTGATATCCACGGAGTTGGATCAAGGACATGAGGACGATGGAACAGAGTAATGGCTTCTGCCATTTCCCGATGAGGAATATGACGTCATAAAGGGACCCACCCAGCACATGCAGCAGAAGAAAATAGGAATAGGGCGAGCACGTGAATGAAGAAAGAGTACGTATGGTGGGCCGTGATGCAGCAGGTCTGCAGAGCTCTGACGCGTTTTGGAGAAAAGTGAAGATCCAGTGTATTACGGAGTGTCGAAGATGAATAAATCTACGGTGCAGATGATGAAACATTGGTTCTGCTAAAGGTTAAGCCAATTGGAAGCCATGCCTGTGTTTTATTAGAGTAACTCGTCTACATCGAATCATTAATACCTATTTGGGATAAACTAGAACCGACTTTGAATCCTTATCAAGTACGATTATTTTGGATAAGATTTACTCATTGGTTATAAATACGAGAAAGGAAAATTCATTTATTCCTTCTTTTATTATTATTTTTTTACCTAAAAGACAGAAACAAAGATAAAAATAAAGTTTATGCACCTGGTTTTTTTCGTGAGCTTTCATATTTAGTTTTAATTTATTTTTTTCTTATTTATTTAATTTTTATTACTCTTTATCTATGAGTAGATAAACTTCTTATTGATTAGGATGATTTCAAAGTCCTGAACAATGAAGCTTTAATTTCTTAAACCATGTTTATTTCAAATTTTATTTATTTGTTGATTATCTTTATTATTTTTAAAGTTTAAGAATATTGATGGGTTATTTAAAGTGATCAATTAAATCAACCAATCAATATTTCTTATACTAGTTTAGGGTTGTGTGATACATGTAATTGTCACATCAGCTCTTTACACAAGTAGTAAATCGCAAGATATGACAGAGGGATTCTGTTAAGCAACTGTGTATAAAGATAACACTAGTAAGTGGGCCGAGCCTATGCGTCTGATGCTAGGATCAACCTGATTCACAGAGTGTAAAGCATTCGGTTAATCTACACCTTGAGAGCTTATTCTTGGTGGGTTAGTTGGATATAAAATGGTAGTCGAGCGCTTCCGTATCCAGTGACAACAGGAATCCGGGGGATAGCAGAGCTTATTGCTATTCTACGGTTGGTAACAATATAAATTCAACAATAGATAAACTTATATTCAATTAAGTTTCAGCTCAGTGACTGCAAAGGATTCCCTAGTCATCTTTCTTCATATTGTTTACAACAAAGTTTTATTATTTTGTTTTATTAATTAGTTCGATTCAAAATCTCAAAACCCCCTTTTCGGTTACTCTTTAACAACTAAAACTCCCTGCTCTTCGTGGGAACGAACTCCTTGCCATTATATTACTAGTTAATTATGTGGAAAAAAGTAATTAATTTTTTGTGTAAACGACGCGCATCAAATTTTGGCGCCTCTGCCGGGGAGCAGTCGGTAGCTTTAGTTGTTTTTTTTTAGTTTTATTTTGTTTTTAGATTTTCATTTTAGTTTTTTTTTTTAAACTTTGTCTTCTAGATTTTTGTTTTAGGTACTTAATCTCTGGCATCGAAGGATTGGAATTATCAGAGGTGTGGAATTGAAACTCGCAAGGGAATGGCACTACAAGCACATCCAAAGTTACAAGAAGAACCTTCTACATCAACAATGGTAGGCGGTACAAATAATCCACCTCCACCTCCACCTCCGGAGAGGAGGACGTTGAGAGATTTAACATCACCATGTTTGGAATCTCAACCATTGTGTATTACTCTAACTGACACAGTGGAACTTAAGTCAAATATTCTTCAATGGGTTCCAAAGTTCAAGGGATTACCGGGTGAAGATCTTAATTGACGCCTGCATCAGTTTCAGAATATAGTAAGAAGTATGAAAAGAGCGATGATAATGATGATACAGCTTTTCTACAAGCTTTTTCGTTTTCATTAACGTACCAAGAAGAATCATGGTTATATTATCTCCCTTCCGGAAGTATTACCACATGGACCGGAATTAAAAAGCTATTTTAGAGAAGTATTTTCCTGCTTCTAAAGCTGCAGCTATTCGTAAGGAATGTTCAGATTACTGGAGAATCTTTGTACGACTATTGGGAGAGGTACAAGATATTGTTGGCAAGTTGCCCACACCATCAGATATCACCACAACTTATCATTACACAATTCTATGAGGGGTTACTACCGCATGAGAGACACTTGATTGATGCGGCTAGTAGTTGTGAACTGGCTAATAAAACTATCGAGGAGGCTACTAGTTTGATTGAGAGCATGGATGCAAATACGCAACAATTTTATACTAGAGATTCGTCGGTGGTTAGAAGAGTTAGTGAGATGGGAGATTCATCACATATGGAGAAAAGAATGGGTAATGTGGAAAAGATGGTCCAACGGATAACTTCTGCAATTGTTCCTACATATGAAGATGATGCTGAAGCGAATGCTATATTTCCTAATCAAAGGCCAAGATATGATCCATATTCTAATACTTATAATCCAGGTTGGAAAGATCATCCTAACTTCAGTTATGCCAACAAGAAAGCTGCAGCTCCTAATCCATATGCGAGACAAGGTGGTTTCCAACAACAATTCCAACCACAACAAAAACCTCCAACTGAAGAATCTAAGATTGATATGCTCATCTCCATGTTTCAATAAAGTCAACAAAAGTCTGATCAAAATCAGTTGAAAACTGATAACGCTATCTGAGATTTAGAAACTCAGATGGGGAAAATGGTGACAGATATGAATCAAATGAAGGCTCAAGCTTAGACAAAGTTTCCAACATAACCTTTTGTGAACCCAAGAGAGCACGTTAATGCAGTAACTCTAAGAAGTGGAAGACAAATGGAAGAGCCAAAGAAGCAACAAGTGGTTAATAACGACATCGAAAAGGAAATAGAGGAGGAAACCGTCCCAAAGGAAAATCCAACCTCAATCGGCCAACCTAAGGACACGGTTCCTACTTTTACCACACCACCTCCTTTCCCTAGTCATTTTTCCAAGTCAAAGAATCAAGTTCAAGACAAGGAGATCATGGATATTTTCCGCAAGATACAAATCAACATTCCATTTATTGATGCCATCAGAACCGTACCCAGGTATTCTAAGGTTTTGAAGGATTTGTGCATAAGGAAGGATAAGTTGATTGCTAATTAAATTACACAGGTGGGAGAAAGTGCTACAACTATGTTACTAAAGAATATGCCTGCAAAGTGTGAAGATCCGGGTGGCTTCACAGTGCCAATTAGTATTGGTGACCGACGATTTGAGCGTGCTTTGATTGATTTGGGAGTATCCATAAGTGTTATGTCAGCCGATGTTTATGATTCTTTGAATCTTGAACCTTTGAAAGAGGCAAAGATTACTATTCAATTGGCAAACAAGTCCAATACATATCCTAAGGGAGTCGTGGAGGACGTTTTAGTTCAAGTGAATCGATTAATCTTTTCGGTTGATTTCTACATTGTGGATATGGAAAATAGAGATAATTGTTCATCTACTTCGTTACTTCTTGGGAGACCATTTATGAAAACAACAAAGACGAAGATTGATGTGGACAATGGTACACTCACTATGGAATTTGATAAGGAGATTATTCGCTTCAACATATTTTAAGCTACGCGTTATCCTAGTGATGTGCACTCCTCTTTCTCTATTGATGTTATTGATTCGTTATCACAAAAAATGTTTGATTTGAGAAATGAAGATGAACTTGGAGTTGTGTTGCAAAATAACATTGATTTGGACGTTCATGGGCAACCAAACTTGGACGTCGACTTAGTCAAAGAGATAGTGGAAATGTGTGGTGTTTTAACATCATTACAAGAAGCTAGAACGGGTAATATCTCTTATATTTCTTTACTCGTGACTAATGAGGTTCCTTTACCTTATATTGTGCAGGCACCTAAGATATAATTAAAGCCTATTCTCGATAACTTAAAGTATGCTTACTTGGGTAATAAAGAGGAGCTTTTGGTGATCATTGCAAAGAACCTCACTGCCATACAAGAAGTACGTCTACTTCGGGTTCTGAAAGAGCACAAAACAACCATTGGTTGGACAATTGCTGACATTAAAGGCATTAGTCCAGCCATGTGCATGCATAGAATCCTTATGGAAGATGATGTCAAGCCAGTACGTGATGCTCAACGTCGGCTTAACCCCCCAATGATGGAGGTCATGAAGAAAGAGATACTCGAATTGCTAAGTGTGGGGGTAATTTACCTAATTTCTGACAACAAATGCGTTAGCCCGGTGCAAGTGGTGCCTAAGAAATATGGTGTCACTGTTGTTAGAAATCAAGATGATGAACTTGTTCCTACAAGAGTTCAAACAGGATGGATAGTGTGCATAGACTATAGAAAGCTCAATTCGGCTACCCGCAAGGATCACTTTCCTTTGCCTTTTATTGACCAGATGTTAGAGAGGTTAGCGGGACATACTCATTATTGCTTTTTGGACGGTTATTCGGGTTACAATCAAGTAGTTATTGCACCGGAGGATCAAGATAAAACTACATTTACTTGCCCTTTCGGTACATTTGCATATAGAAGAATGTCGTTTGGTCTTTGCAATGCGCCTGCCACTTTTCAGAGATGTATGGTCAATATATTTTCTGACTACGTGGAAAACATCATTGAGGTATTTATGGATGATTTCAATGTTTATGGTGACTCATTTGATATTTGTTTAAATAATCTTGAACTTGTGCTTAAAAGATGCATAGACACTAATCTTGTTTTAAACTGGGAGAAATGCCATTTTATGGTAAACCATGGTATAGTACTTGGTCACATCGTGTCCTCTTAGGGGGTCGAAGTGGACAAAGCAAAGATAGACTTAATAAAAAACTTACAATACCCCACTTCGGTGAGGGAGATTCGCTCGTTTCTTGGTCATGCAGGTTTTTATAGGCGGTTCATCAAAGAATTCTCCAAAATCTCAATGCCGATGTGCAAATTATTACAAAAGGAGGTTGCCTTTAACTTCAATCAGGAGTGCAAGGATTCCTTTGACAAATTGAAGGAGATGTTGACTACTGCACCAATTATTAAGTCACCTGACTGGAGTTTACCATTCGAGTTAATGTGTGATGCAAGTGATTATGCAGTCGGATCTGTTTTGGGTCAGAAAGTAGACAAGAGGTCGCATTTGATTTATTATGCAACAAGGACCCTTAATGAGGCTCAAATCAACTACTCAACCACTAAGAAAGAGTTGCTGGCTATAGTATTTGTATTATAAAAATTCAGAGCTTATTTGGTGGGTACAAAAGTGATTATATATTCTGATCATGCAGCACTTCGTTACCTATTGAAAAAGAAGGAGGCCAAGCCAAGACTCATAAGATGGATTCTTTTGTTACAAGAATTCAATATTGAAATCAGAGATAAGAAAGGTGTCGAGAATACTGTTGTTGATCATCTTAGTAGACTTGTTATATCCGAAGAAGAACTTCCCATATAAGATCGTTTTCCAGATGAACAACTCTTCTCGATTGAAGAATCAACACCTTGGTACGCTGATATAGTGAACTATTTGGTTACAAGGAAAGTACCTAGTACGATGTCTAATTTTCAAAAGTTAAAGCTTAAGAAAATAGCAAAAAAATATGTGTGGGATGAGCCCTACTTGTGGAAATACAGTGTTGATCAGATTATCCGCAGGTACGTACCTAACTCTGAATTTCAATTAATTCTGTCTTTTTGTCATTCTTATGCTTGTGCTGGTCACTTTGGTTCTAAACGTACCACTCTCAAAGTTCTTGAGAGTGGCTTTTATTGGCCTACCCTATTTGAGGATGCATATGCTTTTTGTAAATATTGTGATAGATGTCAATGGACGGGTAATTTAGGTGCTCAAAATCAAATGCCACTCACACTGATTCTTCATGTAAAGATTTTCGATGTGTGGGGTATTAATTTTATGGGCCCTTTTGTTAATTCGAATGGAAATTTTTATATACTTTTTGCTGTAGATTATGTTTCAAAATGGGTGAAAGCTAAAGCCACCCCTACTAATGATTCACAAGTTGTTTGTGAGTTTGTGGAGGAATATATTTTCTCTAAAAATGGTACACCAAGAGTGGTTATCAGTGATGGAGGTTCGCATTTCAAGAAATCTTTCCATGCTCTCCTCAAGAAGTACAACATTACACACAAGGTTGGCACGCCATATCACCCACAAACTAGCGGGTAAGCTGAAATTTCAAATCGTGAAATCAAGTTCATTCTGGAGAAAACTGTCAATACTACAAGAAAGGATTGGAGTTTCAGGCTCAATAATGCACTTTGGGCGTATAGAACGGCGTATAAGACACCAATTGGTATGTCTCCATATCGGTTGGTTTATGGCAAAGCTTGTCATCTCCCAGTTGAACTTGAGCATAAGGCTTTTTGGGATGTAAAGATGTACAACATGGAGTATGATGAAGTTGGGAAAAAAAGGAAGCTACAAATAAATGAGTTAGAGGAAATCCGTAATGATGCTTATGAGAGATCTCGTATATACAAGGAAAAGACGAAGTTATTCCACGACAAAATGATTTCTCGAAAGAGTTTTGTTGTGGGGAAAATTTTTCTTTTATTTAATTCTCGTCTTAAGTTATTTTCTGGCAAGCTAAGGTCCCAATGGGTGGGACCATTTGTTGTTACTAATATTTTTCCTCATGGTGCATTTGAAATAACTAGTCCTAAAACTGGGAAAGTTTTCAAGATCAACGGCCATAGACTGAAGCCATACTACGAGAACTTCACTACAGTGGATGTTTATGAGATTGAGCTTCGTGATTTACTTCCTCTGGAGGAGTAATTTGGAGGATTCCAAGTCTGGATAAGGACGTAAAACTAAGCGCTAAATGGGAGGCAACCCATCGGTTTTGTATCTCTATCTTTTGTATTTTATTTTTCTTAGCTTTTCATATCATATTTTGACTTCCCACCTTATTTTACTTTGGATGACTTAATTACATTGAGGACAATGTAAAGTTTAAGTGTGGGAGAGTGTTTAGATATTTTGCATATAGAGTTTTTAGCCTTTTCGAGTCAAAATTTTCAATTTTTTTTATATATTTGAATAAAACCTTCAACTTGTAGAGATTTTAGAGTCACTAGCATACTTCTAGGTATGTTTACATAGAGAATTTTGACCGACATAACTGAACTTGGAAGTGTTAGGGAACTGTGTTCGGATTTGTTACGAATTGGAGTGTTAAATAATGGATTTAATCATGCCGGTGTTGCAAATTAGGAGCAGACAGAAATGCATTATTAGAGTTGATGATCAATCATTAGTGGAGACTACCTATTTTATAATCAACAGAGGCACCAGACCAAATTTTCTTAGTAGCTGACTAAAAAACTTTCTTTTGAGTGTGTATCACCGTACCTTAATTCCGGGTAGAATGGTGAGCTACCCAACTTCACACCATTTTCAACACTATTTTTGATCTCTTGAGTGCTAATTTTGTCAATCATGAGGGTGACGTCTATAGATGAAAGCCACCTTCTTGTATTTTGATTTGCAGTTAGCACCATTCTCTCTCTCGCCAACAACAGATCCATGGAAACACATCATCATCCACAAGCGCAGCAACATCAAATCTACAAGGAAAGTTGAAGACGTTTGAGGTTTACAAGAAACAATTCAAGGAAGAGCAAATTTAATATCCAAGTAAAGCAACATACAATGAGCAGATTTTGATATACATGTTGAAGACTTACATATAAGGAGCGGAATTCTATATCTAAGTATGAAGACTTATTTACAAGAGCAAAGAAAATCAAAAGATGAGAGTTATTGAAGTTTATGATAAGAAGACAATACAAGTTGTGAAGAACAAAGTGGTAAAGTACTTCTTTCATGGCCATGTTATTTTAATTCTATTATAGTTGCAATCTCTTAAAAAAAAATACAAAAAAAAAAAATACAAAAAGATTTGCATTTAGGTTGTTATTTTTATTTTTCAATAAGGCCATAGGGAAGAAAAATTTATAAGGAAGTTACAAGCAACAAGGAAATTGAAGAGAAAAGAGTTACAAATTGTTGAAGTTCTATGAAGTTCAAGATTTTATCATCAACAATTGAATCTGAAGCCGAAGACCAAGAAGCTGAAGAAGACGAGCTGAAGACTACGTTTCTATTGGATGATGTGAGAGTGGTGTTATCATCGTTGCAATCGGATATGAAGGTGGTAAGTACTCTCATCCTCGATAATAGTGGTTGATTTCCTTTCTTAGAGATCATCAGAAAAAGATTTTTATTTCCCATGATCTCGTGGGGTCTCCATAAATTATTCGGAAGGTTTCCTTCCCACCATTCAACATGTTACAGGATTCCACTCTTCATTCCTACCTGCACACATGTGAGACCCATAAAAAAGCTGTCTTATTGAGTGAAATTATCATAAAATCCTTTTAAGTGAGGCAAAAGTCGAGGCGAAATGCTTATTGATCGCTCTCAAACACGCATTCTCTCATTATGGTGTGGTTATTTATTACTAAAGATTCAAGAATGAATATGTTCTTTGGTGGTTCTAACTTCTTATTACTAGCATGCAGAAACTTTATGTCCTCATAGCTCTTTGGATGCTTGGGACGCTGGAATGATTTGAAGTTGGAGTAGTTTTTGTGGGTATATCTCTCGTAAGCCCTCACGAGACTATAACTCGTCCACTAGGGACACCTAGGGGGTTTAAAGGCTTGTTGCACATGATAAGTGCAACCGTATCCTTGGAGAAATGGAGTTGTTGTAGTTTAGTTTGCTCGAGGACTAGCAAAAGCCAAGTGTGGGGGAATTTGATAAGTGCATATTTTACATATATTTAGTGTCAATTCCATGCTAGTATTTTTTGGTTTTCTTGCAAATTATTGTATATTACGCTTATTTTCTCTTCGCTGTGTTTTGTTAGGTAAATCATACAAAAGAAGTGAATTTGCACTTAATTGTGCAATGAAAGAAGCTAGCTACAAGTGAAGAAGGGCCAAAGACTAATTGGAACTCGTTAAAGTACAAGATTTTTAATTTTCATTGTGTAGAGGACCAGAAGATGAAGACAATGGCGAAAGAACAGAGTCATTCTGAGTTCGTATGGAGATGTTATGAGCAATACAAGAACTCAGAAGGCTAAAAGGGCAAAATGGTCATTCTACAGGATAAGAGCTATTGGCACCCACATTGCACGATAAGGGATGTCACTATGCTAAGGGGCAGTAAAGTTCAAAGCAGCTGCTAGAGGCAGTCAGGTCTTTTACAATAAAAAGCCAAATTTAACATCGCTAAAGGCACCTGGTTTATTACTCAGGGCAACTCATCTTCCTTATTTCTCTACAACAAACAAAGCGATGGCAGACGGAACTTGATTATCATGATGATCACGATGGTGATGGATTTTGATCAACAGTTATATTCGAATTTGAATATATCACTGGGTTCCTGGAGATGATAGAAAGCTTGGGTAGGAACCTGATTTCAATTCAATGGGCTCGAGCAAGTTCAGGGAGTTTTTGGCAGAGATGTCGGTGATGGTGATACTGCCATTGATGGTGGTGATCAGAGCTTCTGAAAGTTACTCGTGATGAAACTGCAGAGAAGAACCCGAAGAGATGGTTGCGGTTCGAGCTTGGTTTGCTGGCGTTGCAGAGAGTTGCAGCGTCTGATTTTTGTTGTTGCCATTAATGTCAAGAAGAACATGACGCTGTTATTGGTAACGGAGATGGAAGATGAGATTGCTGCTGAATGGGAGTGACCGAAGACAGGAATCTGTGTTGATGGAGATTCGAGCAAGAGATGAAGTTGAGTCTGAAAGAGAAGATGAAGATGGTGTTAGAATAGGCGCATCCAACTCAAAACCAATTGGAAATGAGTGGAGAGGCCCATAGAGTTATAAACCTCATGATCTTAGATTTCCCAGACAATGTGGGACTAATAAGATCAACATGCCCCCTCACGTATAGCCTCATTGAGTCTAACACGTGGACAACTAAATCAGGTGACGCGGAGTAAAGGCGCGGTCAAATGACTCGTCGCAAATAGCCTGCTCTGATACCAAGTTAGAATACGCGCATCTAACTCAAAACCAATTGGCAATGAGTGGAGAGGCCCATAGAGTTATAAACCGCATGATCTTAGATTGCCCAGACAATGTGGGACTAATAAGCTCAACAGATGGCAGTAATGATGACGAACGAGAATTGAGCTGATTGCAGCTTCTGTTCACGGTGATGGAGTTGAGATGTTTATGATAGAAAATGAAAGGAAGTTGTTGTTAGAGATAATGAAGCTAGTGATTGATATCCACGGAGTTAGATCAATGACATGAGGATGATGGAACAGAGTAATGGCTTCTGCCATTTGCCGATGAGGAATATGATGTCATAAAGGGACCCACCCAGCACATGCAGCAGAAGAAAATAGGAATAGGGCGAGCACGTTAATGAAGAAAGAGTACGTGTGGTGGGCCGTGATGCAGCAGTTCTGAAGAGCTCTGACGCGTTTCGGAGAAAAGTGAAGATCCAGTGTGTTATGGATCTTCGAAGCTGGATAAATCTACGGTGCAGATGATGACACATTGGTTCTGCTAAAGGTTAAGCCAATTGGAAGCCACGCCTGTGTTTTATTAGAGTAACTCGTCTACATCGAATCATCACTACCTATTTGGGATAAACTATAACCGACTTTGAATCTTATCAAGTACGATTATTTTGGATCCCAAGGGTTACTCGTTGGCTATAAATAGGAGACCAAAACCAAAGGAAAATTCATTCCTTCTTTTATTATTTTTCTTTTACCTAGAAGAAGACAGAAACAGAGAGAAAAATAAAGTTTATGCTCCTGGCTTTTCTTGTGAGCTTTCATATTTAGTTTCAATTTCTTTCTTTCTTATTAATTTAATTTTTATTACTTTTTAGCTATGAGTAACTAAACTTCTAATTGATTAGGGATGATTTCAAAGTCCTGAACAATGAAGCTTTAATTTATTAAACCAAGTTTATTTCAAGTTTTATTTGTTGATTATCTTTATTATTTTTAAAGTTTAAGTATATTGAGGGGTTATTTAAAGTGATCAATTAAATCAACCAATCAATATTTCTTCTACTAGTTTAGGGTTGTGTGATACGTGTAATTATCACATCAGCTCTTTACACAAGTAGTAAATCGCAAGAGCTGACAGAGGGATTCTGTTAAGCAACTGTGTATAAAGATAACACTAGTAAGCGGGCCGAGCCTATGCGTCTGATGCTAGGATAAACCTGATTCATAGAGTGTAAAGCATTCGGTTAATCTACACCTTGAGAGCTTATTCTAGGTAGGTTAGTTGGATAGAAACTGGTAGTCGAGCGCTTCCGTATCCAGTGACAACAGGAATCCGGGGGATAGCAGAGCATATTGCTATTCTACGGTTGGTAACAATATAAATTCAACAATAGATAAACTTGTATTCAATTAAGTTTCAGTTCAGTGACTACGAAGGATTCCCTAGTCATCTTTATTCATATTGTTTACAACAAAGTTTTATTATTTTCTTTTATTAATTAGTTCGATTCAAAATCTTAAAACCCCCTTTTCGGTTACTCTTTAACAACTAAAACTCCCCGCTCTTCGTGGGAACGAACTCCTTTCCCTTATATTACTAGTTAATTATGTGGAAGGAAGTAATTGATTTGTTGTGTAAACAACGCGCATCAAAACCAGACTTATATTCCCGAAGAACAGCTCAGTATTATCAATCACCTCACAATAATCTTAATCGACGCAACGAAAAAAGATATCGTGGAATCACAAACGATGAGACGAAGATTTTTGTGACTAGTTTTTATCTTGCCTATCGGAGATAGAAATCTCAAGCCAATTATTACAATTGTACTCGTACGATAGAAATAACAAGATCGGATCACACAACTACAAGAAAAGTAGTATCGGTCTGGATTCACAATCCCAATGAAGTCTTTAAGTCATTAACCTGGTTTAGAAGAAGAAACCAAAGGTTAAAGGAGAATCGAATCAAGCTTAGCACAACTAGTATCACACAGAATGTTTGGGGATTAGGTTTCCCAGTTGCTATAGTTCTCCCTAATATAGTCTTTCAAATCAGGGTTTGTAATCAATGTTAGCTTGGTAACAAAGCATTCAATATTCAACGTTAGATGGAAACCTGATTAGATTCAAGCTAATATTTATCAACCGTTAGATCGAAAATGTATCTTTTTATACACACATGAAATGCACGTTTCTAGGTTTGTGTAACCGTACCCAAACTTGTACATTAGTTGGTTCAACAATAGTTAACCAAATGGTTAGCCATATGATAACTTTCATATCAAATGACTCAAATGAACTAGTTAGAGAATTGTTCAATTGCAAGGAAGTCTCATGTACTACACAAGACACAATTGAAGCAAAAATGATTTGATTCACTCGAATCGGTTCATGAACTATATAGCCACGGTTTCCAATAGCATTCCTTAGTTTATAAAGATAAGTTCACAAACATAGTTTTTGGACATAACCTACTTAAGTTTTCGGACTGGGTTCAAGGACTTAGGTTCCCGAATGGAGTTCACAAACTCCAGCAGAAATTCTCGGGTCGAGAACTTCCGCCAGTTTGCGGACTTATCTCACGCACTTCTCCAGTTCTATTGATCAACAAAGTTCGCAAACTTCGGTTCAAGGAATAAGAACTTATAAAAATATGTGTTTCCACAACAATGCTTATATCCTCCAATGGTTATACAGTCTAAACTTTCATTTCAATCATTGAAACATTCTCAAAGGATGTTATACAGTTGTTATTCACAAACCATTTTTCGTCAGAGCAATTTTCAAAGTGATTGAAACTTAACATGACTTTCATCACTAGGTAAAGATGAACTTGGCTAAAGCGAAATCTTTACCAACACATATTTTGAGAAATAGATAGGCGAGGTAAACTCGGCTCAAAATACCAAATGTGTATAATCTAAGTCTATATATCAAAACGAATTTTGTCTCAAGATAGGAGATAAATAGACTTTTGAGTGATAGATAAGTTCAAGTCTCCACATACCTTTTAGTCGATGAAGATCCACCAGTTCCTTGTGTAGTCCTTCGTCTTGTATGATGATTGCCATAGAGTTCTTGAGCTCAACTATACTTTCTATCCTAGTCCGATACTTTAGCTATAGTAGACTAGAAATCAAGACTTATAGTTTTGATCACTAACATTGACAAACATGCTTGAGATAGCAACGCATGTGAGTTCGACCGAGCAATGCTCTAACAATATCCCCCTTTGTCAATCAATTTTAGTAACAAAACTATCAATACATATGGAATACAAAAAATATATAAATAAACTTTGTAGCTCATATTCCACATGTCTAATCTTCAACATTACTCGAAATCTTCGTCACCTCCAAGTACTCCAATGATCCCAAAGGTTGTAAGTTTAGCATCATCGTTGTTGAAAATCCATAGGTATAACAACGAGAAAACAAGAGTTCTCAATCATTGTTATACAATGTCATAGTATCATTACACAACGTCAAATTCCAATTGCATCACAACTTTAACAACAATACTATGTTGATATTTCACTCCCACTTAGTCAATACTCCATCTCACATGGAAACCACTCCCCCTTACATAATGATCAGAAAACCATATGTCTTTTTAGTGTGAACTACATATTAATTCTCCCCTTTTTTGTCAAAAAAATTGGCAAAGGTACAAGAACGGGATCCTAATGAAATTTCCAAAAGAGACGTTTCATGACCAAAAGTAAGCGTATATCATCTTATTTAGATGCAATCATAAAGCCGAAGCTAAATGCATTCATCAAGGAGACTATTAAGATACAAGATAACCTCTATAATATTCCACAACCGTATTCCCCACAAAGATTTGGCAATTAAGCACAAGTTCAATTAAGAACTCTCCCCCATAATATGTCATTCTCGAAAGAACAACAAGAGCGACCTTAATTTCAAAAGAAAAGAAGGATTTCTTCGGACATAAAAAATCACATACAAGTATGAATTTGAATCCAAAAATATTCAATTAAATTAATCGTAGGAGAACACATGATTAATTCAACCAAATATGCTCAACACAAGTAAACTTATGGAGGCTTAAAAAGCTCAATTAGATTAATCACAAGAGAACCCATAATTAATCTAATTGGAGTACACAACTAAACTAATCACAAAAGTAATTATTTTAATCGTGCATACTCGACATAAGAAAATCTATGGAGGAATGACTAAGTTAATCATGAAAATAATCAACCCAGTCAAAGGCGCTCAAACATAAGAAAACTTATGGAGTCATAACTAAATAACTAAACAAGATGATTAATTTAGTTCAATATGCTCGACATAAAGTACCTTACGGAACAACAACAAAGCTAATCATAAATAATCAACTTTGGTTGTTTTAGTGCTCAACATAAGACACATTACAGATCCTCACAGTAATACACAAAATATGGATCAGGGAAGATCAATTACTGCGGAATACACAAGGATTCATTCTATTTCCCATCACCATTTGCACAATGACATATAATAGACATAATCCTTGAAAACAAAAGATTTTAACCTATCTTCCATCAAACATTGACATAATAGGCTTAACTTTTGTATTTGTCAAAAGTCAATTCATTCTTTTATCAATATATGCATATCAATTCATGAACGACTTTACTTTTGACAAGGTATGGGACAATCAAGTTCACAGACGCAAACACACATATCCCATAACAATATTGCAATATATGAAACCATAAAGATTAATACTGCAAAAATCATCTTCCAAACAATTTTATAATTTAAACAAATAAACCAAAAAACATGAAGATTAAAACTTTGGACATAGCTATGTGTAATCACAATAATGACTATTCCAAACTCTAGTTATTCTTCTAAACAAATACAAGAAAAATAGAAGATTTACTAGGCAAATAATAAATTTCCATAGAACATTTCACTTACTTTGAATACTCTTCTCATATTCTTTGTATTCATCAAGCTATTCTTCGATCTGATCAATTCTAGATTCTAGATTCTCCATCTTTTCTTCAAGTCTCTTGGAAGAAGTTTCTAACTCACTTTTCAGGGCATGAACTTGTTCCAAGACTAGATTCATGGTCAAGGAGAGCTTTTCAAAATGAGAAACAGATATGTTCCCATCCAAAGAGGAACCATTAATATCGGGCTCACAATGCTATTTAAAGAATCAAATCGTATCTTCTTTGATGGAAAGAGAACAGTCGAAACATCACTTTCTTTGCTTGAAAGACTTGAAGAGGACATGATAGAAGAGATAGACGAAATGCCAAGGAGGGAAAACTTTAATTTAAAGGAAACTGAGGAAAGGAGATTTCCAAAATAACCTTTGACCAAAACCCTAACAGAATTTTGATTATCCCAAAAATCTTAAAAACAGAAATAAGATTATGATTTTTCGTCTAAGAGGGATAGACAAAAAATCATTAATACAGTATTACAAACTGTAAATGTTTCAATCCTTTCCAGGTGTAGATGGTGGATTTTCGACAAAGGCTAAAATCGTAAACCCATACTTATATGTACTCCTGATCCAGCAATCAGACGAGTATTGAGGCTCATGTCTCTTATCGAAAGCATGATAGCTCATGTCACAAGAATCTCTGACTAAGAATACTGTCTCTTAGAGTGTATATAGATATGTAGTCTCTCAGCTGAGGCAACAACATTTCTCATGAATACTGAGCAATTTCAGCATTTACTTCTATGTAGAATCGAAAGATTAGACGGCTCCTAGACAGTATACCCGCTAGTATAGAGCAATTGTAGGACCAGAATATCGCCACAATTATATTCACGAGAGATTAACGACACTTCTGCGAGCGTCACCGAAAACTCTTCAAAAACATTTCACGAGCGTCACAAAATAATTCAGAAAATGACGTAATAAACAACGACAACATAAAACATGAGAAAAATGTGAAGATTTTGTAGTTAAAAAGAATGTTCGCGAGCACAAGGCGGGATCTCGCGAGAGCAAGGCAGGAAATGAAGATTTTATGGTTATAGAAGAGTCTCGCGAGCACGATAAAAGATCTCGCGAGCACAATAGCAGAGCCAGCAAGGAGCATAGCAAAAATCCTAAAAAATAGGAAAGATAAGTTGAATGTGATCTGTCACCCACTATGAAGATACCTATATAAAGAGAAGAGCAGAAGAGATAAAAGGGGGGACACAATTTTAGAAGGGAGAGATATTTTGCAGAGATATTTTAGGAGAGAGAATGTATTTTTCTTTATCATCTTCTTCCCCAAAACTAGATTTAGAACTCCATTAATGGAGATTATCAATGTAAATTAAATGTAAATTTAAACAATCATAGTGAAGAACCATGGATGTAGATCACATTGATCGAACCATATAAAAAATCTTGGTGTCCATTTATGATTTTAGTATTTTTATCACCATTTTTATATATAGATCTAGGAATTAATATCAAGATATGGTAAGGGGTGTGTTGTAGGAAAACCTGCAACTACATTTTGGCGCTAGAAACAGGGATGTAAACAATTCAAGGAAATCAGCTACTGTTGGTGAGAAATTCAACTGGATCCATAAATTTTAAGGAAAAACAAGGAAGTTCAAGAGGAAAATACACTTTCAGGGGACAATAGTAGCAATCTACGAGATGTCGATACAGGAACAGATTCAGGGAAGATATCAATTACAACAAAATCAAGTAGAGTTATACCAAGAATCCGCTTTAAAAGGATAAGCACTTCCTCGTCTCTTTCATTTTTAATCATACAGATTTTAGATCTGGTTTTAAAAAAAAAAAATTTGATTTGGAAAGATTTTGACAAAATTTATGAATTGTTCTTCTTCAAGATTCAATTTCCTCTTCAATACATGTTTTAAAACGAGTTTTGATTGTAGATTCGATTCCAATGAATCCCAATGCATAAAGTTTGAAAATATTAGATATTAAAATTTCGATACTGATTTAGGGATTTCTTCCCACAAACAAGGTCTAATGGATTCGCTTTTCGTATGGTAGAAATTATTTAAAATCCTCTAGATTATTTACAGAATTAATTGCTTGCTTTTGCTTTTCTCATCTCTTCCAAACCATGGAAATTCACGATGAACTAGTTGATTGAAGGTTTCCATTTGAACATTAATTTTACTGATCTCAAATGAACGCTACCGGCGATGAGAAGAAGAATATTAAGTCAGGTTTACATCATAGTCAATTCCAGGGAAATTTAGGGAACTATTTTGTCAGGAACTCTAGACGAAGCAGCGAAGAATAAATGCACGAAGTATATTAGCCCTACTTGTCCAAAATCACACTATCTGCTGTTTGGCGAAAAGAAGATTCGTTTTAAAGAAACAAACTTGCGAAATAATTATCCAAAGTATTCATCTCATGAAGAAAAATAACTCATGAAGAAATTAATATTTTGACCAAATCTAGAGGAACGTTATCAAGATATGGTAGTGATAGTCACTTCGTCAATAAACTTCAGAGAAAAGACAAAGATGCGACAAAGCTGCATAGCAAACGTCAAGGAAGAAAGAACACCTAGAAAGAAGAAATCAAATGAACCCACACCAACAAGTGAAGTTGTATAGTGATAACCCCATCTCAACGCCAATAATCAAAGACAGTGGAATAGAAACATGAAGTAAAGCGGCTGCAACAGTTGAATAGAGTGAAGAAATAATTACACAATCAAAATTACATAAAAACACGAAGAGACAACCGCACAAGTTCAAAGCACGAAGAAGAGTTACTTTATTTTGTCCTTAATATAATATCTTGTTTTTCTTTTTAACTCCACAGATTCGATAAGAAGACAAAGGCAGAAGAAAAGTAATGTAGAGTGAACATAAATGGAGGACTTGCTTCGCAGGGAAGAATCATTTTGCGGCAGGCATAAAGACTCGTTCCATACTATTCCAGAGAAGACAAAAGAAATCATCGCAAAAGAAATCATTTTGCGAAATTCTAAGCCATTCAAGATCATTTTCCCAATCGACTATAAACCTTTATTCATTCTCTCGCAAGCAACAATAGCTTTTTATCTTCATTAGATGCAAAGTCCTCTCGCAACACACACATTAATGCCAGCACCTCAGCACCAGCTACACAGATTAGCTCTTGATGGCGAGTAAATAAACTGCGAAGCTCATGGGCGAAGAATAAATTACACCCAGTTTTAAGAAATTCTATACAGATAAAGGAGTCACCATAAACAACAAACGCGATTGCAGCTAGGTTATCATGTACGACAGGGAAGATAAAGAACAAAAACTCGAACAAAAGCTATGGTGCAAAGATATGTAGTCAACAACATATTGGACCAGGTCACATCACAATAGAAAACAACATGAAGAATGTGTAAAGAAGAAGGAATGACAAAAGGGGAAAAGATATACTGGCGAAAGAAAACTGGAATTTTCTGAATGTGTTATATCTTAAAGCTTTAATTGGGGTTGACCTTTTTTGCAGGGCAAAGTGAAGACAAGTTGGAGAACATCGCCAATCTAACTTGGAGACCATCACTTCAGATGAATCAGCCAAAGTAAAATTATTATTATCAAGGGCGTCATCGCAGCCTCAAGTCTGCGAAGCTATCGCGTGGACGTGATAAAAGAATCATATACATAACAAAATTCAGGGATTTTACCAAATGCCATCGTCACCAGGGGTAAGACGAAGGAAACATCATTATAGTGTGAAAAAGAACAACATGTGCAGTTAAAGTTGGTCATTTCCGTGCGAGGAAAGGCACCAGGAAAACACTAAACAACGTTTCAAAGAAAGTTAGTAATGAGTACTAGGAACGCAGGGACATTTCTTGGGATGAATACAAGAAATAATAAAATACAAGTAACGATAGTTGAAGAGCTACTACTCGCGAAGATGAAGCCCATCCATATCATGATTACAAGTAACGAGAAGATAGCAAATAGAGAAAGGCATACTTCATTTGTAAACAGATTATTGCGAAGCAAAAGTGTCAAAAAAGATTAACTAAAGGGCGGCACCCTTGAAACCAATTAATTAATTAATTTAGTTAATGCTTACACTCGCAATTAATGGGTGTAATGTTCGCAAGTAGATCTTATTAAGTAATGTGCAAATGATTCACGAGGTCTACAGCAAGCGAAAAATGGAATTAAGTACATAGGGAAAAGTGGAATATTTCTCATAAGCATTATTTTCGCAGATATTTTCAGCACAAGTATTTTCTTCGCAAGTATTTACTTCGTAAACATTTTCCTGAGAATTGCATCAGCAAAGAAGCTGTGATCAACACAAGAGGATGTTGCACAGTGGGTTTAGAAGGAAGAATATGAAATGGGTTTATAAGTTTACTTCGCAAGTTAATTTCGTAACAGAGGGTTAACACAGTTGGTATGTTGCGAGAGTATGCAAGGGGCAAATCATTTCTCATTTTTTTTCTCATTTCACAAGTAAATCAAATACTTCGCGAGAGACGGCAGTTACAGAAAATTCTAAGTACCACTTCCTTGAATATTTTACTTACAGAAAATGAAATTTTTTGATTTATTTTACAAAAATCGATACTATCGCAATATTTCAAAGAGCATTTCTAAGATTTTTAATATTTCAAAAAAATTCAAAAAATTTGATTTAATTTACCAAAGGCGATATAATCGCAAGATTTCAAAGAAGATTTCTAAAAATTCAAAGATTTTTTATTTTTTGACTTACCAAAAAGCAATACAATCGCAAGATTTCAAAAATTTCAAAATATTATAAAAAATGAAATCATCGCAAAAATTTAAAGGTCGCAAAAATTTTCAAAGATTACAAAAAATGGAATCATCGCAAAAAATTTCAAAGATTTCTAAGGTTACAGAAAACCAAATTATCGCCAAAATTTCTAAAATTTCAAAATTTTAAGATTTACAAAGAGCGATACAATCGCGAGATTTCACAGATTTTTCTAGCATATTTATTTTACAGAAAAAGATTTTTGATTTAACAATGCGATACAATCGCAAGATTTCAAAGCAGATTTCTAAAATTTCAAAAGATTTTAAAGAATATTTACTTCCAATATGATGTTATCGCGAAATGACAGAAATGAAAGAATAAAGAAACGTGAAGCTATCGCGAGAAACGCGAATAAAATTTCGCAGATACATAAGAATGGGACGAACCTTTATGGCGTGCACCCTAGTTCGCGAATAAAATTTCGTAAGAGGCAAATGTAAGACCTACTAGCGCGTCATAAAGGGGGTATCTCTTGACATGACTCAGCGATAAGGTTATACTGATGCTGGAACCTGAGTCATGCATATGTTGGGGTTAAAGAAAACCTATCCGGGAGACAGATCTTGTATTTACAGCTTTATAAGGTTATACCCTGGTTGGACGACCGAGGATCTCTTCCAAGAAGTGCAAAGTATGACCAAGGCACCGAGGTACACGGTTGATCCAAGGGTGCCAAGGGCGTACGAAACTTCCTTTCCATTCTTGGTAAGTCTTGGCTATGATGCACTTGGCCTGAAGAAAACCCCACTCAGGGTGCAGTCTTGTAACTATAAGCCATATAGGCATAAAGGACAAGAGGCTGCGAAAACAACTGGTTGTTGGTAAATATGGATGGGAGGAGCTAGTCTTGTATGGCCGATGTGCCCTCCTTAAAGGGGAAACCAGGGGGGAGATAAGGGCGGCACCCTCCATTAGGGAGCTGATAAGTGTCTTAAAATGGCAATGTCATGGGGCTTTATGATCGCAAGAACATTTAGGCCTGTCATATTGTCGCGTGAAGTAAATTATACAGAGGCAACAAGCCATATGAGATATGTTTAGATGAGATCAATGGGTTTTTACATGAAAGTGTAAAGACGTCCTGCGATTTCATCGCAAGACGGCAATGTCATGGGACTTTATTCTCGCAAGGGGATTTAGACCTGTCATATTGTCGCAGAAAATACAAAGAAAAATGGATAAGACAAGATCAATGGGTCAATACATACAAATGTAAAGACGTCCCGCGATTTTGTCGCAAAAAGAAAAATTGGCAAAATAAGACCTTTAATTAGGAAGGCAAAATAAGACCAATAGAATAATTTTAAACTTAATTATTTTCTTTTAAGAATGCAGGAAAGATTTGCTCATCGCAAGAGAGATAGCAAGTACTATCAGAATCTCTCAGAAATATTGTTCACAATTTCTCAGAAGTATTATTCAGAGTCTCTCAAGAAGATTGTCTACAATCTCGCAGCAATATTCATCGCAACACTATTCAGAATTATTCATCGCGGAACTATTCATCGCGGCACTATTTAGCACTATTCATCGCGGCACTATTCATCACAGAACTATTTAACATTATTCGTCACGGTACTATTCACAATTCCGCAGAAACATTCAAAAATTTGCAAACTCATTCAGCATCTCGCTTTCAGAATTTCACAGGAGAGGTCATTATTTCGCAGAATGAGGCAGAGGCAATTCGTTCATTTAGCATTTTCTCAAGGATTCTTCCTTCATAGATAAAGAACAGAGGCAACTATGGATTACCAAGAAGACATTTTATGTTCTTTATCTTCTCGGCAAGAATCATTTCCAAAATGGACAAGAATTTTCACCAGAAATGGAGCAACTATTTCACAAGAATAGAGGCAATACTTATGACTTTCATTCAAGGACGGATACTTCTTATATTTTGAGGATTGAGTACTTTTTATATTTCTTAAAGGATACTTCACACTTCACATATTTCAAGAGTTGATACTTCTTATTTACTTCGCAAAGGTCTGGAACTTCACAAAAGAATAGAGGCAAGTACGTACTTTTCAAGTCTAGTATTCTTTCGCTCGTTCATTCATCAACAAATATCAAAGACCACTACAACAACAGATTTTTTATTAAAGATTACTTTTCAAGCAATATTCAAGAAAAAAGAAGCAAGATGTAGGACCAGAATATCGCCACAATTATATTCACGAGAGATTAACAACACTTCTGCGAGCGTCACCGAAAACTCTTCAACAACATTTCACGAGCGTCACAAAATAATTCAGAAAATGACGTAATAAACAACGACAACATAAAACATGAGAAAAATGTGAAGATTTTGTAGTTAAAAAGAATGTTCGCGAGCACAAGGCGGGATCTCGCGAGAGCAAGGCAGGAAATGAAGATTTTATGGTTATAGAAGAGTCTCGCGAGCACGATAACAGATCTCGCGAGCACGATAGCAGAGCCAGCAAGGAGCATAGCAAAAATCCTAAAAAATAGGAAAGATAAGTTGAATGTGAGCTGTCACCCACTATGAAGATACCTATATAAAGAGAAGAGCAGGAGAGAGAAAAGGGGGGACACAATTTTAGAAGGGAAAGAGATTTTGCAGAGAGATTTTAGGAGAGAGAATGTATTTTTCTTTATCATCTTCTTCCCCAAAACTAGATTTAGAACTCCATTAATGGAGATTATCAATGTAAATTAAATGTAAATTTAAACAATCATAGTGAAGAACCATGGATGTAGATCACATTGATCGAACCATATAAAAAATCTTGGTGTCCATTTATGATTTTAGTATTTTTATCACCATTTTTATATATAGATCTAGGAATTAATATCAAGATATGGTAAGGGGTGTGTTGTAGGAAAACCTGCAACTACAACAATAACGTCTTCAAGATGTAACAATATTTTCCCTGACTATATGAAAGAAAATATGACGCTTCAACAAGCTCATATCACTCAATTTTGAACGATTAATGCTCCTAGACTGTCGTAATAGTATATAGCCATTAATTAATTATTCTCAGAATCAATAGATTCATTAACCGAATCCCTAGAACATATTCAATATTTTCATAATATTTCGTTACTTCAATTTATGGTTCTTCCCAGCAGAATTCCATGGGTTAGTAACAAATATTCAACACACGGGCATCTGGGTTACCTTCGAGTAAGCCCCAACCAAAATGGTGTAAATGTATTCTACAAATAATACATTAACGAACACCTGAATGAACAAACAAGTATTTCAAAATATGACGAGACGATGAACCTATGCAAATAGGAAAGAAAATAATAAAATAATAGTCAAGGCGATAGGGGACTGGTTCACCGACCGGCCAGTCATGTCGTGACCAGTCCCACGCCCAAATTCTATATTTTATCATATTTTATTATTTTCCTTGATCTCATGAAAATCCTTTCATTTGAACAAATATCCTTCGTTTTGAGGAAACTCCTCAGTTTCATGGTGTTTCCTTCACACCGAGGAAATAATATAAAATTAGGGAAAATATTGTGGGGCCGTGATTATTGGCCAACCGACCATACCTTGATCCCGGACGGCCCCACACCTCATGGTTCCTCATTGTTTTATTATTATTTCCCTAATTTCATGAAAACTCCTTAATCTCATGATATTTCCTTGATCCCATGAAAAAATAATATAAAATTAGGGAAACCCATGTGACCGGGCCCTAGCCGTCCGGTCAAGCCCTAGCTGGCCCCACACGTTCCATTTTATTATCATTATATTTTTCATGTTTCCATAATCCCATGAAATTCCTTGATTTCATGATATTTCCTTCAAATTATGAAAATTCCTTTAAATCATGAAATAATACATAAAAATTAGGGAAAACTCACGGGACCGGCCCTAACCATCCAATCATGCTCAAGACGGTCCCACATGTCCCTTGTTTTATTATTATTATTTTCATGTTTTCCTCATCTCATGGAAACTCCTTGATTTCAACGAAACTCTTTGATTTCAACAAAAACTCCTTGGTTTTAACAAATTCCTTGGTTTTATCATATTTCCTTAAAATCATGAAAATATTACAAAAATTGGAAGAAAAAAAAACGTATGGGATTGGGCCCTTTGTCCGGCCGGCCATTCCTTGGCCACGGCCAGTCCCACACTTCATGATTTCTTCATTTTTTTATTATTTTTTCCTTCATCTCATGAAGTTTTGACGGTTTCATCAAAAACCTATGATTTCTTCATATTTTATCAAATGATTGCTCAAATGCACATCTAAAAATATCAAAATTCTCAGAACTGAGATACGAATACTTTGGTGACATGAGCATGTTACCTTGATCGACCAAGGTTGTCTCTTTGGCTCGCAAGGAGCCGGTCCCGCGTATTTACACAATTTGACCTAATTTGCGCAATTGCACGTATTAGGTCCAAAACTCTTCCAAATAATTTTGGGATTTTCATGGAACGATTGTAATTCGATCCCGTGACCACCCTTGGTCGGTCTCTCATCTCTTCATAATTAATTAGGTTTTATTACCCAAGGCTCAGACGGGCATTTTCGAATAAATGATTAAACCATCATTTGATCATTCTTTCATCAACGAATCACCAACTCTTCAAGAGGTCTTGGTATTTGCTCACATGAGCATATGGGAGCTGCATGGTCGACCCACGACCCCATGAAGTCGGTTCTCCTTCATTCCATGGTTAATTTTTAAATAAACCATCAATTGGTCATCAATTGATCAAATTAGGGTTTATGAGTCAAAGGATTATAATTCCAGATTCAAACACTAATAATTTTATGACAATCTCATGATCAGTATTCTTATTAATTATGATCGGTTCAACTACCAGTATTTTAATTAATATTTTATTTTGCTCAGACGAGCAATACTTGCTCAAACCAAAGAATATTGGTTCAATTATCAATATTTAATAGTTCATCGAATGAGAAAAATTTGCTCACGATAACTTATTCACACATCATATCTCTGTCTCAGCAGACACGTTCAATTCATGAGTTTCTGAACATTTTTGCAAATCATGTTCAACTCAGCAAATACATGGACTCATTGTCCCATTAAATCATGAAGTCAGCAACTGACTAATTAACCACGAGACGTCAATCGTGTCATTTGGGGGGATATCAACTAGGGTTTTGGTCTGGCAGTCTATGGCACGTGTGTTCAAATACACGATGGAATGTGAGTAAGTCATGCAGTCAGTTGAATAATTTAACAAAGTAGTGTATGGAAAATCAACCAAGTTTCCGCACGATGGGCAACTGGTTTCAAACACGATTCCCATTTCCCACTTCTTGATTCTATCAACTGTCACACTTCATGGGATCATGGTGTCTACAATTCCAGCAATATAAATAAGTATCTGAATCATGATTAAAACAAAAAGAATCTCACGTCTCAAAGATAACACGAAATCAACAACTCATCAATTGAGCAATTACTCTTAACTGGACAATCATTCAGAACTTATCTTATTCAGAATTCACAACACACCTATAATATTTGATAACCATTGATTCCACAAATTTCTCAGATTCCCTCCTACAGATCGACCCATCCTTTCTTGTGACCGAATTTACTCTGGAACGACCATTATCTTGGTTTAGGCCGTGGTACTACAGATTGATCTCTCGAATTCAAAGCACTCCCTTCTTGCAGTGCATCTGTGTGAGGTTGAACATTTCTCTCGGTTCAAGGAATCTCCTCCGCATGGTCATCTCCTAAATTTCATCAAAACCAGCAAATCATTTTGCCCCATCTACACCAGGACTGGGTAACTTCCTTTGAGGGGATGGAGTATTTATACTTTGTTTCTGTCTTGTTTTTAAGAAGGAAGAGTTATGAACATCATATTTTCTTTCCTTTAGCATATATTTGAACACCTTGATTGTTGATTTTCGTAAACTATGCATCCTTTTGGAAATATCTTTTACAAAGGCTAAGGGTTTTGTATGAGATTTCTTTTTCTTATTCTGTAAACAACCTTTTATAAAAGAGAGTTTATTCTGTTTCTTAGTGCCACAATTTTTCGAATGATCCTGATAATCACAAGAGGAATCCACAAAATTAGATACGTTCTCGTGACTTTCTATACTATCCATATTTCCAGGGTGACTTAAGAATGGTATAGAATCAGGAGGATTTTGATGACAACTTTTTAACGGAATAATCGAAAAGTTTTGATAAGAATCATGATTACTACTGATCATCTCCAATTTGAATTTAGACAGTTGACATTCCAGATTTTCAATCCTTTTAATTAAGACTCCCTTTTCTAGTTGAAGAACTTCTGAGGAAGTAAGATTGTTTATCATGGAATTGTCAGGACTGTTAGGAGGACAAACATGATTATCAGCAAACAAATTGAGCGAATCACAGATATCATCCTCAGGACAGTAATCAAGAGTAGCCATCCATGCTTTAGTTAACTCACTCACATTTGTATCAGGATATTTAAAAGTATCACGAACACTTCTATAGCACTTGAAACAAGAATTATTAACATAGTTTTTCTAAACATTTTTCTTGATTGACTGCCTTTTCTTTTGAGACTTTATTTTACTCTGTCTAAGAGACTTCTTAAGTTGTTGTATAAATAGTGACATAGCGGAATTAAAGCAATTCTCATCCCTTTTGTCAATCAATTTAGGACGCCGAGACTTACGATCAGATGCAGCAACATGGTTGCTGGACAGATGACGTTTCTCTCTTTGTTCAAGTTCAAGATCGAAAATCTTCAACTTTCCGGCTAGAGAATTTATGGAAAGTGTGTCAAGGTTATTTCCTTCGACGATGGTATGCTTCTTAGAATCGTATCTAGATGGCAGCAATCTGAGAATTTTCATCACAATGTCCTTTTCAGGAATAGTCTTACCCAATGCAAAAGATGCATTCACAATTTCAGACACTTTGTGATTAAACTAATCAAATATTTTTTCATCCGCCATATGAAGGTTTTCCTAATCAGAATTAAGGTTTTGAAGCCTAGCTTCCTTCTCACAGGTATTACCTTCGAATATGGTTCTAAGATATCCCAAGCTTCTTTAGACTTAGTGCAATTTGACACATGGTGCTGAAGACTTGGGGTAATGGCATGTATGATGGCATTCAAACCGTCGGAATTTTGCTTTGTAGCAAGTATCTTGGCAGGGATGTATTCACCAATATTCTTGGGAACATTTACATCTCCAACTGCTACAACGGGAGGATCATAGCCATTAACAACATATACCCATGATTGAAAATCACGTGCTTGAAGAAAAGCTCACATAGTAATTTTCCACCATAAGTAATTAGAGTCATCGAAGACTGGTGGTACGTTAATAGAGATATCACCTTTGTTCATAGAGTCAGATCGCTACAAACACAGACTTGTAAGGTCTTGAACGTGTTTGCCTGCTCTGATACCAATTGAAAAAGCGGGGGTCTAACAACCACACCCAATATTTCGATTAACAATCTGTATAGACAAACTCGAATATACTTTCTAGAGAATCGACTAGACAGTTAGACTCAATCTATAGAAAAGTATATCAAAGAGTTTATATCTCTCTTACTTGATTTGATTTTTACTCAAGCGAATGCAAATCTGCGAGTCTTTATCAAATACAAGGAGATAACTTGGATGGTACCAAAGACCAATATCCAAGTGTCAATCAATTTAAATCAACAACCAAAAGGTCGGATATTCTAATTGATTGAACAACGCACAACCTATATTATTTCAATTATATAACAAATACCAAAACTTTGTTAACGAGGAAACCGCAAATGCAGAAAAACCCCGGGACATAGTCCAGATTAAACATACACTGTATTAAGCTGCTACAGACACTAGCCTACTCCAAACTAACTTCGGTCTGGACTGTAGTTGAACCCCAATCAATCTCACATTGATCCAAGGTACAGTTATTCTCCTACATCTCTGATCCCAACAGGATATTACGTACTTGATTCCCTTAGCTGATCTCACCCACAATTAAGAGTTGCTACGACCCAAAGTCGAAGACTTTAATAAACAAATTTGTATCACACAAAAAAGTCTACGGTAATAGATAAATCCGTCTCCCACGAATATACCTACGAGTTTTGTTCTATCTTTTGATAAATCAAGGTGAACAGGAACCAATTGATAAACCAGAATATATATTCCCGAAGAACAACTCAGTATTATCAATCACCTCACAATAATCTTAATCGACGCAGCGAAAAAAGATATTGTGGAATCACAAACGATGAGACGAAGATGTTTGTGACTACTTTTTATCTTGCCTATCGGAGATAGAAATCTCAATCGAATTATTATAATTGTACTCGTACGATAAAAACATCAACATCAAATCACACAACTACAGGAAAAGTAGTATCGGCCTGGCTTCGCAATCCCAATGAAGTCTTTAAGTCGTTAACCTGGTTTAGAAGAAGAAACCAAAGGTTAAAGGAGAATCGACTCCCTTATATAGTCTTTCAAATCAGGGTTTGCAATCAATGTTAGCTTGGTAACAAAGCGTTCAATATTCACCGTTAGATGAAAACATGATTAGATTCAAGCTAATATTTATCAACCGTTAGACCGAAAACGTAGCTTGTTATACACACTTGAAATGCACGTTTCTAGGTTTGTGTAACCGTACCCAAACTTGTACATTAGTTGGTTCAACAATAGCTAACCAAATGGTTAGCCATATGAAACTTTCATATCAACCATATTCTTCTTCACCATAACTAGTTCAAATGACTCAAATGAACTAGTTAGAGAGTTATTCTATTGCAAGGAAATCTCATGTACTACACAAGACACATTGAAGTAAAAATCATTTGATTCACTTGAATCGGTTCATGAACTATATAGCCACAGTTTGCAATAGCATTCCTTAGCTTATAAAGATAAGTTCACAAACATCGTTTTTGGACATAACCTACTCAAGTTCGCGGACTGGGTTCGCGGAATTAAGTTCCCGGATGGAGTTCACAAACTCCAGCAGAAATTATCGGGTGAAGAACTTCCGCCAATTCACGAACTGGGTTCGCAGACTTATCTCACACACTTCTCCGGTTCTCTTGATCAACAAAGTTCGCAAACTTCGGTTCAAGGAATAAAGACTTATACATATATGTGTTTCCACAACAATGCTTATATCCTCCAATGGTTATACAGTCTAAGCTCTCATTTCAATCATTGAAAAATTCTCAGAGGACGTTATATAGTTGTTATTCACAAACCATTTTTCGTCAGAGCAATTTTCAAAGTGATTGAAACTTAACATGACTTTCGTCACTAGGTAAAGATGAACTTGGCTAAAGAGAAAGCTTTACCAACACATATTTCGAGAAATAGATAGGCAAGGAATACCAAATGTGTATAATCTAAGTCTATATAGCAAAATAACTTTTGTCTCAAGATAGGAGATAAATAGACCTTTGAGTGATAGATAAGTTCAAGTTTCCACATACCTTTTAGTCAATGAAGATCCACCAGTTCCTTGAGTAGTCCTTCATCTTGTATGATGATTTCCATGAAGTTCTTGAGCGCAACTACATTTTTTATCCTAGTCCGAGACTTTAGCTATAGTAAACTAGAAATCAAGATAGTTTTGATCACTAACATTGACAAACATGCTTGAGATAGCACCGCATGCGAGTTCGACCGAGCAATGCTCTAACAATCTCCCCCCTTTGTCAATCAATTTTAGTGACAAAACTATCAATACATATGGGATACAAAAAATATATAAATAAACTTTGTAGCTCATATTCCACATGTCTAATCTTCAACGTTACTCGAAATATTCGTCTAAGTACTCCAATGATCCCAAAGGTTGTAAGTTTAGCATCATCGTTGTTGAAAATCCATAGGTATAACAACGAGAAAACAAGAGTTCTCAATCATTGTTATACAGTGTCATAGTATCATTACACAACGTCAAAGTCCAATTTCATCACAACTTTAACAACAATACTATGGTGATATTTCACTTCCCCTTAGTCAATACTCCATCTCACATGGAAACCACTCCCCCTTAAACAATGATCCTAAAACCATATGTATTTTTAGTGTGAACTACATATTAATTCTCCCCTTTTTTGTCAATAAAATTGGCAAAGGTACAAGAACGAATCCTAATGAAATTTCCAAAAGAGACGTTTCATGACCAAAAGTAAGCGTATATCATCTTATTTAGATGCAATCATAAAGCCGAAGCTAAATGCATTCATCAAGGAGTCTATAAAGATACAAGATAACCCCTATAATATTCCATAGCCGCACTCCCCACAAAGATTTGGTAATTAAGCACAAGTTCAATTAAGAACTCTCCCCCATAGTATGTCATTCTCAAAAGAACAACAAGAGTGACCTTAATTTCAAAAGAAAAGAAGGATTTCTTTGGACATAAAAAATCACATACAAGTATGAATTTGAATCCAAAAATATTCAATTAAATTAACCGTAGGAGAAACCATGATTAATTCAACCAAATATGCTCAACACAAGTAAACTTATGGAGACTTAAAAAGCTCAATTAGATTAATCACAAGAGAACCCATGATTAATCTAATCGGAATACACAACTAAACTAATCACAAAAGTAATCAATTTAATCGTTCATACTCGACATAAGAAAATCTATGGAGAAATGACTAAGTTAATCATGAAAATAATCAACCCAGTCAAAGGCGCTCAAACATAAGAAAACTTATGGAGTCATAACTAAATAACCAAACAAGATGATTAACTTAGTTCAATATGCTCGACATAAAGTATCTTACAGAACAACAACAAAGCTAATAATAAATAATCAACTTTGGTTGTTTTAGTTCTCAACATAAGACACATTATGGAGCCTCACAGTAATACACAAAGTATGGATCAGGGAAGATCAATTACTGAAGAATACACAAGGATTCATTCTATTTTCCATCACCATTTGCACAATGACATATAATATACATAATCCTTGAAAACAAAAGATTTTAACCTATCTTCCATCAAACATTGATATAATAGGATTCACTTTTGTATTTTTCAAAATTCAATTCATTCATTTATCAATATATGCATATCAATTCATGAACGACCTTACTTTTGAAAAGTATGGGACAATCAAGTTCACGGACGCAAACACACATATCCCATAACAATATTGCAATATATGATACCATAAAGATTAATACTGCAAAAATCATCTTCCAAATAATTTTAGAATTTAAACAAATAAACCTAATAAAATGAAGATGAAAACGTTGGACATAGCTATGTGTAATCACAATAATGGCTATTCCAAACTCTAGTTATTCTTCTAAACAAAGACAAGAAAAATAGAAGATTTACTAGGTAAATAATAAATTTCCATAGAACATTTCACTTACATTGAATACTCTTCTCATATTCTCTATATTCATCAAGCTCATCTTCGATCAGATCAGATCAATTCTAGATTCTAGATTCTCAATCTTTTCTTCAAGTCTCTTGGAGGAAGTTTCTAACTCTCTTTTTAGAGCACGAACTTGTTCCAAGACTAGATTCATGGTCAAGGAGAGCTTTTCAAAATGGAAAACAGAGATGTTCCCAAGATAAGATATAGATAGACTTTTGAGTGATAAATAAGTTCAAGTCTCCATATTCCTTTTTGTCGATGAAGATCCACCAGTTCCTTGAGTAGTCCTTCGTCTTGTATGATGATGTCCATGGAGTTCTTGAGCTCAACTATACTTTCTATTCTAGTCCGAGACCTTAGCTATAGTAGACTAGAAATCAAGACTTATAGTTTTGATCATTAACATTGACAAACATGCTTGAGATAGCAATGTATGCGAGTTCGACCGAGCAATGCTATAACACCTTAGTAATAAAGCATTCAATATTCACCGTTAGATGAAAAACCTAATTCAACCAAGCTAATATCTTTCAACCATTTGATCAAAATTAGCTTGTTAAATAAAAATTAAATGTACCCTCATTTAGGTTTGTGTGACCATACCCAAACGTGTACATCATGTTGGCTCGACAATAGTTAACCGAAATTAGCCATATGATTACTCTCATATCAACCTTAGTCATCTTATCCATAACTAGTTCAAAGGACTCAAATGAAACTAGTTAAAGAGTCGTTCAATTGCTATATTTACATAGAAGTATACAGGAACACAATTGAAGCAAAATCCATTTGATTCAATCGAATCAATTCATGAACATTATAGTCACGGTTTTCAAAGATCGCACTCCTTATTTTTATAAAGTAACCAACTCAAGTATACAAACGGGTACGCATACTTAAGTAGTTGGACCGAGTTTGGTTACGCTAGTACGCGTAAGGGTGCGCATACCAATTCACACTTCCAAACTCCAGCATAAATTCATGGACACGAGACTTCCGCCAGTATGCATACGGTTACACATACTTTCCCATACATCCAACAATCGCCAGTACGCGTACGGGTACGTATACTTCAGGTTCCCGGTTTTGGACTTATACACAAATGTGAGAACACACAATGTTTATATCCAAACATGGTTACTTGATTCTAAACTCTTTATTTCAATCAATTAAACTTTCTTAGAGGATGACAATAGCCATTTTCACACACTATTAGCATCAAAGAAATTTTCAATATATTGAAATAATCATAACGAAACATTCCAAGTCTACACCAAATGATGTATCACGCAACCCATGTAAGATGTTACTCGGCAGTTTTCACATGATCTTATTCTGACTTTCGTCAAGAATATAAGATGAACTTGGTCGAAGCGAAAGCTTTCCAACACATATTTCGAGAAATATGTAAGCGAGATAAACTCAGCTCGAAATCTCAAATGTGTATAATAGAAAAATATATCGTAATACGACTTATGCCTCAATATAGGAGATATAGTAGAAATAGACTTTCCAAGTGATAGATGAGTTTCAGTCTTCACATACCTTTTGTTGATGAAGTTCCACAAGCTCCCTTTAGTAGTTTTTCGTCTTCAAATGATGAATGTCGTGAAGTCTAAGGCTCAACTAGACAATCTATGTCCTAGTCCGAGACATCTATAAATAGGCTAGAAATCAAGACTTATAGTTTTGATCACTGACATTGACAAACATGCTTGAGAAAAAAACTCATGGGAGTTCCACCAAGCAGTGCTTTAATAATCTCCCCCTGTAGGATCATAATATTGTCACAACAATATTCCTGAGAAATAAACGACTGTTCTGCGATATATCGATAATAAACGAATTACTCTGCGATACATCAGTAGTATTCTGCGACACATCCAAAGATGACTTAAGCAGTGATGTAATAACTGAAAACGACAGAAACACGAAGAAAGTGTGAGATGTCTGCGATATATCAATAAAACCTGCGAAAGTTAAAGGCGGTGCTAACTGCGATTTATCTCAAGAACTCAGATCCGAAATTGAAGGGAATCTTAGCTGTAAATGATTTGTAATCCACTATGTAAATACCTATATATAGGAGATGAATAGTTCCAGAGAGGGGAATGATTTTTTGAGTGTTAGGAGAGAGAAAATCTTTATCAAGTGTTTTGTGTTCTTGATTTCTGTAATTCCTTAAGATCAAATTAATAAAAAGTGTTCTTAATCTTCAAATTATGTCATAGATGTTAGTAAGTTCTAGAATAGGGTGTAGTGTGGGAATTCCTGCAACTACATTTTGGCGTCCAGAAACAGGGAGAATCAAACTTGAGAAATTTCAAATTACAGCTTGAAGATTTGAAGAAATTATTAGAATTGAAGAGAAATGGCTAGAAGGAGAAGAAATACGTCAGAACCACCAACAACAGTGAGAAGAAGTAAAAGAATTGCAGGGGAAGGAACATGTGAATTGGAAGGATCTTTAAGGAACAGATCAGGAAGAAGTAGAAGGAGAAATGAAGCAGAAAATTTAATCCAACCACCGAATCAACAAACACGAGCACAAGATATAAATATGGATTATGATAGAGTAAGTGTGCATACTTGGAGGTCGGATTCGATAGAAGAGGCGGAAAATCAAGGAGAGGAAAGAAATCAAGAAATGGATGGAGGATTAATTCATGAAGAACATGAAATGGAAGATGATTTAAGACAATGGATACGGGAAGAAAGAAGATTAGAGGCAGAAGAGCGTGCCAATATTACAAGACAAAATCATGAATTAAGAATGGAAAATTTGAGGTTGCAAAACAGAAGATCGAGAAGCAGCATGAGATCAAATTCAAGATCATATAGGGAAGAAACAAGGCAGAATCTCCCTATACAAAATGTCGGGGAGAATTTGATAAATGATCGTTATATTCCACGCGGGGAAACTTTAGACATAATCAGGATGAGGGAGAAAATCAAGAAGAGAGAAGGAGAATGTTACGTGATGAAGAGATTCTAAGAAATCGCAGGATTATCGAAGATGATATTGAGAGACATTATATTGAGCAAGTACGCTTAGCAGGAGAAAGAGAGAGATTGCGAGCAGAAATAGAAGAGCAAGAAATTCAAGCAGCGTTGCGTCAGAATAATCATGACAATCGAGAAAGACGATGTGCGCAAAATCGTAATAATGATAATCTCAATGAAGAATATGAGAGAATTCGCAGAGACATAGAAAGGCAACGAAGAGAAACAGTAAGGGATGAGGAAATTCATGGAGAAGATAATGAAAGACAAATTAACTTGCAAGAAGAAGAAAGTCGCAAAAGAAGGCAAAACCAAGATGTTGGAGAAGAAGGGAGAAACATCGCAAGACAAGAAAGGAATGAACGCAGACGAAGAGAAGCTGCGTTGAAAAGACCAATGGAGAAAAATTCTGATAGGAATGAACAAATCTTGCGAGAATTGGCAGAAATGAGAGGAATGATAAATAACAGAAGAGAAGGAGGAAGAAGGCAACTTGATGAGGCAATCGAAGAGGCTGCGAAAACTCCATTTACTCAAGAGGTACAATTAGGAGGGATACCTCCAAAATGCAATTTACCGGTGTTGACCATTATATTTGATGGAACTACGTGTGCTGTCCAACATATCAAAGCTTATATTCGATGTATGCTACAATGGGAGAACCATGATGTCGTTTTGTGCAAATATTTTGCATCAAGTTTAACTGGCGAAGCATTGAAGTGGTTTGAAAGTCTTCCCAAGAATACAATAACTTCGTTCATGCACTTTCAAACCACTTTCTTAGGAGCCTACATCAGCAATAATTCTGCGCGACCTGGAATTGAAGATGTGTTTGGATTGAAACAGAGGGTTGGTGAGAGTTTTAAGCACTTAACCATAAGGTGGAGGACAATGTGTAGTGAAATGGCAGGTAGAGTAGATGAAAGATATCTCATTTTGTCCTTCATAAATGTTATGTTTGCGACAAATCTATTATACATCCAGGTCTTCAGAGTTAAAAACACAATCACTATGACAGAGTTGCGAGAATTGCAAGAGGAATATATTGCTTTGGAGGAAAAACAAAATGAGATGGAGTCTTATCCAACTCTTGCAGGCACAGGTTTAGCATGCAACAAATGGAAGTTTGTTACCAAGGATGATTAATACAAAGAGCAAGTACTTCCCAAAATCCATGAGAAAAAATGGAGACTTGATAATCAACTTAAGATAGTAGCAATGGGGAGTAGAGATCAAGAGGAATTAGAAAAGGAGAGAAATTTTTATAATCGCAATAACAATAATAAGGTCCCACGGTTTGATCAACCGCAGAAACTTATGGTGGACGGGAGGCGAATTATTCAAGAGAGCAAAGAGGTCAGAGGAATATGTGGGAAGATATCAAATTGCCGCCTTTAAATACTGGTATAGACAAGATTTGGGAAGCGATTATTTTAATGGAGAATATACCCTCACCCTGGAACATTGGGAAGGAACCACATCCCAACAATCACAATCAAGAATTTTGTCCTTATCATCATTTTCATGGTCATTCTGTGAATAATTGTAGAAATGTGAAAAGAATCATTTTGCGAATGATCGAACAAGGAAAATTAAATCATTTTTTAGCAAGATATTTACAACCGTAACAATTGCCGCAAGCACCAGAAATTCGCAGAGTTAATGTTGCAAAAGAAGTAGAAACATTTGTCATTGAAGTAGGAGCAACAACAAAAAATCTATTCTGCAATTCAATTGTACATTCACAAAAAATGATAGAGGATTTCCATGACAATGTTCTAAGCAGAGTATTTGCAATGGATATAGAGGGAAGAGAGGTGATGAATATTGCGAAGATTTCTCCGTTATAAGAATGGCAGAAACAAGTTATCTCTTTTAATGCAGAAGAGATACCAGAGCCTGGGAAGATGCATGACAACCCATTGGTGGTGAAATTAGAGATAAATCCAAAATACAGAGAAGAAGAAGATGATGATGATGCATCAAGTGATTCTTGGTCAATAGATAAAGTTTTAATTGACACTGGTAGCTCGGTGGATATTTTGTTTTATCATACTTATCGCACAATGGGTGGAAGAGATGATGAGGTAATCCCTTCAACTTACAAGATCTATGGTTTTAATGGCACTGCAAACAAGCCAAAAGAAGAAATTACTATGGAAATTCCATTGAACAAGATATCTTCAAAAATTAAGTTTTGCGTAGTGGATATAGAATCTCCTTACAATGCTTTAATTGGAAGGCCATGGCTCCATGGGATCTTGGGCATAGCATCAACATATCATCAATACATAAAGTTTCCACATCCTCATGGTATTGGGATAATTAAAGGTGATTGGTTTGAAGGCAAAAAGTGTTATGAAGTTGACATTGATACTTGCGAAGAAAGAAGCGCTCGAAATCGTAATTGGCAACATAACAGGAGGCAAAATCAGAGAGCTGAGAAATTGATGGTGGAAAATATAGAGTTGCGGGGAAAGGGTATACTTCAAGAATAGTTTGTTCCAAAAGATTCAATAACGATTGATCATACGAAGATGGGGAAAAGTTGGAATCTTTATTCTTCGCAGGAGCACAAAAAGTATAAGTTGTTGCGATGAATCGTTTCACGCAAGAAAATAAATAAAGTAACAAGAGGTTGCGAATAATCATTCATCATAGAAGAAAAGAAGTGCAACAATATCATATTGCGAACAATCGAAAAACAACATGATTTCGAATCATATAAGAAAAACTCTGCTCAAAAATGAAAAACTTTTCTATTAAAAAAGAAAAGTTGGTGATTTCTAATCATATAAGAATTTTTAATGCAAATGCATAATAAGGGTGCAAATCGCCTAAAAATATATAAGAACGGGACGAACTTTTATAGCGTACACCTTAGTCGCGGATTCTATTCCGTAAGAGGCAATGTCCTTAAAGTGCGTCATAAGGGGGGTATCTCTTTGCATGGCTATGGGAAAAGCTATACCGCTGTTGGAACCTAGTCATGGAGATTTGGGATTATTGAAAATCCATCCGGGAGAGATAACTTGGATTCCCAATTATATAAGGTTATACCTGGTTGGGCGCCCGAGAGTTTCTCCTAAGGAATGAAACGTATGATCAAGGCGCCGAGGTACACGGTTGAGCTGTGGGTGCCCGGGATGGATGAACCTACCCTGGACATCCATGGAAAGTCTTGGCTTACGATGTGTTCAGGCCGAAGAAAACCCCACTTAGGGTGCAGTCTTGTAACTATAAGCCATATAAGGCATAAAGGACAAGGCTGCGAAAACAACTGGTTGTTGGCAGAACAGGATGGGAAAGTGCTAGTCTTGTATGGCCGATGTATAATCCTTGAAGGGGAAACCGGGGGGGAGAGATAAGGGCGATACCCTCCATTAGGGAGCTGAGTATCAAAAAAGACGGCAATGTCATGGGACTTTGTATTAGCAAGAATATTTAGGCCCGTCATATTGTCGCGTGACAGAGACATCAATGTCATGGGACTTTATATTCGCAAGAATATTTAGGCCCGTCATATTGCCCCGTGACTGGACAAAAAGCCTAATAAGAAATGTTAAGATGAGATCAATGGGTTTTAGCGATAAGATCAAATAATGAGATAAATGAAATCAATAATAAGAGGATATAAATCGCAAAGACGTCATGCGATTTCATCGCAAAGACGTCATGCGATTTCATCGCAAAGACGGCAATATCATAAGTCTTAAAAATCAAAGAGAGATAAATCTCACAAGATGGCTTAGATTTATCATATTGTCGCAGAAATTAAAATTAAGTGATAAGGCAAGATCAATGGATTATTACGTATAAAGGTAAGAATGTCCTGCGATCTTGTCGCATAAAAGTGGCATAATAAGACCTTTAACTAGGAAGGAAAAATAAGACCATAAGAAAATTATGTCTGCGAAACATATAGTTCGCAGAAAAATTTACGATGATTCATTTATCATATTGCGGATTAATAACAAGAGGCAAGTATGAGAACGATGTATAAGAACAATAAATATTGTTATTAATCATTATATGATAAATTCATATAAATAACAGACGGATAGAGGCAAAAAAGGAATTTATATATATTGAAGAACATCATGAATTACAAGTATTTTGCAAAAAAAATGATACAATTTGTCGAAGATAATTATCGCAAGAAAGAAAGGGAAAAATACAGGAGAAGATCAAAAAGAAGAAGCAGAACTATTGGGATTTATCTTCGCCATTATCTTCATCTTCATCTTCATTATCTTCATCATCAGTTTCTTCTTCATCTTCGCTTTCATCCTCATTTATATCAGCCTCACTGTCAGAAATAATTGATACTTCAGAACTGGGTGGGATATTTTCCAAAAGGCAAGGATATAAACTAAGGGGAAGATCATTATCTTGGCAGACTTTCTCAATAGCATTATTGCGAACGGTGAGAAGGTTACTATGAAAATTGGAGTTAGATATCTTTATCTTCTTTCGCAGTCTAGAGATTTTATCATTGCGGGAAGCAAGATTATTTGCAAGACTACTTTTTTATTCTTCAAGTTCTGCTATCTTTGAAGAATGTTTTTCTTCAGATTCTGCGATGATACAATAACAAGTTAGAAATTTATCAAAAATTTACAAAAAATATAAAGATGTTAAAGGAGCAATAAATAACCTTCTCTTTCATGAATCATTTCTTGTATCAAGGTTGCCTGTTCGGTATGAAGACTGACATTTATTGCTAAGTTTTTCCTAGCATTATCGAGAATTATCGCAGCCCATGCGAATTCATCATCATTTTGAATAAGAAGATGGGAACGGATTTGTTTTTCTCTTTTAATAAGTTCAATGTTTTCATCCTTAAGCCTATCTCTCTCAAGTTCAGTGTCAATAAGGGCATTGCGGAACTTTGATAGAGCTTCAGCGCCTTGAAGAGTAATGCATTCTTTATCCTTCTCAAGTTCCTTCTTTTGGGCTTTCAAGGTTTTGATTCTTTTTCCAAATTCATCCCTACAAGTCTTTAAACTATTGGATATACTCAAAGTAGATCTATAATCCATTCTTATAAGGGAAATGTGGTATTTAAGCTCATCGATAGACAGAGCATTAATTTTTTTCATCGGAATAATTATTTAAAGCGTCATTAAGACGCTGAAGAAGAATGGATTCATCTATGGGTTCATCAAAATAATTGAGAATAAGAGCTTCATCATTAAGATTATAGGCATCTGCAAAATGGTTGTTCAAATAAGCTAAAATAACAAGAAACAAGAAAGTAAAAAATAAATAAATAAATCATACCAATAATTTGTTTGCATAACTTCTCCTTGTCAACTAGTTTTTGTTGAAGAACTTCAACATCTACTTCAAGCGATTTATTCTTGTTAAGGAGCTCAGTATTCCTAGATGCTTCCAATTGCTTACATTTTTCGCGAAGAATGGATATTTCATATTCATTTTGCTTATTCTTTTCACGAAGTTTCGCAGATTCAGATTGTGAATCAGTAAGCCTTTTCTGCGATAATGATAATCTATTTTCTAATTCCGAAGCAACAGAAAAAGAAGCTCTAGCAAATGTGGCATACAAGAGAAAATAAGTAAGGGTAAATAAAAAATCTTCGATATTCATGACAAATGTAAAGTTTACTACAAGAAAAATAAAAGAAAAGGGGCATACCAATGAAGCTAGTGCGTGAAGAAAATCTGGGTTGATAAATCTCGAGACTCCTTTAAGATCTTTAATATTAGTTAAGATGGAAGCATCGCAGATTTTTGAGAGATAATTGCAAGCGTGAGCAATATCGTCATCCCCAATACCTTGCATGGGATTTTTAAAGATATTTGACAGTTGATCCATGGGAGTCTCAGGTTGAGAAAGACCCATCGCAGATCTAACTCTTGCGGAGGAAAAACGTATTGAAGAGGTGCCCATGGTAGCATCATTATTAATTCTTCCACTCTCTTCAACCTCATTATCTTTTTCAGCGACAGAAGATATTTCTTTAAGCGGCTGAGTTTTTCTTCTCTTTTTTGGGGGACTCTCAGCAGTTTGATTCTTATTGCGATGAGGAGAAGTGCCAGAACTCTCATTTGGAGTTATTACTTTTTTGCCTTTATCCTTGGCTTCAACTACTGCGACAAATGGTATTTCCTGGAAAACAACCACACATGAAGATAAGAAACAGGGGCAATAATATATTGTTAAAAGTTATAAGAAAATGTTTCTTACTTCATCTGTGAAAGTTTTCAAAAAATTTAGGAGATTAGGATTCCCAGTACTGGCGTAGCTAGCCTTCATTTTTCCAATCTGATAAAAAATAATTCAATAACTAGTAAGAACAGTATATTTATCTAAGTTTGCGAATAATGATTAATTTCGCGAGATATACCTCAGAATTCTTTTGTGCCAATTAAAAATCCAAGGATGATAAGCCGCAAGATATGCAGGATTTGCAGGAAGGTTAAGAGTACCAGAAATATATGGACCTTCAAGGAGGAGAGGAAATCTGCACCATTTATCATCCTTGGAAAAGCGTGGACCATTGTTTCTTGTGGAATGATAGTCTATATCTTGCATAAGAATTTTATCCTTCGCAACTTTTTTATCCCTATTCAAACGAACAGCCCAACACGTACTTTCTTTCTTCATTGGAATCACTTGATAATTCGCAAAGAAGTTCTCCACGGTATATTTCGCTGGAATAATTGGGATTTTTTCATAATCAGGATGTTTCACATCATCAGGATAAAGGGATCTTTTACCAGCTCCACGGGAAGCATATTCAAGAATGAGGCGAATACAATCTCCACTTAGTTGGCAGATTGCTCGCGAAAATTTAACATGAGAAATAATCTCATAAAAAAGAGGGAGATATGGGTTATAAAGAGGAATGGGAAGGCAAGCTTCTAGTTGACCTAGCGAAACAAGTATCTTCTCGTTAGAAGAAGGAAATCTTGAAACAAGATCAATGGAGAGATCAGAGTCTGAAGATTGATCAGGGATCTCAGAAAGTGTGAAACCAAAGGATTGAAGCTTCTGCTGGTGTTTTTTCAAAGTGGGTTGACCTAATTTTTTAGCAGGAGCCATTTCTTAGTATGGGAAACGATGATTAAAACAAAGAAGAGAAAAGAAGAAAACTGAAAGAATAATTGAGATCCGGAATTTGCGGAAGAAGACGATGAATAGTGAAGTTGCAGAGAAGAAAAGCAAAAGTAAAAAGAAGAGGAGGGATTAGCAAAGACGATATTTATAAGAGAAGAAAATTTTCGAGAATATTAATGCATTCAATGAAGAAAGGACGTGAATGGTTAGAACTCAACGGTTGGAAGAATACGTGTCAAGGAATAAATGGAGGAAAAAACATGTGTAGAATATTTAGCGATGGATATAGAGACGTTTCAGAATAAAGGAAGTATGAAAAGACAAGGAGATGCAGCAAATCAAGAAATTTAAATTCTCATGATCTTTATCTTCTTCACAGAAAAGATATGAGAAGAGGCAAGATGTAGGATCAGAATATTGTCACAACAATATTCCTGAGAAATAAATGACTGTTCTGCGATATATCGATAATAAACGAATTACTCTGCGATACATCAGTAGTATTCTGCGACACATCCAAAGATGACTTAAGCAGTGACGTAATAACTGAAAACGACAGAAACACGAAGAAAGTGTGAGATGTCTGCGATATATCAATAAAACCTGCGAAAGTTAAAGGCGGTGCTAACTGCGATTTATCTCAAGAACTCAGATCCGAAATTGAAGGGAATCTTAGCTGTAAATGAGCTGTAATCCACTATGTAAATACCTATATATAGGAGATGAATAGTTCCAGAGAGGGGAATGAATTTTTGAGTGTTAGGAGAGAGAAAATCTTTATCAAGTGTTTTGTGTTCTTGATTTCTGTAATTCCTTAAGATCAAATTAATAAAAAAGTGTTCTTAATCTTCAAATTATGTCATAGATGTTAGTAAGTTCTAGAATAGGGTGTAGTGTGGGAATTCCTGCAACTACATTTTGGCGTCCAGAAACAGGGAGAATCAAACTTGAGAAATTTCAAATTACAGCTTGAAGATTACTAACATCTATGACATAATTTGACAACAATACTATGGTGATATGTATCACCCCCCCTTAGTCAATACTTCATCTCGACATGAAAACCACTCCCCCTTATATAATGATATGTAAACCATATATATTTGTAGTATGAAACTACACATTAATTCTCCCCCTTTTTTGTCAATATAAATTGGCAAAGGTACGAAAACTAGTCGGATCCTCATAAAAATTTTATAGAGATACTTCATGACCAAGAGAGAATAACATACCAACTTATTTAGATGCAATCATAAAGCCGAAGCTAAATGCATTCATCGAGGAATTTATAAATATACAAGATAACCCCTATAATATTCCACCGTCGCACTCCCCATAAATATTTGGCAATAAAGCACAAGTTCAAAAATAACTCTCCCCCATAAAATGTCATTCCCAAAAGAACAACAAAGGCGACCTTGCTTTTACAAGAAAAGAAGGATTTCTTTGGACATAACCAAATCACATGAAAAACATAGATTTGAATCTTAAAATCTCAATTGAATCAACCACAAAAAGATGATCAATTCAATTGTCCATGCTCAGCATAAGAAAACTTACGGAACAACATAGTATATGCACAAAGATTTTGGATCAAGGAGAGACCAATACTGCGGAATAGACAAGGATTCATTCTATCTTTCATCACTATTTGCACAATGACATATAATAGACTTAATCCTTGTAAACAACAGTTTTATCCTTTCTTCTATCAAAATAATGACATAAAGGCTTTAACTTTTGTATTCAAGTATGGACATAATAGAGATAACTTTTGAACAAGTATGGGAAAGTCACAGATTCACGGACGTAAACACCATATCCCATAACAATTTACAATATATAAAATCATAAAGATTAAAATTGCAAAAAATCATCTTCCAAATAACTTAGAATTTTAAATAAATAAATTTAAAAACATTGAAGATGAAAACGTTGGAAATAGCTATGTGTACTCACAGTAATGGATATTCCAAACCCTAGTAATCCTTCTAAAAACTACAAGAAATAAATTCTCATAAGAAGTTTTTCTAGACAAAATAACTCAAAGTTCTCTGAGAACCTCATACCTTTCAATGAATTTATCATAGAAGGTATCACTGATTTCCTTTATTCTCTACACCGTAGACACTCCATGTTCATGAGTTTGAACAAAAACTTTACGATCAACAACCCGAGAAATTTGTCTAGCTTTGACACAGTCCGGGATGAGCTTCTTCTGATACCGTATCAGAATATTTTGATTTTCAAGGATTTTGGCCTAACCATCTAAGCGTTGGTTTATTTGCAGTTAGAGATTTGCAAACTCGACCTTTGAATCGTTCTGAAAACGAGTTAAATCCTTGACAGATTCACCAATCCAGGAGTTGTGTTATTTCCTTGCAAGCATCTTCTTTAGAACTAGCTCTTGAATCGAATCACGTCCTTGAGTGTCTTCCTCCATATCAATATGCACAATCTCTTGAGATTTTTTAGAGTTCTCCATATAATTTATGTTAGGGATGGATCAATACAATATAGAATATATATGTACTTGAGTAAAGAGAAGAGACTTCTCATTAAGATAACCCTATGAACTTTTAGGAAAGGGACACAGACGTGCTTAGACCGGTCACAAGAGAAGGATGGGATAAGAAGTAAAAAAAATCCAATAAGAGGAAACACAATGTTTGTTAACATGGCTCAACAATCACTTTTAATTGGAGCCTTAGACAAGAAAATGCCTAAAAAAACATACAACTAATCTTGAGACCCCCACAATCATCATCCTTGCACCTCTCAAGATAGATTTAAGGATGAGATTACCTAAATTAGGTAAAGGAGTGAGAAGTGATCTTCTTCTTTCTATCGAGTATAACTTATTCCAGGAGAATTTATCATAAACCCTTTCAAAAGTCCATCAAAATGATTTTTACGAGGACTGAGTCTAGGACCTCTAGAAATCGGTTTCAGAAGAGAGAAGTTCGAGGATTTCTATCTTATTGATCTAGACTTACCAGACTTGTTATTATTGAAAATGCGGGGGTCTAACAACCGCACCCAATAATTCGTTTGGCAATCTGAGAGGACTTACTCCAATACAGTTTCTAGAGAATCAACTAGACAGTCAGACTCAATCTAGAGTAAAGTATATAAAAGAGTGTAAATATCTCAAACTCTTAATTCAATCCGCAATCATCAAATAGAAATCTGCGAGCCCGATTGAATATAAGAGAAATTACTTGAACGGTACGAAAGACCAATGTTCAAGTGTCAATCAGTGTAAATCAACAACCAAAGGTTGGATATTCTAATTGATTTATCTTAACGCACAACTTGTGATATTTTAATTATATAACAAAAAATAATGCAGAAAAGAAATAACACAGACTCCATAATTTTGTTAACGAGGAAACCGCAAATGCATAAAAACCCCTGGACCTAGTCTAGATTGAACACTACACTGTATTAAGCCGCTACAGACACTAGCCTACTACCAATTAATTAACTTCGGACTGGACTGTAGTTGAATCCTAATCAATCTCACACTGATTCAAGGTACAATTGCGCTCCTTACGTCTCTGATCCCAGCAGGATACTACGCACTTGATTCCCTTAGCTGATCTCATCCACAACTAAGAGTTGCTACGACCCAAAGTCAAAGACTTGATAAACAAATCTGTCTCACACAAAAAGTCTATATGATTGAATAAATCTGTCTCCCACAGAAATACCCAAGAGTTTTTGTTCCGTCTTTGGATAAATCAAGGTAAACAAGAACCAATTTATAAATCAGACTTATATTCGAGAAGAATAGCCTAATATTATCAATCACCTCACAATAAACTTAATCGACTAGCGAAATAAGTTATTGTGGAATCACAAATGATGAGTCGAATATGTTTGTGATTACTTTTATCTTGCCTATCGGAGATATAAAATCTCGAGTCAATTATTTCAATTGTACTCAACACAATAGAAACAGCAAGATCAGATCACGTAACTACAAATAGAATAGTTGGGTATGGCTTAACAATCCCAATGAAGTGTTCAAGTCGTTAACCTATAGGGTCTCGAGAAGAAACCTAAGGTTAAAGGAGAATCGACACTAGTAACACACATGAGGTGTGGGGATTAGGTTTTCCAGTTGTTAGAGTTATCCCTTATATAGTTTTCAAATTAGGGCTTGCAATCCAAGTTACCTTGGTAACAAAGCATTCAATAATCACCGTTAGATGGAAAACCTGATTCAACCAAGCTAATATCTTTCAACCGTTAGATCAAACTTAGCTTGTTACACATAAATGAAATGTACCCTCATTTAGGTTTATGTAGACATACCTAAACGTGTACACCATATTGGTTCACAAATAGTTAACCGAGGTTAGCCATATGATTACTCTCATATTTATAAGCACATATGTGCTTCATTTTATACCCATATTTATATTAGTTAGGACTCGATATTCTCACTAATGACACTATTTTAGTGCTTTTGTAGAAAGTACAAGCGAATTCGGTTGTTCGAAGATAAATGACGAAATCAAGAGCTACAATGGTCTTTTCCATGAAAAGCTCACAATTCTGCATATCACTGCACCTGCCGCAGCACCAAATGCCCAGCCATGTTAACCTTTTACCACTTCACGGACAAGTTGGGAACTTGGAAGGGGCAGAATTATAGGGGTGTGCAACGCTTGGACGGTTGCGGATTAGGGGTCACCCGCAACCAAACCGTAAAAGTTGCGGTTTTGGAAAATCAAACCGTGTCCGGTCCAATCACCCGCGGTTTTTTCATCCGCGGATCAGCGGATGATACGGTCCGGTTGCGGATCAACCGCGGATTTACTCAAGAAAAAAAAAAGTAAAAAAAAAAAACTAAGTTAAGAAAGATAGACAAAGAATGCAGTGTTAATTCATTGACAACTTGGCATGTTATTCTTAGTTGTTTGATAATGAAAATTATATGGGTCTTGAAATGATTTAATTTATGTTTTATGTTCTGATCTCTTAATGTTTGGGCCATGTCATGTGACTAGAATTTTTTGTTGGCTTCAGGCTTTCAGGTATTTACATTGTGCTAACATGCTTTAGAATTAGAATCATGGTTTATATATAAAACCCAAAATTGTGGCTACACAAGCCCACAGAACTAGATAGGGAAGTTAAGGCCTTTACTACCCTACGGTGCGGTTAAAACCGCGGTTCTACGAATCCAACCGCAATCAAACCGCTAAACCTTGCGGATTTGAAAACTCAACCGTGTCCGGTCCGTAGCCTCTTGCGGATTGGTTTTCACCCACAATTTTGCGGACGGTTGCGGGTAAAAACCGCGGTTCCGGTTTTTTTGCACACCCCTAGGCAAAATATTGAAGAATAGTTTTCACTTGTGGGCACGTGAGCCCACTAGTTGGTAATCAAGGTGGCAGTCGTGGCCTCATTAGCACCACATTTATAAATCATCACCTGGTCCTAGTCATAACAAAAGAAGATAGATTTACTTCTTTCACACGGCTATGGGAATGGATACAACAGCGACTGGAGTTTTTGAAGCTACTGTTCAACGAAGAGGAGTCGAGTATGGAGTGCAGGGAAAGAAGGGGTATTTCGATGGTGACGCATGTGTTGGTTGTGGCTCAATTATATTGCAGTAGCGAAGACGGAATATGTGCTGTCGATTGAAGTTCAGGCAGTTGGTTCTCAGTGGTGACTGAATTGGTTGTAGCTGATGCTTGTTGATCGAGGAGGTCTGGAGATGGAGTTTTCTCTGCCAACAGCAACGAGGAGAAGATGGTTTACGCCATAAAACCAGCTGGATAGTTTCTACTGCAGCCATGGAGATTCAATGGATTGATACGGCAACATCAATAGGTTCAATTGAGCTTGGGTGTATGAATCGCATGGATTTAATAGCAGCTGTCTTGAGAAGTGGAGTGCATAAAATGGTCGGATGAATTGGCTTTCTATGGAGTTGTTATTCGAATGAAGAAGAATAGAAGATTCAGATGCTTCTGTTGATGGTTATGGCTGAGTACTTCGGCCACTGCTAGGAGTCGAATCTGCGGAGAAATGCATGAATGATGGCTTAACAGTGACAGTGGGGTTCATATACTACTGTCAGGGCAACAACGATGGTATTTGTGGGGTTTGTAGGAGGTGGTGATTCTCGAAATCCTAACAGCAACACCTTGTAGGATTTTCGAGATTTATTGGTGCTGGTTTGCTGTAGTTTGAATGGATACATGCATGCAAATGCTTTGGACGTGACTTAGATGTTTTGCATGGGGTTGTTGATTCGAGTGAAATGGTTGTGATTTGGAGAGATGGTCTTAACAAACCAGTGGGTGAAGAAACTAGAAGACCAGAAAACGGAATTGGCAGCAACCAAACTACTCGAGATGCTGGTGTTGAATGGATGTTTCGTACCGTGAATGGAAAAGAGAGTGAAGCTTTCAGCTGGATCGTTGAGTGAGCTGTGCAGTCAATTGAGTGATATGGTGGATGTGTTCAATCGATGGAGGAATGAAACTGCGGAAGTGATGGATTTATGTTCTCAGATTGGTGGTCGTGAATGAAGACGAGATCAAGCTTGACTGTAACTGTCAGTATTAAGCCATGGCACAATACAAATATAGGAGTTGTGTTCGAGATAGAGAAGACTTAATTGACGAGTGTGTTGGCTGGATTGGTTAGCCGTGTTAGTTGAGTTGAGTGCTGGAAGAACTGATCGAATGGGTTTCGGATTGTCGAACTGGTGGTGGTAATTCTAACAGCGAGAAGAAAGGAACTGCAGTTGCCGGTGCTTGGAGTTTGCTGTGGTGGCTATGAATCCTATAATGGCCGTGACCAATGGTTTCAGGAAGAATGGAGTAACTCGTGACGATGGAAAGATCTTTGCATTGTGATTATGGAGAAATGACGTCTGCAGTTGGTGATATCTTGGAGAATTGGCTAGTTCTTTACTGTGGGCTTGGTGTCGAGAGATAAGTCACTGGCAGAGGCAAAGCTAGGTTCTAAAACAGGGAATAAGAGGCATTGTAGATGAGAAGATGAAGAGGAGTTGATTCTCTGACCGAGATTTAGGACAGAAAGCTGCAAAGCGAAGTTCAGGGAGTATTTGATTTGAAGAACTTGAGGCAATGGCGTTGGAAGGAGAACTGATGCCATGGTCTGCATGTTGGCTGAGTTGGTCCGAGTGGAGTGAGGGTTTCCCGAGCCTGTGCAACCAGTGGGACGAGTTTTAGAAGCAAAGGAATAATTGTAGTTGTGTCCGGTGGAGGGAAAGACTCAAGAGAGGAATGAGAATACTAGGAATTACTAGTTAGTCCAGTTTAGGGAAACCCGGTTAATGGTTAATCCAGTCCTAGAAACAATTTAACCACTGGTCCAAAAACATGTTTTTGGACCAGACTTTTTATCCACTCGTCCAAAAAAGAAAAGCATACGTGCGAGCAAGATGAAATATTTCCACATTTAACCTTCTGCGATTGATAGTCAGAAATAGATCCGAGCTTCGTCTTTTTTTTTCTCTTCATCTCAAATCTGAGATCGCTTGCTGTTGCTGGTTTTTCTCGTTCTCTCGCTTCGCTTTCCATGGTTAGGTTTGTTTTTGAAGATCGTTTTATTCCTCTCAGAATCGGCTTCATCTCCATCAAATCCAGGTATGTTCTGTGATAATTAAGTGATGGTGAAGAAGATAAGCAAGCGAAGAAGAACATCAAGAAGATTCATATCCATGAAGAAGAAGAAGAAGAATAAGAAGAAGAAGAAGAAGAAGAAAGAGAAATAAATTTATTAATTTTGGGTTTTGATTTATATTCTTTAATCTTCTTTTTCATTTGGATCCGATGCTCAATATTAGAAGATGAAACCTTAATATAAATTCATTAACTTTGAATTTTGATTTATATTCTTTAATTTTTTTTTTTTTTTACAAAGTTAAAAATTACATACTAGGCAAGCGAGCGACAAGCTGTGCCGCTAGCCCTTTTTGAATAGCAAAACCTATCCTATTAAAAATAAAATCTCGTGAGCCAGGGGTCATTACATTGCTGCGCATGACTTTCTGGACCCTCTTGAGTAGTCCAACTGCTTCTGGAGCCAAATAGCCAAAAGTATCAAAAGCAAAGGGGACGAAAGCATGCCCATTGTCAACACATGCTTTCTCATGCTTCGATATCTTACTTGAGGCATCCTTTAGCGCTGCTCGCCCGACTGTAAAGGTGCCGTGTACAATGCCTACCAAAGGAGATACCCCGGTGAGGTCAACACATGTGTGTTTCCCATTAGCCCATCCAAAAATAAGAACATCAGCTGGTCTTAGTGTCGATCTCCCTTCAAGTGGGTCTGTCAGGAATGCACAGTGCTTCTTTCTTTGCCGAAATGCCGGACCTCCACAAGACATCATACAAGATATCCCTCACATGATCATGTCTATATTTATAACCAAGGTCTACTTTACAATGAACTCGCATGTTCACCATATGAATCAAGCAACTTTGTGATGCAAGTAGGCGGCGAGAGTCGAGGGATAAAGCTGGATCATTAACCTGTATTTGAGGATAGACCGGTACTCCAAAGGAGACATCTTCCGCCTGACCCCTCAATCGGAATAGCCAGAAGAAAATCTTGGGCATGTGCTGCTTGCAAACAACCAAAAACCGCTTTCTGTCTCTCCGTTAGCATGTAAACTCTATCAATGTCCTTAACCACTTTACCAAAAAGAGCACTCGCCAGGATGCTTTTCTTTTTTACCTTTTTTTTTTTTTCCAGTACATATTTTCTTTAATCATCTTTTTCATTTGGATCTGATGCTCAATTTTTCCCTTTTATTTTTTCTTAAAATCGTGAAATTTTTTTTGTAGATTTTGTACAGTCATACAGTACATATCAATATGTACTGTTGGATTATCTACTCTTTTTCTTTTTTACCTTTTTTTTTCCAGTACATATTTTCTTTGAGTACATATCAATACGTACTGCTGGATCAATATGTACTATTGATTCATACACTTTTTATTTTAGTACATATTTCCCTTCACTACATATCAATATGTACTGGGATCATATGTACTATTGAATCATACACTTTTTCTTTTAGTACATATTTCCCTTCACTACATATCAATATGTACTGGGATTATACCCTTTTTTCTCCGGTACATATTTTCTTCAATACATATCAATATGTAGTGTTGGATAAATATGTACTGTGGGATCAGATAGTTTTTTCTTCAATATATATTTTCCTTTGATACATATCAATATGTATTGTAGGATCATACACATTTTTCTTAAGTACATATTATCCTTCGGTACATATCAATATGTATTGTTGGATCGGTATGTACTGTTCTTGGTGACTAATAAAGATCAATTTCTTCTTGTTTTTCTACAACTTGTTTTCTTCTTCTTTCTTGTTGCTGGTGCAGGAATACTATTTCTTCTTCTGTTAATTCCTTCTCTTATTGCTCTTTTAGTTTTAATCTTTTTTGAGTTTTTCTAAATGATTTTCGTCACATTCATTAATGATTTCACTGGATCTATGTTTTCTCACTTTTGGTGGATGATTTCGATAATTTTTTGTTGATTGTTTCACTGAATCTGTTTATCTGGCGTGGAATTTTGATTTTCGTCTGAAAAATAAAGAAGAAGAAGAATAAACTAGATGATTCACACGTAATTGGTGAGGGCAGTCAAGTAATTTTAATATTTCAAAACCTTTTTGGACCAGCCAGCAAATATTTTATCCCGCTGGACTACACATTAACCCGGGTCGGGTTTTGTGGACTAAATAGCAAATTTCTCATGAGAATATGATCAATTCAGGGAACATAAAATGATGGTAGAATAGAATGGGCCTTGGCAGTTCTGTGTGTATGGACTGGGCCTTGGCAATAATCTCATAGGTTTAGTTGAACGCTCTCGCAACAGCTGGATATAATAACGAAGAGAAAGAAGAAAAAGGGAGGAGGCTGTTTTGGGAGTTTTTGGCCGGGGGTTTCTCTGACATCCCTTGGGGAGACGAAAGAGTGGAAGGTTTTGGCAGTAGCACTAAAACAAGAAGGAGAAAATAATCCAAAACATTGGTGGTGACGCGCGATTGATTATCGGTTTAATTTCTTTTCTATTGTTTATCTTTTTAATGGGTTTTAAGAAATCCATTTCCATATGTTGCTAGATTTGTGTAACTAGGGTTTATGTTGAAACCACTTGGAGTTGATTTGAATAATATTGAGCAAAGACTATTATGATTTGATTTGATTAATTGCATGATTTTATTTATTGATTAATCGAAATATGGGTTGTTGCTTCACCGGTTTCGAATAACCTTTGCGCATAATTGTTAGGGTCACAAATATATTTGTCTCATTGTTTGATATTTCATGCTTGGGTTAAATCTTTTGATGGGGTATGCTTAGAATAACCGTATATTATTTGTGAACCTGTATTTAGTTTCGCATAAATTTCTCGCTAACGCAATTTGATGGTGCATGCTTGGGTTTAGTCTTTTGATGTGCCATGCTTAGGGCGTCCCAGTGATATTAGCGACTCTAATACATATAATAGGTGATGTCGATAGAACGAACGATAATTAAATATTCATGAATTATGTTTCATTTCAGTAATTAAATAGAAATAGTGGTGGATACAATAAACCCTGGTTACCAACTTTCCAGTGGATTTCATTTTATTAGTTTAATTTTATTATTTTATCCTCATTATAAAAATTCAAAAACATTATTGTTGGTTACTCTTAATTGAGATATTGATTACAGTATTTCCACCGCTCCTCGTGGGAACGACTCGTACTTGCCGTTGTCTGCATTATAGACACCGTGCGATTGCGGTTATTAACATATAGGCATCTCCGGATCCTATCACATATCAACCTTATTCATGTTAACCATAACTAGTTCAAATGACTCAAATGAAACTAGTTAAAGAGTTTTTCAATTGCTATATTCTCATGAATTATACAAGAACACAATTGAAGCAAAATCGGTTTGATTCACTTGAATCAATCATGAACATTATATCCACGATTTGCAAAGATTGCAATCCTTAAGATTTAAATGTTTAAGTTCATGAACAAACTGATTTGATAAAATAACCAGCTTAAGTATGCGTACCTAAGCAATCGAATTTTGAGTTTGTTAAGTTTCCAAACTCAACAGAAATTCTCAGTTCGAAAACTTCCGCCAGTATGCATACGGGTATGCATACTTAAGGTGACTAGTTTAGGAGTTCATAATTCCCAAACCCAACAGAAATTTTCGGTTCAAAAACTTCCGCCAGTATGCGTACGGGTACGCATACTTATCTTGTCTCTTCAACAATTTCGTATACACACATATGCATACACTTGGCTCCCGGTTCATGGATTTATACACTAATATGCGAACACATTATATATGCTTATATCCAAAGATGGTTATATTATTAGCATCAAATATTTATACACTCTACATTCCAATCATTGAAACATTCTTCTATAATGACAATAGCCGTTTTCACACACTATTAGCATCAAAGCAATTTTCAATACATTGAAATGTTAACATGACTTTCGTCAAGAGTAAAGATGAACATGGCTAAAGCAAAAGCTTGCGAAATATGTAAGCGAGATATACTCAGCTCGAAATCTCAAATGTGTATAATAGAAAACTATAACGTAATACGACTTATGTCTCAATATATGAGATAGGGTAGTAATAGACTTTCCAAGTGATAGATGAGTTCAAGTCTCCACATACCTTTTGTCTAAGAAGTTCCACAAGATACCCTTAGTAGTTCTTCGTCTTCAAATGATGAACATCGAGAAATCTATGCTCAACTACACTATCTATGTCCTACTCCGAGACATCTATAAATAGGCTAGAAATCAAGACTTATAGTTTTGATCACTAACATTGGCAAACATGCTTGAGATAGAAACGCATGCGAGTTCGACCAAGCAATCCTCTAACAATCTCCCCCTTTGTCAATTTTAGTGACAAAACTATCAATACATATGGATTACAAAATAGATAAAAAATATAGCTTCTCATCCACATGCTTGATCTCCTTGGCATCTTCAACATGACTCGAAATCTTTGTCACTTCCAAGTACTCTAATGATTCCAAAGGTTGTAAGTTTAGCACCATCGTTAGTTGAAGATCCGTAGCTATAACAATGAGAAAACAAATGCTCTCAATCATTGTTATACAATGTCATAGTATTATTACACAACATCAAAGTTCAATTGTATCATAACTTTGACAATAACACTATGGTGATATGTATCACTCCCCCTTAGTCAATACTTTATCTCAACATGAAAACCACTCTCCCTTACATAATTCTCAACATTATTTCTCCCCCTTTTTGTCAAAAAATTGTCAAAGGTACAAAAATTAGTGGGATCCTAATGAAATTTCCATAGAGATACTTCATGACCAAAGGTGTATTAACATACCAACAAATTTAGATGCAATCATATAGCCGAAGCTAAATGCATTCATCAAGGAGTTTATAAAGATACAAGATAACCCCTATAATATTCCACAGCCGCAATCCCCACAAAGATATGGAAATTAAGCACAAGTTCAAAAGAACTCTCCCCCATAAAATGTCATTCCCGAAAGAACAACAAAGGCGACCTTACTTTCAAAACAAAAGAAGGGTTTCTTTGGACAAACCAAATCACATGTAAACATGAATTTGTATCCAAAGTATTTAATTGAATTAACCACAAGAGAATCAATGATTAATCCAATCGAAATGCTCAACTAAATTAACCACAAGAGAACCCATGATTAATTCTATCGGAATACACAACTCAATTAACCACAAGAAAGTGATCAATTCAATTGGTCATGCTCGTCTTAAGAGAACTTACGGAGCAACAACTAAACTGACCACACGAGAATGATCAATAGTTGGTCATGCTCAAACACAAGAAAACTTATGAAGCAACACAGTATATGCACAAAAATGTGGATCAGAGAAGACAAATACTGTGGAATAAACAAGGATTCATTCTATTTTCCATCACTATTTGCATAGTGACATATAATAGACTTAATCCTTGTACACAAAAGCTTTATCCTTTATTCCATCAAAAACAATGACATAAAAGGCTTTAACTTTTTTAATGTCAAAAGTTCATTTTATCTTCCATCAATACTTTCATACTGACATAATAGAGATAACTTTTGAATAAGTATGGGAGAGTCTCAGGTTCACGAACATAAACAAGATATCTGATCGCTGTCGTAGGCGTCAAAAATAATTCACTTTCTTACTCAACAAAATATAAATGAAGTATAAAGTAAGTAAGAGTTCGTATCCACAGAGAGGAGATTGTTGTTATCAAATTCTAGTTTCTTAGTAACCAAAAGGGGGGATTTCTGATTTTTGTAAAATAAAAGTAAAATAAAAGCAAAGTAAATAGTTGGAAGTAATCAATGAGAGAAAGATATTGGTCAAGGAATTCATCTTCAATCTTAAACATGTGCTTGCATATATGATTAGAATTACAATTTAATCTCTTTTATTATCAAAAGCCTAGAATATCAAGAGAGCAAGATAATCTGAAAATTTCCTAAGTTCACCAACACACACATTAGAGCTGCGTGTGCGAATTCTACCTAAAGAATTACCTAACGCCTTGCGCTAATTAAGTTTAATTCCTAGGAGCAATAAGTTTGGGAAATAGGCTAATCAATGCAATTGTCATACATTGCGCATGACAATTCGGACAATGGTCAAACTCTACATATGATTATAAGAGTGTATCACTACAAACTATAATCATATCATGCTACTTGTATTTGGGTTATCGCTTGATGAAAAACCCTAAAATAGCAATGGACAAGATGCAAGTTCAATTAATTGGCCACTTAACTAACCAAACATCTTAATCCTATCACAATACATCAATCATGTGATTATTAAAAACAATAGAGATTTAAACGAAAACAAGGAGAGAAAACTAATGCATTAATCAAGCACAAGTTTTAGAAATAGGACTACATCCTTAACCAATAAATAATAAATTAGCTACACATATTAATGGAGTTCATCATCATCAATAATCAAATAAAGAAGATGAAAAATAAATACGAAAGCAAAACCTAGTTGCAGCTCTCTCCTATGCTCCCAGTAAAAAAATACGTGATCCCCAAAGTTGTAGAAGTCTTTCTTTTTATAATCCTTTGTTCCAAAAATAGGTTTAATCTTCAAAGTCCATTAGATGAAAATCCACCAAGCCCATAAGTGAGAAAAACCCATGCAGAAAATATGCCCAAAAAACTGTCGTCGGCAAACTGGGTTTATTGACGGAAGTTGGTCGGAATCCGGCACCGTAAAATGGTCGGACAAGTAGTTCAGGTGACCGGCAAAGTCCACCCGGTCACCGGTCAAATCTCAGGTCAAAGATAAATGAGCACTGAGTTGGCTGTCTGACTCGGTTGAGTGATATAGGCCAAAGATACTTTGTCTTCACCAAGTCAGTCCAGCCATGATGGCTGTGCCTTTATGCAATCCTTGCAACTCTACCATCTTAGCTATTGCCACCTACTACTGAGAATCAACAACAATACCATCTTCTCATGACTTCCAATCTTAATATCCACCACATTCATACTCATTGCAGCTGCATATCTTGCCATTTCAGCTCAATTACGCCTGCTATTTCACATGCATATTAGTGCAACTGCAACTATAACTTCAAGCCATACATTCATTCAATTCATTTTTATATCTTCTCTGCAACACAGAACACCACCAGCTACTCGGATACACTAACCTACACAACAAACTCATTTCAGTAACAACAGCTTCAATCCTCTCAGCTAAATCCTTTATCAACCACATACTCAAGACTCAAGCTTAATGATCTCGACAACCATAACCAAATCACCACAGCGTCCCAGTATTCTTGATTTCAATGACCCATTGCAAGCCATTTTCCATGATCATTAACCACAGCTCAACTTCATATGATCGAGTTCTGCTAATTTAGATCCACCTATCTCGTTCTCAACCATCGATGGGAAGACAAACTCTCATGTATTATCTTCATAACCTACTCAAAGTTCTTCCATGCTTCACCGTCGACTGCAGTTCAGCTCATACCACCAAAACCCTTGTTCTTCTCAACTAAAACTAATAACTTCCATACCACAGCTCCGTAATCAGACATAAATTCTCAAGGCTTCAAAATTCTGGACAGTTATCACCATTCAATATTGAGTACCAACATAACTCCATTGTCGTCTCTTGTTATCTCATCCTTTTATGACCAGTAAACACATTACTCTTCATCCCTAACATCGACTGCAGTCTTATCATTGGCAGCAGACTTGCAAGTACCAGCAGCATCAACTCTCGTCAACAGCAATAACACAGACTCAAGCTTTATCTCCTTTTTTTCCATCCTCGATATTCGACAGTCCCTTAAACTCAAGCTATGCTCTCTACCGTCCTCCTTTGTAGCTCCACTCCCAGACTCGGCCAACACCACATTGCACTGCTTTAACAATCGTAACATCATTTGCACCATCAGAACCTCCACTGCACATAAACTTCTATAACCAGCAACCATCATCTCTTGAAGCTACAACTCCATTTCCAATGCCTGTAACATCAAAACCTGTAACTCAGCTATACAACACACCAGTTCTTGCAATGGATTTCTTCTCCACGCTGTCTTGACCAGCACCCATAAACCATTGTTCTGCATTCATTCAATCTTCACATTTCTACAACTTTGACTACAGTTGTAACCCTAGAACATCACAGGCCACCAACACCTCCATCAGTTCTTCACAGTTCACCATATTTGATCCTGGCAATAACATCACATCAACCTGAATACCAGCAGCAACGCTTCCCGCAGTTCATTCAATCATAACCCCTGTACTCCATATGCATCCATGACTCATAAGCATCACCATTGCAGCAACACAATACCACCAAAGACTCGAGAAACTGAGGTTTGTTCTTCTCAAATGAATCCTTCCTTAATCTTCCTTGTCTGAAATCTCTGTTCAAAACCCAAATTCATTTCTTCTTTCGATTTGAACCTGACTGACCCCTAGAATCATACAAACCCATTTACTTTTCAACACAAAACTTCAATTTCTTCCATCTACTTCACAGATTATAAATCATTTTATCCTCTTCATTTGAACCTCAGATTCGCCTTCAACCCACCATTTATCACCAAAGCCATCTTCTTATTATCGAGAATGAGCTCAGCTTCCATCTGATTCATTCAATTTCTCATAAACCCAGAGATTCAATTCAAACCCTTAATTCTTGAACTCATTCGACAACAGCAACAACCTTAGCCACTGTAACTCTCTCTCAAATTCTCCTCCAAACCCTTCAATCGATCCAATATCAGGAAACAAATCTTCTTAATTCCCTAATTTTTCTTACATTATCTTCATCAATTTCTTCCCTCCTCCAAGTAATAAAGCCGCTGTAACTTCTACTCCTCTCTGAATTTCAGGCAGAGTGAAAGAAATAAATAAAAACTTGTTTCTCTGACTTTTAGGGCGTGTAGTAGAAGAAATTGATATTTGCACCCAATACTCCTTGATAAGGGCTAACTACTTCGTATATGGCTTGTCGGTTCTAGGGAACTGATAGCCTATTCTGTTTTCTTGCCCAGCTATCAGTTTCGCAACACTGAAAATTCATTCTTCATCTCCTTTGATACGCGTCCTAGCCTGGTTCCAAACATCGCTCGCCTGTGAATGGAGCTTTTGCTCTTCTCGAATTCTTCCACCAACAATATCCGTCTCTTACTTCTCAGATTCACTTATTCCCTTAAATATTTTTTCATCACTAAAGCTGTCATGCTTTTCAGACAAAATTTGCATCACTAAAGCCGACATACTTTACAGACAGAGATGAAGAAATAAAAGCAAATAATGAGAAATAATCCGCCTCCAACACTTTTGCCATGTTTCTTCTTATTTTGTTCCAAATGACTCCAAAGTACCTAAATACTCAAAAACAAACATAAGATACATAATTTACAAGAAAACTAGCAGAGAAAGCATAAACAATAGATAAATATAAAGGTGTTTTAGACACCTATCAAATTTCCCCACACTTAGACTTTGCTAGTCATCGAGCAAATCAAACAAAATAATTATAAAGCATGCATACAACTCCGTCTCGTCGAGGCTACGGTTACTTTTAGCATAAAGAACAAGCATTTGAACCCCTAGGTGTCCCTAGTTGATGAGTTTTAGTATCGTGAAGGTTTACAAGAGGTCTGCCTACAAAACCTATATTTCCAACTCCGTCTATTTGTGACAAATCAATGAACGAGTCAAAAATGATTACATGAGGAGGTACCTTGAGAAAATTTAATTCATATATAAGTAAATAAAGCTTTAATGAGATAGTCGAACAAACCACAATACTCAGAATCTGACTAACCACAATCACAACGAAAATATTAAGAAGATGGATAAAGAGGTAGATGTTTGCGAATGTTCACAAGTGATTGGTGTTTCCCATATCTGTCTGAAGGTCACCGCCAAAATGAACCTATGCATCCTATTGGATTGAGCTACTGGTCTGAATTATAGTTTCAACACACTAGCATATACAAGGGAACCAGCAATCAACAATCTTAATTCTACATTAACTCAACCAGCATATACAAGGGAACCAGGAGTCGACTTTATTCAACACAATAAATATTTTTCTTTTCTTTTTCACTTTTTTTTAGACAACATGATTAGATCTTTTGGGTCCAAGCGCATGCTTCTTGCCAGCAAGTATGTGATAGTTTCCTTGGATCCTGCATTCCACGCTTGTTTAGGCGACGGAGACAGGGACAACGTTTCACACATACTGCTATCCAGGTGTCTTTTTTATTCCGATTGGTCTAATTGGTTGGTCTTTTTTTTTTAGCAACTCAATCACTCTATTTCATCCTAGCAGTAATAACAAGTCGATGTTTAGTGACTCACCAAAGCGCTTAGAAAACAATAGATAAATATGGAAAAGTAAAAATAGAATGTGATTTGGTGATATTCCGAGATATGGTAACAACTATCATTTTATTTGTAATTCCTGAGCTATGTCCGTTCTTTTAGTTAATTGGTTCCTCAACTCCTGCAATCAAGATGGTTCCATCCACTTATAGTGTCATCCTAAAGGCACAAGTTTCTAGATTTCGGAGTTCAAAAAGCACAATTTTTTTTCTATTTTTCTGTTTTTTTTTTACTAAAAGCATAAAACATAAAACAAACTATACAAACATATAAATGCTCCCCCACACTTAAACTTTACATTGTCCTCAATGTAAAATTGAATCGTCCAAAGAAAGTTCAAGGTGGGAAATTCCGCAAATGATATGCAAAAACAAGAAAATAAAGATAAAACGCTTAAAGAATAAAAAGATAAAGGTAAAGATACAAAACGGTGGGTTGCCTCCCACTTAGCGCTTGGTTTAAAGTCGTCAGCCCGACGTGCTCCTTGTTCGCTAAGACTCCTCCAGAGGAAGCACTTCCATAAGGTTAACTCCTTCCACGACATCCGAAGAGAAGTTCTCATAATATGGTTTCAACAGGTGCCCATTCACTTTAATTTCATTTCCTGTAGCTAAACTACGAATTTCAACTGCACCATGAGAAAACACATTAGTCACAATAAAAGGTCCAATCCAACGTGACCTTAGTTTACCCGGAAATAATTGCAAGCGAGAATTAAACAAAAGCACTTTCTTCCCAATGCATAATTATTTCTTTGTAATCATATTATCGTGAAATGCCTTTGTATTTTCCTTGTAAATCCGTGATCTTTCAAATGCATCATTTCGAATCTCTTCTAAATCTTGAAGTTGCAACTTCCTTTGCTTTTCAGCACTATCCAACTCCATATTGCATTGCTTAATAGCCCAAAATGCCTTATGCTCAATTTCTATGGGTAAGTGACAAGGTTTACCGTAAACAAGCCTAAAGGGAGACATCCCAATAGGTGTCTTGTATGCTGTTCAATACTCCCACAAAGCATCATTGAGTCGTGAACTCCAATCCTTCCTTATTGGATTCACCGTCTTCTCGAGAATGGATTTCACCTCTCGGTTGGAAACCTCGGCTTGTCCATTTGTTTGTGGATGGTACGGTGTTGCAATCCGATGCGACACATTGTACTTCTTTAACAAGCCTTGCAAAAACCTATTTTTGAAGTGTGAACCTCCATCACTAATTATAGCCTTTGGAATTTCAAACCTTGCAAATATATTTGCTTGCACAAAATCTGAAACAACTTTAGAATCATTAGTTGGGGTGGCCTTAGCTTCCACCCATTTCGAGACATAATCAACAACAAGCAAGATATAATAATTTCCACTAAAATTGACAAAAGGTCCCATAAAATCAATTCCCCATACATCAAAGACTTCAACAAACTGAATAATAGTTTGTGGCATTTGATTTCGGGCACCTAGATTGCCTATTCTTTGGCACCTATCACATGTAATACAAAATGCATGTGCATCCTTAAACAAAGTTAGCCAATAGAAACCACATTCTAGTACCTTGAGAGCGGTTCTCTTGCTCCCAAAGTGTCCTCCACAAGCATAAGAGTGGAAAAAAGACAAGATATAGTTAAATTCAGATTCAGGAACGCACCTTCGTATTACTTGGTCACTACAATGTCTCCATAAGTATGGATCATCCCATATGTATTGGTTTCCTAGCTTCTTAAGTTTGTCTCTCTCAGCACGAGACAACTTCCTTGGGATTTGTTTAGACACTAAGTAATTAACAATATCAGTGTACCATGGTTCTCCAAAGGCAATTGAGAATAGTTGCTCATCCGGGAAACTTTTACGCAATGGTATAGGTTCCTTGTCCACTGCAAGACGGATCAAGTGATCTGCAACGGTGTTCTCGATTCCTTTCTTGTCTTTGATTTCAATATCAAACTCTTGCAAGAGTGAAATCCATCGTATGAACCTTGGTTTCGCTTCTTTCTTTATTAGCAAGTACCTAAGTGCTGCATGATCAGAAAAAATAACAACTTTTGTACCAATTAGATAAGAGTGAAACTTTTCCAAAGAAAAAACAATAGCTTACAACTCTTTTTCAGTGGTTGTGTAGTTTTGTTGGGCCTCATTTAACGTTCTAGAAGCATAATAAATAGCATGAGGTATCTTCCCCACACGCTGTCCAAGCACCGCACCAACCGCATAGTCACTTGCATCACACATAAGCTCAAAAGGATTGCTCTAATCTGGTGGTTTAATGATAGGGGCTGAAATCAAAAGTTCTTTCAAACGATTAAATGCCGCCATACACTTTTCATCAAAGTTAAAAACCACATCTTTTTGCAATAAGTTGCAAAGTAGTGATGCTATCTTGGAAAAGTCTTTGATGAATCTACGATAAAAACCTGCATGACCAAGGAAAGAACGTATCTCCCTCACCGTCGTGGGAGGGGTTAGAGCACGAATAAGGTCTATCTTAGATTTATCAACTTCCAAGCCTTTAGAAGATATAATATGGCCTAAAACTATGCCATGAGTTACCATGAAATGGCACTTCTCCCAATTCAGCACAAGGTTTGTTTCAACACATCGTTCAAGGATTAATGACAAATTGTTCAAGCAAAGGTCAAATGAATCATCAAAGACACTAAAGTCGTCCATGAACACTTCGATTATGTTTTCAACATATTCTGAAAATATACTTACCATACACCTTTGAAAGGTAGCTGGAGCATTGCACAAGCCCAAAGTCATCCTTCTATAAGCAAAAGTACCGAAAGGACAAGTGAAAGTGGTTTTCTCTTGATCCTCCGGTGCTATCACAATCTGATTATAACCTGAATAGCCATCAAGAAAGCAATAATAAGAGTGTCCAGCTAAACGTTCAAGCATTTGATCAATAAAAGGTAATGGAAAGTGATCTTTTCTAGTAGTGGCATTCAATTTCCTGTAATTAATACAAACCCTCCAACCGGTTTTCACACGAGTTGGGATAAGTTCATTCTTATCATTCTCCACCACGGTTACACTTGATTTCTTTGGTACAACTTGTATCGGGCTTACCCACTTGATGTCGGATATGGGGTAGATAACACCCACTTCCAAAAGCTTGAGTATCTCCTTTTTCACGACTTCCATCATGGGAGGGTTCAAACGACGTTGTGCTTCCCTTGTAGGCTTTGCATTGTCCTCTAAACGGATCTTATGCATACAAACGGCAGGGCTTATACCCTTGATATCGGCAATTGTCCATCCTATGGCCGTCTTGTTCTTCCTTAGCACCCTTAGATGTTTTTGCTCATGTAATTCACTTAGCTCGTTAGAAACAATCATAGGTAACTCTTCATTGTCACCTAAGTACAAGTACTTTAAGTGACTTGGAAGAGGTTTCAATTCTAGCTTTGGAGATTTAACAATTGAAGGTACAAGCTTTTAATCATTGCAAGGTAAAGAAACATATGAAATATTTTTAAGTGCAGATTTTTCCGGTAATGAGTTAAGAGAACCAATGGTTTCCTTAATATCATCACCGTACTCCAAACCATCATCAATATGTGTAGTGAGCACGGTTTCCAAAGTATCAGCGCCATTCAACTCAAATATTTGTTGCGCCAATGTGTCCATCACATCAACAAAGAAACAAGAGTGGACATCACTAGGATATCTCATCGTTTCGAAAATGTTGAAACGTATTATTTCTCCATCAAACTCCATAGTCAGCGTTCCCTTGTCAACATCAATAACGGTTTTCACCGTTTTCATGAAGGGACGCCCAAGTAGCAATGGGAGAGACGAGTCCGGTGAACCTTCATCCATCTCTAAGACACAAAAATCTGCTGGAAATACTAATTGATTAACCTGCACAAGAATATCCTCAACAATACCCATTGGGTAGACATTAGAGCGATCGGCTAATTGCAACACAATTTCGGCCTTTTTGAGAGGACCTAAATCAATTGAGTTATAAATAGATGCAGGCATAACATTTATGGATGCACCTAAATCCAACATAGCTTTATTAAATATAGTGTTACCAATTGTGACGGGAATGTCAAAGCTACCCGGGTCCTTGCATTTCAGTGGGAGTTTATGTTGTAAGATTACCGAGGCATTCTCCCCCACACTTAGCACTTCATTAACCTTAAGCCTTTGCTTATTGGTACACAAGTCCTTCAACACCTTTGCATACTTTGGAACATGCTTAATAGCATCAATGAGTGGTATGTTCACATGAATTTTCTTGAGAACGTCTAAAATCTCCTTTTCTAGTGCCTCCTTCTTGGAATTTGCAAATCTGCGAGGGAAAGGTAAAGGAGGAACATAAGTAGAAACCGGAGTTTTAGAGTTAGAAATAGGTACCTCAGAAGTTTGGGGAGAATCCTCATTCTTCTCCTCTAAAACAGGTTCCTTTGGTGTTTCCACCTTGCCCGAATCAGCAACTTCGGGTTGTGCAAGTTGTGTACCACTTCTCAACGTAATTGAATTGACACCCTCCTTTGGGTTGATAGGTTGAGAAGGGAGTTTCCCACCAATTTGTGCCTTCACTTGGTTCAACACAATAGCCATGGAACCCATTTGTGTCTGCAAATCCTTTATCGCACTCTTAGTCTCTTGTTGGCTGTCTTTAAACATAGTAGAAATGCCTTGCATAATTGTTTGAAGCTTTGAGTCGATATCGGAACCTTGATTTTGCATTGATTGTTGTGGTTGCTGAAATTATTGTTGTTGCGCCTGGAATTGTTGTTGTTGTGGTTGAAATCCACTCGAACGGTTAAAAGTAGGTTGTTGGACTGCACCTTGCTTGTTGGCATAGCTAAAATTGGGGTGATCTCTCCATCCTAGATTGTAGGTATTTGAATATGGATCATACCGTCTTTGCTGATTTGTAAAGATCACGTTAGCTTGTTCATTGGCTTCTTCATACCCTTGATGAGAACTTGGTATCACCGCGGCTGAAACTTGTTGCAGCATTGCTGTTATGTTACCCATTTGTTGACGAAGTTCCTCGACCTCGCTCACTTCATTTACTCTCCTAAGAAGCATATCCGAGCCACGACTCAAAAATTGTTGGGAGTTTGCTGCCATGTTTTCAATCAACTCTCTAGCTTTTGCCACCGTCTTTCTCACTAGTGCACCACCACCTGCAGCATCAATAATATTTCTATCACTTGATTGGAGTCCTTCATAGAAGTATTGGATAATCATCGCGTCACTGAATTGGTGGTGAGGGCAGCTTGCCACCAATCTCTTATATTTTTCCCAACAATCATATAAGGATTCTCCCACATTTTGCTTCATTCCGAAAATCTCCTTGCGAATTTGAGTAGCCTTTGATGCAGGAAAATATCTCTCTAGAAAGAGTTTCTTCAGCCCATTCCATGTTGTGACACTTCCGGAATGAAAATAGTATAACCAATCCTTAGCACTATCCGCCAAAGAGAATCGAAAAACTTTCAACATTGCACCATCCGCTTCTATATCAGCTGGAAGCATAGCCGTGACAATGGTGTGGAAGTCCATAAGATGCTTGTTTGGGTCTTCATTCTCTATGCCATGGAACTTTGGAAATTCCCTAAGCAACCCTGGCTTGATCTCAAAAGTAGAGTTCATTTGAATACAACCCTGTTGTGTATCCAGCTTGTGAGAAGCTAAGTCCTTGAGTGTACGATTTGCATCACCCATTGCTTCTTCTTCTTCTTCCTCTTTAAAAGGTGGTTCTTGATCAACCAGAATTTCTTGTTCTACAACTTCTTCTTCTACTTGCTGGAAAGTACCGTGTTCTACTTCCGAGTGTTGTTCTTCCGTTGTGCCTTGCCTTGGTTGGAGTATTGTGCCTTTTCGAGTAGCTATCCCGCACCTTGGATAATTCCAATATTTAGAAGCCGGGGATTAGGTACCTGAAAACAATTCTCGCAAACAAGTGAGAAACAAGACAAGAAACGAAAAGCAAATATGCAAGCAGAAATAATAAAAAGAAACTAAAAACTTAATAACTAGCCGAATGCCTCCCCGGCAACGGTGCCAAAATTTTGATCGCTGTCGTAGGCGTCAAAAATAATTCACTTTCTTACTCAACAAAATATAAATGAAGTATAAAGTAAGGAAGAGTTCGTATCCACAGAGAGGCGATTGTTGTTATCAAATTCTAGTTTCTTAGTAACCAAAAGGGGGATTTCTGATTTTTGTAAAATAAAAGTAAAATAAAAGCAAAGTAAATAGTTGGAAGTAATCAATGAGAGAAAGATATTGGTCAAGGAATTCATCTTCAATCTTAAACATGTGCTTGCATATATGATTAGAATTACAATTTAATCTCTTTTATTATCAAAAGCCTAGAATATCAAGAGAGCAAGATAATTTGAAAATTTCCTAAGTTCCCCAACACACACATTAGAGATGCGTGTGCGAATTCTACCTAAAGAATAACCTAACGCCTTGCGCTAATTAAGTTCAATTCCTAGGAGCATTAAGTTTGGGAAATAGGCTAATCAATGTAATTTTCATACATTGTGCATGACAATTCGGACAATGGTCAAACTCTACATATGATTATAAGAGTGTATCACTACAAACTATAATCATATCATGCTACTCGTATTTGGGTTATCGCTTGATGAAAAACCCTAAAATAGCTATGGACAAGATGCAAGTTCAATTAATTGGTCACTTAACTAACCAAACATCTAAATCCTATCATAATACATCAATCATGTGATTATTAAAAACAGTAGAGATTTGAACGAAAACAAAGAAAGAAAACTAATGCATTAATCAAGCACAAGTTTTAGAAATAGGACTACATCCTTAACCAATAAATAATAAATTAGCTACACATATTAATGGAGTTCATCATCATCAATAATCAAATAAAGAAGATGAAAAATAAATACGAAAGCAAACCCTAGTTGCAGCTCTCTCTTCTGCTCCCAGTAAAAAAATACGTGATCCCCAAAGTTGTAGAAGTCTTTCTTTTTATAATCCTCTGCTCCAAAAATAGGTTTAATCTTCAAAGTCCATTAGATGAAAATCCATCAAGCCCATAACTGAGAAAAACCCATGCAGAAAATATGCCCCAAAAACTGTCGCCGGCAAACTGGATTTATTTCCGGAAGTTGGTCGGAATCCGGCACCGTAAAATGGTCGGACAAGTAGTTCAGGTGACCGGAAAAGTCCACCCGGTCACCGGTCAAATCTCAGGTCAACAAAGTCTAGCATATCGAGTCAGTAGAATGACTCATGGTATAAATGAGCACTGAGTTGGCTGTCTGACTATGTTGAGTGATATAGGCCAAAGCTACTTTGTCTTCACCAAGTCAGTCCATCCATGATGGCTGTGCCTTTCTGCAATCCTCTACCATCTTATCTATTTCCACATACTACTGAGCATCAGCAACAATACCATCTTCTCATGACTTCCAATCTTAATCTCCACCACATTCATACTCATTGCAGCTGCATATCTTGCCATTTCAGCTCAATTACGCCTGCTATTTCACATGCATATTAGTGCAATTGCAACTATAACTTCAAGCCATACATTCATTCAATTCATTTTTGTATCTTCTCTGCAACACAGAACACCACCAGCTACTCGGATACACTAACCTACACAACAAACTCATTTCAGTAACAACAGCTTCAATCCTCTCAGCTAAATCCTTTATCAACCACATACTCAAGACTCAAGCTTAATGATCTCGACAACCATAACCAAATCACCACAGCGTCCCAGTATTCTTGATTTCAATGACCCATCGCAAACCATTTTCCATGATCATTAACCACAGCTCAAATCCATATGCTCGAGTTATGCTCATTTAGATCCACCTATCTCGTTCTCAACCATCGACGGGAAGACAAACTCTCATTATTATCTTCATAACCTACTCAAAGTTCTTCCATGCTTCACCGTCGACTGCAGTTCAGCTCATACCACCAAAACCCTTGTTCTTCTCAACTGAAACTAATAACTTCCAGACCACAGCTCAGTAATCAGACATAAATTCTCAAGGCTTAAAAATGCTGGACAGTTATCACCATTCAATATTGAGTACCAACATAACTCCATTGTCGTCTCTTGTTATCTCATCCTTTTATGACCAGTAAACATATTACTCTTCATCCCTAACATTGACTGCAGTCTTATCATTGGCATCAGACTTGCAAGTACTAGCAGCATCAACTCTCATCAACATCAATAAAAAAGACTCAAGATTCATCTCCTTTTTTCCATCCTCGATATTCGACAGTCCCTTAAACTCGAGCTATGCTCTCTACCGTCCTCCTTTGTAGCTCCACTCCCTGACTCGGCCATCACCACAGTTTACTTCTTTAACAACTGCAACAACATTTGCACCATCAGAACCTCCACTGCACCTAAACTGCTATAACCAGCAACCATCATCTCTTGAAGCTACAACTCCATTGCCAATCCCTGTAACATCAAAACCTGTAACTCAGCTATACAACCCACTAGTTCTTGCAATGGATTTATTCTCCACACTATCTTGACCAGCACCCATAAACCACTGTTCTGCATTAATTCAATCTTCACATTGCTACAGCTTTGACTGCAGTTGTAACCCTAGAACATCACAGGCCACCAACACCTCCATCAGTTCTTCACAGTTCACCATATTTGATCCTGGCAACAACATCACATCAACCTTAATACCAGCAGAAACACTTCATGCAGTTCATTCAATCATAACCCCTGTACTCCATATGCATCCATGACTCATAAGCATCATCATTGCAACAACACAATACCACCAAAGACTCGAGCAACTGAGGTTTGTTCTTCTCAAATGAATCCTTCCTTAATCTTCCTTGTCTGAAATATCTGTTCAAAACCCAAATTCATTTCTTCTTTTGATTTGAACCTGACTGACCCCTAGAATCATACAAACCCATTTATTTTTCACTACAGAACTTCAATTTCTTCCATCTACTTCACAGATTCTAAATCATTTTATCCTATTCATTTGAACCTCAGATTCACCTTCAACCCACCATTTATCACCAAAGCCATCTTCTTATTATCGAGAATGAGCTCAGCTTCCATCTGATTCATTAAATTTCTCATAAACCCAGAGATTCAATTCAAACCCTTGATTCTTGAACTCATTCGACAACATCAACGACCTCAGCCACTGTGACTCTCTCTCAAATTTTCCTCCAAACCCTTCACTCGGTCTAATATCAGGCAACAAATCTTCTCAATTCCCTAATTTCTTACATTCTCTTCATCAATTTCTTCCCTCCTCTGAGTAATATAGCCGCCGTAACTTCTATTCCTCTCTGAATTTCAGGCAGAGTGAAAGAAAGAAATAAAAACTTGTTTCTCTGACTTTTAGGGCGTGTAGTAGAAGAAATTGATATTTTCACCCAATACTCCTTGATAAGGGCTAACTAATTCGTATATGGCTTGTCGGTTCTAGGGAACTGACAACCTATTCTGTTTTCTTGCCCAGCTATCAGTTTCGCAACACTGATAATTTATTCTTCATCTCCTTTGCTGCGCGTCCTAGCTTGGTTCCAAACATCGCTCGCCTGTGAATGACGCTTTTGCTCTTCTCGAATTCTTCCACCAACAATATCCGTCTCTTACTTCTCAGATTCACTTCTTCCCTTCAATATCTTTTCATAACTAAAGCTGTCATGCTTTTCAGACATAACTCGCAGCACTAAAGCCGACATACTTTTTAGACAGAGATGAAGAAATAAAAGCAAATAATGAGAAATAATCCGCCTCCAACACTTTTGCCATGTTTCTTCTTATTTTGTTCCAAATGACTCCAAAGTACCTAAATACTCAAAAACAAACATAAGATACATAATTACAAGAAAACTAGCAGAGAAAGCATAAACAATAGATATATATAAAGGTGTTTTATACACCTATCAATATCCCATAACAATTTGCAATTTACCAAATCATAAATATTAAAATTGCGAAAATCATCTTCCAAAATACTTAGAATTTAAATAAATAAATCTAAAAACAAAGAAGATGAAAATCGTTGGACATAGCTATGTGTACTCACAATAATGGTTATTCTAACCCTAGTTATTCTTCTAAAAAACATGAAGAAGAAGATTTACTAGATATAATAAAAAATAACTCTAAAAACAAAGAGCAATCACAAGCGATAATCAGAGTTCAGGTACGGAATATTCAATGGTTCCAAGACCATCAAGCTTGTGACAGACAGACTTGATAGAATCTTTAGACAGGGTATTGAGACGATCCTTAAGTCGTGTCTTCATTAGAGCAAGGTCGGTATTGACCTTTATCAAATCAGTTCTTAACACATCTATATCTTTTAGAGTGTTAACAAGCAACAAATTTGCATCATTAAACTTATCAATAAAGTTTTGAATAACTTCATTAGAAATCTCTTCATCATCCTCAAAATCTGAAATATCATTAGGAGATTGAGAAGACGCGTCATCGATTTCCTCAAGAGTTCCTTTTTCCTTCTCCTAGAGTGAGAGATCAAAACCCTTATCAAGAAAACCTCTTGGAAAATAACAAGTTCCCGAAGGTTGATGCGTGTTGCTAATGCAACAAATTAATAAATATATTTCCCACTAATTAACTGGTAATATAGCGGTAGAAAGAGATCGTTCCCACAGAGAGCTGTGTAATTGATAGGTTATTTGTATAAGCAAAATAAAGTAAATAACAAAAGGGGGGTTTGGTTGTAAGATAAATAAAAAGACAGTAATAAAGAAAAGAGATGATTAAGAAATCCTTCGCCGTTACCAAGCGTTAACAGGATTAAAATACTTATCTATTTTCCGTTAGAACCATTCATCACCAACCGTAGAATAGCAGGTACACTTAGCTATCCCCAAAACTCCTTGTATCACCGGATAACAGGTACGCTTAGTCACCATATTCTATCCAACCGAACCGCCTTAAGGTATGCTTACAAGGTGTAACTCGATTGAACGCTTCATGATTCGTAAATTTAGGTTTTCTTCTAGCAGTTAAACTCAATATGCTCGGTTCACTTACTGGTGTTGTTTCCACACATGATTTCTTTACAGAATCCCTCTGCAAGGTCTCATGTTTTTTACTTGTGTAGGAGATGCACGACAATTACAGATCGTTCAACTCTCTACTAGCAATAGAATGATCAATAGACTAATCTAGTTGCGTACCCAAACTAATCTAAGAATCAATCATAAACCCTAGATATAATGAAAACAACCTATGATGATTAAAACCTCAAATAAATTCATATTATTAATAAAGCTTCACGCTTAGAACATTGAATTCATCCTTAATCAACAAAGGATTTAGCTACTTGTTTATGGGTAAAAACTATTTCTGCTAGTTTTGGTAATTTTGGGTGTGTGGATGAGAAATGAATCTAAACCCTAAACAAATGCACTGCACGGGAGTGCTTTTGATTTGAGAGATCAATCTACAATTCTGGCCTAAACCAAGAAATGTCCGTTCCAGACTTGCTTCGGTCACAAAGTGAAGGAGATGGGGTTAATCTTAGGGAGGGAATCGAAGAAGGTGTTGAGATTGTGAAGGTGTTGGCTTTTGTGACTTGTATCAGAATGGTGGTTTCTGGATACTGAATATAACACTTGTTTTTTTATGTGTTTGTCTCTGTTCTCGTGTTGTTTGGAAATAGGCAAAGGACTTATTTATACAAGTCCGCAAACCCTTATCTCGTAGGAAGTGGAGGAAGTTGAGTGATGGAGTAGTGGGGTCGTGTGGGTGATTGCACGATCACGTCTTGTCCCACTTCCCTCATCCTCTTAACCTTCCATGTCTCCTGACACGTTCTTGTAAATGGACGTGTGGCACACCGCATGCTGTAAACCGCCAGACCAATACCCAAGTAAGTATCCCCCAGTTTGTGACATGTTTGATGTCTCAAATGAGTGGATCATGGGACCCCTTGTAGAAAGTAGCATGTGATGCTAAAATAACTTAGGATTTGATATTTATGAAATATCGTGTATGCTCAATGCATGTAATGCATCGCAAATAATCAACATGTATGAAGCATCGATGTTTTAAAGCCTGGACGAATAAGTTGCGGACCAAGTGTCTTAAAATAGCATCACGTCCAACCATCTTCGAGTGATCGTTTGGAGGCTGCATGGGAGAGTTATCTCATAGCCGATCACTCCCTGTGGAAGAGTGGCAGATGATAATCATCAGGATGCCTCACTGGTCGTCCAGCTTTCAACCTAGGCTGTCCGACCAAGCTAGCGAAATTGGACGGACGAGATGGTTTAAGATCCTCATCTGCGACCGTTGTTGGATTTTTAGGGTTTTAGGAAGTGCGCGAGCATCACTCCTATGCTTGACCGAATCCGAGTTTGGGCACAAGTTTTGGTGGGGCTAACCTGACATGTGTGTAGACGATATACCGCTATATATTCCCATACCTCTTTGTCTCATGAAGGTGCAATCTACGCCACTTAATTTGACCGACAAAGGTGAGTGGTCGAGATCGATTTGCGACAGAAATCCATTGCCGCAGAGGATTTGGAAGTCGCTCAGCATGCCACTTTCGGGCACGCATTTCGAGGTTATCGAGTCCTAGTCTGCCTAGGCCGACCAGCTCCACGCAAAGGTGGGCCCAAAGTGATCATGTTGACATGCTTGGGACCTTTTAAGTCTATATCTATACCCTCCATCCAAGCTTGCGAAGATGGATAGTCGTGATCGAACTGCGACAGTTATGCAGCGCCGTGAACCCTAATTAGGGTTTTGAAAACAGCACGTACACACGATTTTGTCCAAACGGTTTGGAAAGTTATGCTACTCTTTTGGAGGAACCGATCATGTGGGGCCCACGTTGGGCCGACAGTGAACGTGTGTGCACTTCTCTAATGGTCTTAGGCGCAATCTAAGCCATCCAAACATGCTGGAAAAGTTGGATGGTCGTGATGATGCTTGCAAAGCATCATACGAGCCATGTTTCGGGCATGCGATCGTGGCTGCATGTCCACGTCGTGAGCAAACCGATCAGGCAGGGATAGAGTGGGCTCGCTAATGTGCGTGCTAGCGTCTCCTCCATCTTTCATGGTGTGATATAAGCTGTCCAATCAGGCTAGTGAAGTTGGACGATCACGATTATTTTGAGACAGTCTTAAGCAGTCTTGCTCATTCGAGCTTCTTCCAAAACAGTGCGGCCACCCTATTTTGGGGTTGGCGTTTTGGCATGTTGGGAAATAAAGTGTAACATTCGACCGTCTAGGGCATAAATAGGCTCTCCAGTGGTTATCATGGTGATAGACTGCTCCTGCTATGGATTGTCTAGGCTAGTTAAATCTTGCGGTCAACCTGCGTGGCCGTGATCATTTCTGAGACTGATATGGACAATCCAGATTTCCCTTAGGAAATTAAATATGCTCAATCGGGATAATATAACACACTGAGAGATGTAGCATGTATGGGTATTTCGTGCATGCCTCACCATTAACACTTGGATATTCGTGTTACTCTGCTAAGAGCAATGCCCAGTCGTCATGCCGCACCAATAATGATAGTTCTGCGGGAACAACACAGGAAATACTAGGCAAATCATGCATTATAAATAATGCTAAAAATTCACAGAATATTTGGGATTGTTGCTACATGCTCCATTCTAGGTGAATTAATACACCGAAGAGGTACTCATCACATATAAAACAGCTTTATCCTCTGCAGGATGTTAGCGCATTAAATTTGGCTTTACAATTTTAGCTTTTGAACCAAAATCCACCATCAACACTACTCATATTACAAAGAAGATGAATAATGATGGTTTCCCCCTAAAGGGGTAAACCCTAGGTTGTGATATGAGATTATCTAATTTTATTTTACATAACCTAATACCTCTTTATAGGTTTACATTGCTTGTCCTTCACGTATTTAGTTCGGTTCAAGAACCCGACCCAAAAACACGAAATAAGGACCCTAACCGTGAGTTTTGGCCTTCCATGGTATGCATACCCGTTTTTATACTTGTTAAGTATGCGTACCTCAAATTTCAGCAGAAATTTTCGGAATTAAAGTATGCGTACCCGTTTGCATACTTTACTGTCTTCGGTACTCGATAAAAGCTCGTTTTGGCCACAACTTCTTCGTATGAACTCCGAATGACCACATTGTTTTTGCATTATTTTTATATTTTAATTATCTTAAAGACGGTGATGAGAAATCCTTAATTTGAATGAGTTAATCTTGGTCTTTGGCCCGTCTCTTGATTTTGAGCGTTTTACTCCTTTTCGTCGCACTTCTTTCACTTCTCTTGGATTTGGGCACTTGGATACTTGGAATACTTCTCTTCTTAGCTCTTTTCAGCACTTCCTATCTACTTTTTAGATGATTCACCTAATAGAGGCAAATAAGAGAAAACAAGAGTAATAATACGAATACATGCAAGAATAATAGGTAAAACAAGTATGGAAAGGACACTAAAATCATATGAATTATGCACTTATCAAATTCCCCCGCACTTAGCTTTTTCTAGTCCTCGAGAAAAATAAAACTAATCCTAAATATAACAACTCCATGTTGTTGAGAAAACGGTTGCACTTAGCTAATGCAACATGCCTTTAAACCCCTAAGTGTCCCTAGTGGACGAGTTATAGTCTCGTGAGGGCTTACATGAGGTATACCCACAAAAACTACTCCAATCTCTCTCCTTGGAAGAATCACTAGGGATAGACACAAAGTATAAACTCAAATAATTAGCTTGCATATGTTCTTTAGCTGCAAACATTTCACATACATTCCAATCATCACATATAAGCAATTACTTACGCGTGACATTCAACCTCATTGCAAAACTCTACTAAGATAGTCTTGTACTTGTTGCAACGCTTGTCACAACACTCGCATACTTAAATCACATAGATATATAAAAAAATGGAAATAGAAAAGTGAAGTGTGCAAATGTTGACTAAAGTGAAAGATGTTACCCACAATACTTGTATGAATGTCGACAAATGATTCTTATTTATAGCGTAATAGTTGAGAGAAGCACCCATTTAACTCTCCCACATGATTATATACTCTAAGCACATGTTCTTTTTCATCAAGTATGTGATAGTTGCCTTGGATCATGCGTTCCACGCTTGTTTAGGCGACGGAGACAGGGACAACGTTTCACACATACTGCTATCCAAGTGTCAAGAACCTCATAAATAGTCTTTTTGACTTGCTATATAATGATGATAGGTTTTTATTTACATCGACTACATGATTAGTCCGCAATTCCGGACCTATTATTTATTAGTGTCGATAAATGAAGATGAGCCTTATAAATATGTTTTTTTTCCCGGCTCACTCTTTATGAGTGTAAGACAATTTTCTACGGGGCTTTTATATGCTCAACCAATGATTACCTTGCTACAACATCCATGGAAGTATCAGGATCCCACCAAATCACTTTAGAGAAACATAAAACTGCAAAAATAAAAAGAAAGTGATTCAGTAATGATTAATTACGAGGATGAATCTTTTAAACGACTACCATGCTATTGCTAGCACCTGAGTTTCACATTCAATTATGAACGTATACATTTAAGGATTTTAGAACGATAAAACGGAACTCAATCTACAGCCGTAAGAACTGTTTCAACCTGAAAAGGTTTAGAGTGTCATCATAAATAACTCATAATTAACTCCAAAATATGAAGTCTCAAGAATGCAAGAAATCAAAGAGTATGATTTTTTATTTTTTTATTTTATATGCAAGACAAACATGCTTAACAACTCCCCCACACTTAACTCAACATTGTCCTCAATGTTCAAAACCGAAAATTCTGATTTCTGACATAACAACCCTCAAAAACTCGAAAACTGTACAAATGGGTAGAGAACTAGGAAAAATATTCTAAACGAAAGTTGTTCGCCTACGTCTTTTATAGAAGGTGTAAAAAGGCACAGTGTTTCGATAAATAGTCTGACTTTTATGGTCTCCGGACTGACAAACATGCAATCTGAAAAAGTTGTGGAAAAACTCTGAAACTCAAATGTCCAGGCCAATCGGTCCAACTTAACAGACTCCGAATTCAGATTTTATTTTTGTAAAAGAAATTTATGTCTATTGTCTTTGAAATTTGGGGTCAACCACTCAAATCAGACTCCGTATGAAGTCTCGAGAGTTGTTTTCGTGACAATTGCGCAGTCATAATTTTCTGACTAGAATTGTTTCGTCAAAACTTTCATTATAGATATAGGACTTTGTAAAATCTAAGATGGGAATGCAAGAAATGATATGAAAAACTAAGAAACTACAAACAAAAGGGATATATATACAAAACCGATGGGTTTCCTCCCATGTAGCGCTCAGTTTAACGTCGTCATCCAGATGTTATTGTTATCTTCCGTACACCAATAATCTGAAAATTTGGTAATCCTTCCAAATAAAAATTTGCATTTCAAATAATAACTTCACAAAAGCATTAGCACAAGATATAAATATTGAAGCTATCACTTTATTGAAGCTCCCCCCCCGCACTTAGTCCTTTCTACACTCGAAAGTGGATAGAGAACATAGAATTCAGGAACTTCAAAAGGTTCCTCAGATTGGTGAACCTGCATAATACTCGAATCAAACACATCAAGTGGTGGATACTTAAAAGCTAAATAATCCGTTAAAACTTTGGAAGCACACAACTCCAATCCTAAGTGAGATATTTTCTTAAAAGTTGGGTTAACAACTCTTTCGGGAACTACTTCAATTGGATGGAAAGGATCAATAGATATAGAATTATGCAAAGGTTTAGACAAACCTTGTATCAGATCCTCATCTTTCTTAGTTAACAATGAATTATTTACCTCAAGTATATCATGGTCCTCTATCGAACTATTATTAGTTGGATCAATTGGGTCTTCCACGATATTGATCAATTTGGTTTTATTCTCAATCTCCATCTCTTCAACACTATCATCATCTGAATCAAATTCCGCTCTCATGAACTCTTTTTCAGTATAAATTTTGGGGTATTCTGTATGAGTCTCCGTTGAGGGAATAATCGGGTCTACTTCTTGAAAATCAACTGGCCTGAAAATATTGTAATACAGATATGCATTTGAGTATGTCACACCGTTCATAACAATGGTTCGGTCATACCAAGGCTTCTCCTTTTGAATAGGCGAATGATCATTATAAAGATCTGGAGCTTGAATAACTTCATCATTGTTACAAAGGCTTTCCAAAGGTTGCTCATCCTTCTCCATTTCCTCCTTAATTTGATTCATGTCCCTTCTTAATTTGTTCATGCCCTCTTGAAGTTCTTGGAGTTGCTCATATCATTTCTGTTCAATTGTATGGAGATCTTGTTGATGTTGTGCCATCGCTTGGATCAATTGTTCAAGACGTTCATCATAACCAACACCTTCACTCACCACACTATTTCCAGACCAATTCTCCCCTTTTTGAATAGGTGAGTGATCATAAAAACGATCAGGAGTTTGGTTAAATATATTGAAGTAAGATTCGGTTGATGTGTTATTCTCTATGCTTAGTTGTTCATTAATGGGTTCTGGCGTGGATAATTTGGCTTTTAACTGAAGAATCAACCAATCAAGCTTTTGTTCACTTTCATAAGATAAACGATTAGAAGCACAACCATCCTCCCATCCTTGTGGTTGCTCACTTACATACCCATCATAAGATTGTTGATATGTATGAGAATAACCATAAGGTTCTGTATGATATTGATCATAACTAAAAAATTGGTTTTGATTATACCCATAGGATGGTTGGTAGTTGTCATATGAATGAGATTGAAAACAAAATTGATTACCACTGTCATATATCTGATCTTGTGCTCCGTACATGTTATTTCCGTAAGGAAACATGACGATTCACAAGACCAAAAGACAAAATAAAACAAAAATCTAAAAACAAAAATAAAAACAACCTAAACAAATAACAAATCAATTAACTACTGCTCCCTGGAAGCGGCGCCAAAATTTGATGCATGTCGTTAATGCAACAAATTAATAAATATATTTCCCACTAATTAATTGGTAATATAGCGGTAGTAAAAGATCATTCCCACAGAGAGCTGTGTAATTGATAGGTTATTTGTATTAGCAAAATAAAGTAAATAACAAAAGGGGGGGTTTGGTTGTAAGATAAATAAAAAGACAATAATAAAGAAAATAGATGATTAAGGAATCCTTCGCCGTTACAAAATGTTAACAGGAATATAATACTTTATCTATCTTCCGTTAGAACCATTCATCACCAACCGTAGAATAGTAGGTACGCTTAGCTATCCCAAAAACTCCTTGTATCACCGGATAACAGGTACGCTTAGTCACCAGATTCTATCCAACGGATCCACCTTGAAGTACGCTTACAAGGTGTAACTCGATTGAACACTTTAGGGTTCGTGAATTTAGGTTTGATTCCAGCAGTTAAACTCAGTACGCTCGGTTCATTTAATGGTGTTGGTTTTAATTTCCACACACGATTGCTTTACAGAATCCCTCTGCAAGGTCTCATGTTTTCTACTTGTGTAAGATATGCATGAAAATTACGGATCGTTCAACTCTCAACTAGCAATAGAATGATCAATAGACTAATATAGTTGCGCACCCAAATCAATCTAAGAATCAATCATAAACCCTAGATATAATGAAAACAAATGATGATGATTATAACCTCAAATAGATTCATATTATTAATAAAGCTTCACGCTTAGAACAATGAATTCATCCTTAATCAACAAAGGATTTAGCTACTCATATTACAAAGAAGATGAATAATGGTGGTTTCCCCCTAAAGGGGTAAACCATAGGTTGTGATATGAGATTATCTGATTCCATTTTACATAACCTAATACCCTTTTATAGGTTTACATTGCTTGGCCTTCATGTATTTAGTTCGGTTCAAGAACCCGACCCGTAAACACGAAATAAGGACCCTAACCGTGAGTTTTGGCCTTTCATAGTATGCATACCCATTTTTATACTTGTTAAGTATGCGTACCGGTATGTGTACCTCAAATTCCAGCAGAAATTTTCGGAATTAAAGTATGCGTACCCGTTTGCATACATTACTGTCTTCGGTATTCGATAAAAGCTCGTTTTGGCCACGACTTCTTTGTCCGAACTCGGAATGACCTCATTATTTTTTAATTATTTTTATCTTTTAATTATATTAAAGATGATGATGAGAAATCCTTAATTTGAATGAGTTAATCTCAGTCTTTGGCCCATCTCTTGATTTTGAGAGTTTTGCTCCTTTTCGTCGCACTTCTTCCACTTCTCTTGGACTTGGGCACTTGGATACTTGGAATACTTTTCTTATTAGCTATTTCAGCACTTCGTAGCTCCTTTTTGGATGATTCACCTAATAGAGGCAAATAAGAGAAAACAAGAGTAATAATACAAATACATGCAAGGACAATAGCTAAAAAAAGTATGGAAAAGACACTAAAATCATACGAATTATGCACTTATCAAATGTGATGCCATTCTTGACAAAAAGTAGCCTGAAGTATGCGTACTTTTTAAAAGATGAGGTTGGTATTTAAACATTTTCACGGGAATCCTGAAGATAGGGTTTCCAAGGACGGTTTGTTACAAGCCACAAGGATACCCGTACGAACATGAGCTTGACCCTTAAAAAGCAACTCCAAAGGAGAAGTACTCAAATACAATACAAAATGATGTATGCCTATGTGAGAAAACTCACAGATTGTTGCTCAATAGAACATTGTATTCTTACATAAGAGCATTTTTTATAGCAAGAGTGGCACTTTTTATTTAAAACAAAAAATTAAAAAATAAAAGTTTTGCAAAAGAAAAAAAATACTTATGTAAACATGTTTGTGACAGATAATCCGGCTAGAACCCATAAGAAAGTAGCCAGAGAATCAGAAAACACTTTGCCATCAAGTATGCCTGATTATATCTCACTCAACCATGATTTTTTGTGAGTGAGAATTCAACCTTGTGATTAATTAGCACAAGTATGAGTCTTGAGATCATTAAATGAACGTTGCTTATGGTTAAACCTCTTTTTCCTGATTTTTGGAGGAAAACCATTATGATGTGAAAAGTTATCATAAAACCTACTATCATCAAAATATGAGGCATAGTGATGATTCTTACATGAAGAATTTTGCCTTGAGGGAATCGTCATCCTGTTGATAATTTCTTTATATCCTTCAATTATCCCTTTTAGGTTGATCTCCATTTTTCCAGTACTTCCTTCTTCTGGTACCTTTTTCACATCATGAACAACATAATCTCCCTTCTTGATAGAAGAATATTCATGACTTATGGTTTAGGAAGACTGTTATGTGTTTGAACATTTGAGGAACACATTGAACTGACTTTCCTGGTGGGGTACACAGGTTGAGTACTAAAACCAATTGGTTTAGACATACGAATGTCAGTTACACCTTTGAGAAATAAATCTAAGGTGTGTTGAAGACGAATAATATAATTGTCATTCAACCTAGAATTCCTCTTATGTTTACCAATCCCTTTCGAATCACAAAAGAGACACACTTTCTAATCACCTGAGTGATTAGAAGGAACAGTCCTAACACCATTGGGAGAATTCTTCCTTCTGTGTGATGTGGATATTCCTTGATTATAGGAAGATACATGCACATCTTTTTCAACAGAAAGGGTTTTCGGTTTTGCTTCTGAACCATAGGTTTTTCTAGTTAAATCAGAAGCAGTTGGTAATGGTATGGTGGACTCTTTTGAACACTCTTGAAATGAGAGTTTACTTAAGAGATATTCAATTTTCTAAGCATCATTTTTGAGATTTTCCTCTTGAAGAATCTTTAAATGAGAGTCATGCTCACTTATCATACCAACTAGGACATTGACTTTGTGTTTCAACCGGTTGACATTATTAGCCTGGATTCTAAAAAGTTTTAGATTCACTTCACTCTCTTAGGATGCATTCCTTTCAACTTCAGAATCAGAGTCGTCGGTAAGGTAGTTAGGAAAACACTTGTCAATGTATGTATGTTTCCTTTGAATACAAGGTTCTTCTATATTTGAGATTGACAAATCTTTCTTTTTAATAGACCTTAAGGAAACATAACTTTTATTTATGGCGATGCGTTTATCAGAGACAATATCGTCCATCCTCAGATCATTACAAACATAGACTTATGAGGTATTTAACGTGTTTGCCTGCTCTGATACCAATTAAAAATGCGTGGGTCTAACAACCACACCCTATAATTTGTTTGGCAATCTGAGAGGACTTACTCCAATACACTTTCTAAAGAATCAACTAGACAATATCTAGAGTAAAGTATATCAAAGAGTGTAAATATATCTAACTCTTAAATCAATCCGCAATCAGCAAATAGAAATCTGCGAGCCCGATTGAATATAAGAGGAATTACTTGAACAGTACCAAAGACCAATGTTCAAGTGTTAATCAATGTAAATCAACAACCAAAGGTTAGATATTCTAATTGGTTAATCTTAACGTATAACATGTTATATTTTAATTATATAACAAAATGTAGTGCGGAAAATAAATAACACAGATACCAGAAATTTGTAAACGAGGAAAATGCAAATGCATAAAAACCCCGAGACCTAGTCCAGTTTGAACACCACACTGTATTAAGCCACTCCAGACACTAGCCTACTACCAATTAACTTCGGACTGGACTGTAGTTGATCCCTAATCAATCTCACACGGATTCAAGGTACAGTTGCGTGCCTTACGTCTCTGATCCTAGCAGGATACTACGCACTTGATTCCCTTAGTTGATCTCACCCACAAACAAGAGTTGCTACGACCCAAAGTCGAAGACTTGATAAACAAATCCGTCTCACACAGAAAAGTTTATAGGATTGAATAAATATGTCTCCCACATAAATACCCAAGAGTTTTTGTTCTGTCTTTTGATAAATCAAGGTGAACATGAACCAATTGATAAACCAGACTTATATTCCCGAAGAATATCCTAGTATTATCAATCACCTCACAATAAACTTAATCGACTAGCGAAACAAGTTATTGTGGAATCACAAACGATGAGACGAGGATGTTTGTGATTACTTTTATCTTGCCTATCAGAGATATAAAATCTCGAGTCAATTATTTCAATTGTACTCGACCCGATAGAAATAGCAGGATCAGATCACACAACTACAAAGAGAATAGTTGGGTCTGGCTTCACAATCCCAATGAAGTCTTCAAGTCGTTAACCTACCGGGTCTCGAGAAAAAACCTAAGGTTAAAGGAGAATTGACACTAGTTATGCAACTATTAACACACAGGAGGTGTGGGTATTAGGTTTCCTATTTGCTAGAGTTCTCCCTTATATAGTTTTCAAATCAGGATTTGCAATCCAAGTTACCTTGGTAACAAAGCATTCAATAATCATCGTTAGATGAAAATCCTGATTCAACCAAGCTAATATCTTTAAACCGTTAGATAAAACTTAACTTGTTACACATAAATGAAATGTACCCTCATTTAGGTTTATGTAGCCGTACCTAAACGTGTACACCATGTTGGTTCACAAATAGTGAACCGAGGTTAGCCATATGATTACTCTCATATCAACCTTATTCATCTTAACCATAACTAGTTCAAATGACTCAAATGAAACTAGTTAAAGAGTTGTTCAATTGCTACATTCTCATGAATTATACAAGAACACAATTGAAGCAAAATCGGTTTGATTCACTTGAATAAATCATGAACATTATAGCCACGGTTTGCAAAAATTGCATTCCTTCATATTTAAATGTATAAGTTCATGAACATACCGATTTGATAAAATAACCAGCTTAAGTATGTGTACGGGTATGCATACTAAAGCAACCAGATTTTGAGTTTGTTAAGTTTCCAAACTCAACAGAAATTCTCGGTTCGAAAACTTCCGCTAGTATGTGTACAGGTACGCATACTTAAGGTAAATAGTTTAGGAGTTTGTAATTCCAAAACCCAGCAGATATTTTCGGTTCGAAAACTTCCGCCAGTATGCGTACCCATGCGCATACTTATCTTGTCTCCTTCACCAATTTCGTATACACACATATGCATACACTTGGCTCCCGGTTCATGGATTTATATACTAATGTGAGAACACACTATATATGCTTATATCCAAATATGGTTACATTATCAACTCTACATTCCAATCATTGAAACATTCTTCTATAATGACAATAGCCGTTTTCATACACTATTAGCATCAAAGCAATTTTCAAGATATTGAAATGTTAACATGACTTTCGTCACGAGTAAAGATGAACATGGATAAATCGAAAGCTTGCAAACACATATTTCGAAAAATATATAAGCGAGATATACTCAGCTCGAAATCTCAAATGTGTATAGTAGAAAACTATATCGTAATACGACTTATGTCTGAATATAGGAGATAGAGTAGAAATAGACTTTCCAAGTGATAGATGCATTCAAGTCTCCACATACCTTTTGTCGATGAAGTTTCACAAGCTCCCCTTAGTATTTTTTCATCTTCAAATGATGAACGCCAAGAAATCTAAGCTCAACTACAATATCTATGTCCTAGTCCGAGACATCTATAAATATGATAGAAATTAAGACTTATAGTTTTGATCATTAACATTGACAAATCTTCTTGAGATAGCAACGCATGTGAATTCGACCGAGCAATGCTCTAACACTTATAAACACAAAGAAAATGTTTATTAGTGGCACAAGAGTTTATCCCATAATGAGGAACATGTAACCTGTGATGATTTCTTGAAGTGAGATCATTTTTATATGATTTCTGGTTTTCTGTAGGCATGAAACTCATTGTAGATGTCGTCAGACGATTTACTCAATTGACAATAGAAAGAAGTAAATTGTGGAGATTGTAAATTTGTTTCTTTCTGGCAAAACTATGAAGAGCATAGTGATTCTTTTTCCCATAGAAGGAACATCATTATGGATTCGAGACACCTTGACCCATAACTTCTTCCGGCACATGCAAATTTTGCAAGTGATTCACAGTAGGTAGTTCCTTGGAGGAACTTTTATTTACGCTAGGTAAAGTCTTGTGAGTATCGGAAGAAGGTGCAGAAGATGACTTATTTATCAAAGCAGAGTTTTCCTTTTTCAAGGTGTTACACTGTTCTTGATCATACTGAAGAGATGTAAAAAGTTTCTCTTTTTCAACACGATAACTGTTAATTTTTGATGAATGAGCCTTGACAAAACGTTCTTCTCTAATTGAATCTTCTTTAATAATATCTTCAAGAATACTAATCTTTTCTCGTTGTAGAGTAGTTTCTTGAACCAATTTTTCGATATTGTTAGAGAGTGATTCAATGAAGCTGTAGAGTTCACATTCCCTTTCAATAGATTTCTCAAATTCATCAATAAGTTGATCATTATTATCTTCAAGAGTCTCGATTTTATAAACTTGAAAGTCAATGATTTCAGCAGATTTTTTTAATGATCTGGTGATTTCCATTTCAGATTCTGACACGATCTCACAAATTATGTTTTCCCCTCGGGATTCAGAAGAATCTCCTAAGGAGTTATCCTTTGAGGTAAACCCAAGATTTTTGGTGTAATCAGAACCCTTGGAAGACATATCAATATGCATTATCTTGTGAGATAATTCTTAGGTCCTCAAAACACATATTGCTACAAACACAAACTTATAAGGTCTTTAATGTGTTTTCCTGCTCTGATACCAATTGAAAATACGGGGGTCTAGTAACCTCACCCAATAATTCGTTTGGCAATCTGAGAGGACTTACTCCAATATACTTTCTAGAGAATCAACTAGACAGTCAGACTCAATCTAGAGAAAAGTATATCAAAGGGTTTAATATCTCTGTTTCATAATATAATCAGCAAATCAAACAGATAGAGAACCGCGAGCCTGATTATTATGTGAAACAACTTGAACGGTACCAAAGATTAATGTTCAAGTGTCAATCAATGTAAATCAACAACCAAAGGTTGGATATTCTAATTGATTGATCTTAACGCACAACCTGTGATATTTCAATTATATGAAAAAATATAATGCGGAAATTAAATAACACAGATACTAGAATTTTGTTAATGAGGAAAACTGCAAATGCAGAAAAACCCCGGGACCTAGTCCAGTTTGAACACCACATTGTATTAAGCCGCTACAGACACTAGCCTACTACAAATGAACTTCGGACTGGACTGTAGTTGAACCCTAATAAACCTCACACTGATTTAAGGTATAATTGCGTTCCTTACGTCTCTGATCCCAAAAGGATACTACGCACTTGATTCCCTTAGCTGATCTCACCCACAACTAAGATTTGCTACGACCCAAAGTCAAAGACTTGATAAACAAATCTATCTCACACAGAAAAGCATATTGGAATAGATAAATCTGTCTCCCACAGAAATACGTATGCATTTTTGTTCTGTCTTTTGATAAAACAAGGTGAACATGAATCAATTGATAAATCAGTCTTATATTCCCGAAGAACAGCCTAATATTATCAATCACCTCACAATAATCTAAATCGTATGATGGCGAAACTAGATATTACAGAATCATAAACGATGAGACGAATGTGTTTGTGATTACTTTTTATATTGCCTATCGGAGATTAAATCTCGAGCAAATCTTAGAGAAGATAGTACTAAAACGATAGAATCGGGCAAGATCAGAACACGCAACTACAAAGAAAATAGTTGGGTTTGACTTCACAATCCCAATGATTGTATCACACAAACCATGTAAGATGTTACTTGATAATTTTCACATTGAAAAGACGAGGGTACCCAAATATACCTCAATCTAAACAATTTCCACCTATAACTCTTTTCTCCGAAAGTGATTGTCTATAAACCAAGTCGATACAGTACAACTAATCGGTTCACACTTCGTGTGATCGTCTATGGATACGAGATCGAGATAATACGACAACAAGATAACTTTACTGATTGACTATGGATACAAGATCAAGACAATACAACAACAAAGTATGTTTACTTGATAAATGGTTCGGACTTAACTAAACACAATAGGATTACTATCAAGTAAATAGGAGTTAACGTTTGTGTATTTTACTTATAACTATAATAAAACAATTATAATTGCGGAACTAGAAAAGTAAAAGACACAACAAGATTTTGTTAACGAGGAAACCGCAAATGCAGAAAAACCCCGGGACCATGTCCAGAATTGAATACTCTCAGGATTAAGCCGCTATAAAAAATCAAATCAACTTCCTATAGTTAAGACCAAGCAACTAAACCTATAGGTCACCTAGTTCCGTTTGTGTCCCCGCGCCTCCAACTTGTTAATAAGTCACGCACTTGGAACAATTCCTTTGGTTCGTATTCCAAATAGTAAAGTAACAACAAATCTGTTCGGTAACAACTCTTTTCAATCAAGTGATATGAGTTCGACAAAAGGCTCTTCCGCTTATCCCAATAAACTCCTTTGTTAGGTCCTTAGATCTATCCAATAACAACTACCAAAGTAATTGTCATGATTTTTGCAATCAATACTTTGAATCACAAAGAATTGCATTGATGTCGATCTACTCAACTAATCAATCCAATCTATCACAAAGATAAACCGATTATTGTTGGATCCTCTTTACCCGAAACAAGTATTATGCACACCAAAGATTATGAACCCAAATCAGAAATATTCTTCGTCTTCAAATCTTCTTAGATCTTCAATAAGCACCTGCACACAATCAACTTGAATCTCTTGTGATAAATCACACATATAAAGGAGTCTGTTAACAATGGATTATCACAAGACGTCTTTAGATCTACAAACAGTATAAAGATCCCTGTCGAAAATTCAATCTAGTTTGAGTGAATCTTATATCAGAAGAGAAGATTCTCAAGCATAAACAAACTAAGTTCAATCAAAGTTCAACAACCATTAGTCAATCAAATCAATCAAAAACTAATAATAAACCACGATTATCTAGTTTCCCACCAACGGTACTAATAGAGCTTCTCAATCCCAAAGAAGTCTTTAAACTGAGCGGCCGTAAGAGATTTCTCCTAATTAGGTTACTTTCCTCTCCGAATAGGCGGATCCACCAGTAACAACACAACTAGGTAGTTCTTGTTACTATTTCAGACCTATTTTCTTGAGAGATCATCACGATATCTCGAAGACCCCACTGATATGGGTTTGGAAATACATTGCTAAGACCTCTCAGTGGAGTCGGTGCTACTGATTAAGCATGAAACTGAAGAAGCAAAAGAAGTTTTCTCAATTGTTTTTGGTAGAGGAGGGGTAATGGCACTTTTATTTTCTACCAGATCAAGTCTCCGCTTTTTCTGAAAAAATAAGTGGAATAGACATAAACAAGCTAGTCAACTAAATGTAACAAGAACTAAGCTGCAGCCGGTGTAAACATTTCGATATAACAACATGCCAAACTTTCGATTTGAGTTTCTACCAAATCTGATCTATAAGAACCTAAAGTTTTTTAATCTTAAGCTTCTCCTCCTATGAAGCTAATGGGAAAGTCAGTACTTTCAACTTTGGGTGGCAGTCAATCAAAAATCTTACAAGGAATGAAATCTAACATGAACGAGGAAACAAATGAAACTGTTGAGCAAAAAAAAAAAGAGGAAACAAATGAAACAGAAACCAAATTGAAGTTTTCTCAAAAAGTAAATTACCATCAAAATTCTTCACTTCTACTAGAAGATACAAAAGTTAAGAGTCAAACCCGAACGAGATATGAAGAAGATTGACTAGATAGTCAACATTCAACAAATTCCTCTCTCGAGGTCTCCATATTTTGATAAAATATCACGATTTTTTCCATTAGTTTTTGACTTGTACATATTATTTATAGTATAATTATGAATTATTTTACTTGCCCAAAAAGTGCAAGTGTTTAGTAAGTTGGATAACATTATTATCAAAGTACGAGAGGGATAGACAAGTCGTTTTCTTTCTCCAAAACAACAAGAAGAAGAAGAGTTAGGGGTATTTAAGTCAATCACTAAATATAGTTAAAATAAAAGAAGATGGAGTGACCAAAACCAAAAAAACCAAAAGGGCTTTCTTTCCACAGTGTTGTGGTGTCAGATTGGCGTGCTTTACTCGAAATGCAAACTTTAATAATTATGGACCAAGGAAGTTTGGACACCAAGGAATTTCCAAAACCGGAAATATTCTCAAGATATACAATATATTTCCGAATTCGGTTTCCATAATTCATGGAAATGCTTTGTCCAAATGTTGACCGAAATCTCTTAGAAAATCTCCAATTAGTAAATGCACATCTATGAAGCACGAATATTGATACGGGGATACAGATACGGGGATACTGAAACGGGGATTCGTCAATTTTTGAAAAATGGGGATACGGGATATGTAAGGATACATGTATTTATTAAAATCATTTATTTATAACAATTCATTTTAATAAAAGGAATCACATAAAAAAAAAAACTTAAACACTTTATGGAATATAAAAATAAAACCGATAAAAGATGTCTAACATCTTGCTCACCCAGAACTCATTAATACTGTCTTCATCAAAGAACACCGCTTCTTGTTGTGATTCGTCAAGTGAAAGATTTACAACTTCAAGTTCTCTCACACCGTCTAGTGTATCAAATTTATCTTTACTTATAGATATCCCACATGCTACTTTCTCCTTTCATGTAATTTTCACTTTTTCGTGAAAGGAGATGAATATTACTATAAACAAACAATAAATCCTCTGCAAGTTGGGGTACAATCTTGTTTCTCTTCATTGAATGGATAATATGCTCAAATTTCTATCTAACGATAAAAATTATATATGCTCCAATTATATTATAGGAAGTATCCCCACTTAGAGTGTCCGAGAGGTATCCCAGAGTATCTCCTGCCTTTTTTGTAATTAATAAAAGGGATACTTTAAATGGAGTATCTAAAACGTATCCCTAAGTGTCCTCACATATCTGACACTGATACGGCGTCCAACACGGATACGTAACCAATTTTGAAGTATCCGTGCTTCATAGATGCACATTACAAATTTTTATTTTCCAAATATAAAATTAAAAACCTTAATTAAAAGATTCTCAATTTATTTTCGATTCGGGATTCTCCTTTAGCTATTAAGGAATACCATTGAACAATAAAAGATAAGTGTTACTGCACATGTTCAAAGTATGTCGACATCTTTACTTTGTAAGTCTTCTTTCATACTTACAATCTTGGAATCGATTGGCCACACTTCCAAACGAGTTTAAAATTGGTTCATCTGACTTCCAAGAACTATGTGATTGATTATCCTAATAAATCACCAAACACGGGTTTGACTGTTCTACCAAAACAAGTTTCGGTTCTACCTTCCATGTGGGTACGGAAATTAGTCATGCTAGTTACCAAAACTTGGTTGACTAGGTACTAGGATCGGTTCCCACATATATATGGTATCTAACTTGTATTTTTTGCACATGTCCATAGGATCGGTTTCCAATATCTAAAAACGTGTTGCAAATGTTCATAGGATCGGTTCCAAATATCTAGAAACTTGATGCACCTCTTACAAGGATTGATTCCCCTTTCGTGATCGGTTGCACCTCTTACTAAGATCGGTTCCCCTTTGCCTAGAGTTGGTCATACCAATAACACTAAATTGATCATACCATCTCAGGTGATTACTTAAGATCGGTTTCACTAGTAAAAGTCATACCAATACAAAAGTCAGGCCTTGTGAATAGTTTTACCAAGAACATAATGCAAGTCATGAGCAGTTATACTAATCACACATATTGGTAGTTCAAAAGATTTTGAATGAAAAACAATACCAATAAGCCTAGCGATTTCCCTTTCGATTCACAAAAGAACTTCATGAATTTAATTCCTTTAAACGAATGTAAAACATTATATCCTAAGATGAAATCTTCACCTCATACCCATACATAATCACAATAACATTCAAATGATTATGTCGATGTCTTATTGTTGATGGTGGTTTTTAGTTTAGGGTTAAAATCATAAAACACTAAACCCTAGCAGACAGTGATGTCACAACATTAAAAGCAACAAGCATTTACTAGGCACATTTACTGAAATCTTTAACGTGTCTCTAAAATAATTACCGGGGTATTTTTTTAAAATTAGGGTTACGACAAGCCAAACCCTAATTCCCACGTGTGCCAATGGAAAATTATGCCAGCCACACCGACCGCGCCAAAGCATGCCAACCATGCTAGTCGCACCTCTGTGCCAATGGAAAATGATGCCAGCCATACCAACCGCGCCAAAGCATGCCAACCATGCTAGCCGCACCTCTGTGCCAATGGAAAATCATGCCAGCCACACCAACCGCGCCAAAGCATGCCAACCATGCTAGCCGCACCTCTGTGCCAATGGAAAATCATGCCAGCCATACCGATCACGCCAAAGCATGCCAACCATGCTAGCCGCACCTCTGTGCCAATGGAAAATCATGCCAGCCATGCTAGCCGCACCTCTGTGCCAATGGAAAATCATGCCAGCGACACCGACCACGCCAAAGCATGCCAACCATGCTAGCCGCACCTCTATGCCAATGGAAAATTATGCCAGCCACACCGACCGCGCCAAAGCATGCCAACCATGCTAGCCGCACCTATGTGACAATGGCAAATCATGCCAGCCACACCAACCGCGCCAAAGCATGCCAACCATGCTAGCCGCACCTCTGTGCCAATGGAAAATCATGCCAGCCACAGCGACCGCGCCATGCCAAACACATCTCGCCATGGCCCCTCATGCCGCGCCACCATGCTGGCCTTCCCCACGCGGCTACCAAAGTGAAGGCTTGCAATAATCAACGGTTGCCCTTCAATCCCAGGAGCATATCCTGGCCGTCTAAGGTCACCTCACGACCTTTGGACCAAAACCCTAGCTTGGTCACGCACCTAGCCAAAGCTAGCCACGCCATACGCCCAAGGAAAACCCTTCGCCCCACATGCCAAGCCAAGCCAAACCAAACCTATCCAAGCTATCCGTGCCATGCCAAACACACTCTGCCTTAGCCTAGCCATGCTCATCACATCATGCCAAGCCAAGCGCCCTTGCCTCGGCCCTGGCCACGCCATACGCCCATGGCAAACCCTTGGACCCACATGCCAAGGCCAAAATCGTACCTAGCCAAAGCTAGCCACGCCCAATGCGAACCCTTGGCCCCACATTCCAAGCCAAAACACACCCTAGACACGCCACCCTGTTGGCCCTCACTACGCGGCTACCAAAATGAAGGCGTGCAACAATCAACGGTTTTCCTTTAATCCCAGGAGCAAATCCTAGCCATCCAAGGTTACCAGATGACACATGGTAACCTTTGGCCCGAAAACCTAAGTTTGGCCACAAGAAACCATGCCATGCCAATGGCATGCCAACCTAGCCGCGCCACCATATTGGCCCTCACTACGCGGCTACCAAAACAAAGGCGCGCAACGATCAACGGTTTCCCCTCCTCTCAAGATGCAAAATCTCGACCGTCGAAGGTCACCAGGATAGCAAGTTTCCCTAGCTTGACTTTCCAAGCCACAACAACATGCTCCATGTTTTCCAAAAACATTCGAGACATCAACACAAACTGGGGGATGCTCATTAGGGTTTTGGTTTGGTGGTCTATAGCGTGCGAGATACACAAATGCCCGTTTTAAGATAGTGTAATAAGATTAAGGTGGTTAGTAAATGCAAGAAGCAACGGTGAAACGCTCCTTCATTATGGGACATCAATTCCAACAAATCCCATCATTACCAGGCGTTTCCACCTCTTCCCATTTAACTCATCCGTTTTCTTTTCTTAAGAGGATAGAGTACGTTTCTTTTTGGACTTGTATAAGTAGGCTTACCTATTTCCACCAGAGACACGAGCTCTTGGTCAGGGAAAATACCACACTCAGAAAGGCAACTCTTGTTAGCTTTCTCAAAGCTCCCACCTTCTGATACAAGTCATGCACTGCTCTTCCAGAATTATTCTGGACTCAACACTCTCTTCGCTTCCCTCTCTAAACCAACCCTTCTCCTCCACTTTGTGACCGAAGCAAGTCTGGAACAGCCATTTCTTGGTTTAGGCTGGACTTGTAAAGATTAATCTCTCGAATCTAAAAGTACTCCCTTGCAGTACATTGTTTAGGGTTTAAATTGTTTCTCACTTTCACACCTGCAATTACCAAAATCAGCAGAAACCATTTTCACCTATAAACAATTGGCGACCACAGCGGGAGGTTCGATCTTTCAGTTACAATGTCAATTTTCAACCAGCGATCTCATTCTTCGACCCAGATGTCAAGATGATAGAGGAAGGAGATCCACTCCGACTCAGTTACTCGACGGCTCAATTTTTAGTCATGACACGGCGAGGGACAACTGGGGACTTCCCAGAGGATAGAAGCAGACGATCCGCCCAAGGATCAACGACTCGGTAACGACAGGGGACTTTCCATGGCGGTGTTTCCCATAAAACTCGGTCTTACACCCGGAAGGTTCACTTTTCATCAAGAGACCTAAAAACCGAGTAAGTCTTATCTAAACAAGATACATGGTTTGCTATTTCAAGTTTTCAAGACAAGATACTTAGTTTACTCCATGTCATCTACCAACATATGGTTCTAAGGTTTTTCCTGGGATGTTTGTGTCACTTTCAATCATAACCAAAATAATCAATTCCTAAACAATTCATTCCCAAAATAATAACCCAAAATCGTCAAGGTAACATTTATCTATCAACCCAAGAAATCCAGGAAATCAAAAACCATAAACCAGGCGTTTAGTTTGCCTTTCAAAAAAAAGAGAGTCACCTACCCGTGCCTACTTTGCACAACAATGATTACCTGTCATTATTAGCAGACATTACTACGGTGACATTCGAAGAATTGTTTATGATGAAGTATTTCCACAAGTTTATGAACGGCATACCCATGGCTAGGGTTTACACCAGTTCAGAAGAAAAATGTTTCTACAAACTTATGTAAGGCATACTTATGTCTATGGTTTGCACTAGCACAAGAAAATAAGAAAACAAATTAAAAGAGAAACGCTAGAGTACATAGATGGGATATGCTTGCCCACTTTATCACTACCACACTACCGCTAACACCAGGACATGATAACAGAGATCTGAGGTAAAAAGGGGAGCCAACCCCTTTCATAAGCATAACGCTTTTTGGAATTTGAATAAGGAAAAGATTTCCTGTTTGAGTTACGTATGGGAAGAGGCAACTGGCCCCGCAAGAACAAGTCCGTGCCACGCCAAGCCAGTGCCGTGCCAAGCCAACAGTTCACGCCATGACCAGCCAACGGTCCATGCCATACCAAAATCCAAGCCAGCGTCGTGCCAAGACAATGGTCCGCGCCATGCTTAGCCTGCGTCCACGCCTAGCCAGCACCCATTCCAAGATGATACAATGCTAACCAGATGCGCTTGCTAGGTGTGCTTCCCAGACATGCTTACCAGACCCACTTACCAGATGCGCTTCCCAGACGTGCTTCCCAGACGAGCTTACCAGACGCACTTACCAGATGCGCTTCCCAGACATGCTTCCGAGACATGCTTACCATATGCGCTTGCCAGACGTGCTTACCAGACGCACCTTCCAGGCACACATGTCGCACGCGCACGCCAGCCACAATACCACACCCTGCGCTAATAGCTTGCATCCTTCCAGCGCTAACATCTTGCGCCCTTCAAGCGCCATCTTTCCCGCTCCACAACCGGCCAAAGCAGCGCCATCCTCACCCTTCGAAACAACGCCATGGCTCCAGTACTTCGTGATCAAAACCGCGCCATCGCTGCACGATACACCTATGATCACCAGAACCAGAGCCACTTCCGTCACCCCAACGTTTCTTCAAGTATGACAGATCCAACCATCACCAGATATGCTGCTACTCCACCATTAGGGCAAGATACTTGAATATCCGGAAGAAGCATACCTCCTTTTACCACTGTTGATTTTATGGAAAGACAAAAGGTTCTCGTAAGGCTCAGACAGACGTGTTTATAACTCGGAAGAATATACATATTTCCTCAAGACACTAACAGAGTGGCCACCATAAGAGTCACGTGAACCCAAGAGGGATCTCACAAAGGAACGCTTTTAACATCTGGCGTAGGCACTTCAATAAGACGTGCCTTTATAGATGAAGGGGCTCGCATTGCTCTTGAACGCCCAGTAGAAGGGAATCAATAATCCAATTTTATCACACGTGAAGATCAGGGATGACGTTTCCAAAATCAAAAGCAAAGGATATCAGCAACCCTCTTGATTTCACAAAGACCCTCTTCCCGTCAGGACCTCCACGATGGGAACTTGGCCCACAAAGTCGTGCAGTCTATGATGAAACGGTTATGTGAGATTCTATATTTCTCCAAGGTGTAGCGTCAAGACATATTTTCATCCTACAACCACACTACATCAGGAAAGCAGAAGTTTCCATCCAGGGAAGTCGTTCTCAAACCCCAACCTCTCCTGGAAATCACGATCAATAGATGAAACAAAGGACTCCTAACCTCAGTTCATTTGAGGGATATCGAGTTTGGCAGGACATGACGCAGCCTCCGACTTCAACATATTAGCCGTCAAGTCTCTAAGAGTTCCAAGGCGTCGTTTCAACGTTGTCTCCAGAAGCGGACCCGCTTCAACATTCTCCAGCAGCGGCTCCGCTTCAACGATCGGTTCAACAACACTCCTTCCTACAAAGGGTCGTGCAACAATGCTCCCCATGTCAAGGATCATGATTGCATCCAGCTAATCTTCGTAGTCATGGCCGCCCTCTGATCCAGCCCGCCAAAGCTCGTGATTATGGACAGCTTGCTCGCTTACGCATCCATCCAATCCTTTTACTTTCATGGATTCTCATACAATTCCGACCAACCTACTTCGTTACCACGACAATATAGTCTCTTCTGATTACATCCGCTACCAAGAGATGTTGCCGCTCATTTGTTGATTCTGGTCAGAGCTTCACCATAACAATAATCATTACAAAGGTAACCCATACTCCTCCATGTTTAAAGTTCCACGTGGAAGAAGTAACAAAATCACCAGTATGAACGCACGATGGTGACGTCTTTATCATGGTAAACCCACTGACCATACAAGATGGAAACATGTAAACCATACTTGGGGACTGAGGGTATGCACAGAATCCCTTCACTGTCTGAGCTCAGGAGACTCGGTCAACCAAAAAGCCGTACCCACAACAAGGTCATTTACTCTTCAAGGGTGCAGCGCATGAACATCACCACCTCTCTGTTTAGAAGACGCATTCAACACTTTATGAGTCCGCGGAGGATCCCAAGCCTGCACTATCCAGAATATTTCATCATTTCTGAGCATCCTAGTGTCACATCCAGAAGAGTACGATAGGCTTATATCAAATCCCGTGGACGGGGATTCATGGCGATGTAACGATAGTAGGTTACGCATGGGGACTACCAGCATGAGACGCTTTCACTCCCCTCAACCAGGTTATTACTGATTTCAACATCATCACTGTCAAGGTTTTACGAGCTTCAGGAATTTATCAACATGAAACCGTACATGTGCACCGAAGACTCCAAAAACACGCCAGAAGGTTACATTCACATATTCATTCATGCCATCATATCAAACCGAAGTGTAACTGGGGACTTCTCACCGCATCCCATTCCGTACGATAGTCCAAGATTCAAAAGATAGTTCAAGGGATGTAACTTGGAACAAAGTCACGGGAGACTTGATAGCAGCGCATCAGCAATGGAACGTCTCCCTATTTCATCCAGGGGAGCCAGAAGTTTTCGACCATGCAAGCATTCACAACACATCATCATCATGATCAGAAGGTCTACTGAACAACTTAAGGTCGAGGAAGGACCGACAACGCAACCACAATCTCCAAGATTATCCCTGACGTGATCGTTTTCGAGCATATATTTCAGCCATCCATCCCAAGAATACAACGGAGTTTTTGGTAAAATTTTGGAATCCACTGGAGAGACACTGCAGATGGAAACACGGATCCAGACGAACAACAAAAAAATAGAAAAAGGTGGATACCTCTTTTCATGCAGACAGAGTTTTTAGAGCTTGAACAAAATGTATGTTCCTTCTTGCTCCATGAATGGGAATAGGTGACTGGCTCGCGACTATGCCACCCTGGGCCTACAACATCCCTCCTGACTTCTTCCTGATTTCCTCTGTCGGGCCGTTTTCACCTCCTAAACGAGCTCGAAACCTAAATATTCCAGCGGAGGGAGATAGAGAATTTTGTTTCGTGTCTGATAAAGGGGCGGACCGTCAAAATCAGAGTCCGTACACGAATTCTACAACGATTCTAGGAAAGGGCGCTAATTAGGGTTTCGGTGTGTCAAACCCTAAAACCGCAAGCGCTTCCCTTCCAAAGCGTTTCCCTTACCAGCGTCATCCCTTTCCAAGCACTTTGTAGAGCGTCCCACACCCATTCCAAGCTCATCAATGCTAATGGGTCCCCTTCGTTCCAAGTTCATGCTAGCAGCTCCGCCTCGCGTTCCAAAGCCTAGCCATGAAGACACCCAATCATACCGGGATTTGCGCAAAACTACCAGATGAAAGGATTGCGGATGCTACCTACCTCTCGAAAAATATTTTTGAATAAGGAAAGAATTACATGTTAAAGCCACGCATGAAGAAAGGCAATCAGTCCCACAAGAGCAAGCCTTGCCACTCCCAGGACAATCCGCGCTTTCTATGCCAACGTCTCGCCAGTGGACCATATCAGAGCCCTGCCAGCAACCTGTGTTTCCCCCTTGCCTCTCCAAGCCGTCCGCCATTCTCACCTCACCAAGCCATCCGCTCAATTGACGTGGCCCCACCGCGCCTAGCCGCCCATATATGCCATTTCCGCAGCCCTCGCTCCATCATCGCAGCCCCACTATGCCTGGCTGTCCGAGTATGTATCGTCTTGTCAAGGATACACTATGCCAATCTGCCTGCTCCACGTGACCTTATCATCCACGCGTGTTCACCTTACTAAGACCACGCCACCTCTTGGCCCCTCGAGCCAAGCTGTCCACTTGCGTCGCCTCCAAAGATCGCACCCCCTTTGCCTTGGAGATATACGACCAGAACAAGCCGGTAACTTTCGCCTCACCACTCCACGGTCTGCATTCCCAGTAAAACTTACGTAGGGCCGCCAACACGGGAAGCAAAAACTCTCTTTACCACTCAAAAAGGTTAGTCGGATTCTCCTGACCATCTTTGCAATGATTTACACCTCGATTCGTTCATTGTCTGTCACCATCATATGCTTACCTCGCAACAAGGCACCTGTTCCTAGCTAAGCAGGGGACTTAATGTTGATGGTGGTTTTTAGTTTATGGTTAAAATCGTAAAACACTAAACCCTAGCAGACAGTGATGTCACAATATTTAAAGCAACAAGCATTTACTAGGCACATTTACTGAAACCTTTAATGTGTCTCTAAAATAATTATCGGGGTATATTTTTCAAATTAGGGTTACGACAAGCCAAACCCTAATTCCCATGTATGACAATGGAAAATCATGACAGCCACACCGACCGTGCCAAATCATGCCAACCATGCAAGTTGCACCTCTGTGCCAATGAAAAATCATGCCAGCCACACCGATCGCGCCAAAGCATGCCAACCATGCTAGTCGCACCGCTATGCCAATGGAAAATCATGCCAGCCACACCCACCGCGCCAAAGCATGCCAACTATGATAGCCGCACCTATGTGCCAATGGAAAATCATGTCAGCCACACCAACCGCGCCAAAGCATGCCAACCATGCTAGTTGCACCTCTGTGCCAATGGAAAATCATGCCAGCCACACCAACCACGCCAAAGCATGCCAACCATGCTAGCCGCACCTCTGTACCAATGGAAAATCATGCCATCCACACCAACCACGCCAAAGCATGCCAACCATGCTAGCTTCACCTCTGTGCCAATGGCAAATCATGCCAGCCACATCGACTGCGCCATGCCAAACACATCTCTCCATGGCCCCTCATGCCGCGCCACCATGCTGGCCTTCCCCATGCGGCTACCGAAGTGAAGGCGTGCAAAAATTAACGGTTGCCCTTCAATCCCAAGAGCAAATCCTGGCCGTCTAAGGTCACCTCACGACTTTTGGCCCAAAACCCTAGCTTGGTCACGCACCTAGCCAAATCTAGCCACGCCATACGCCCAAGGAAAACCCTTGGCCCCACATGCCAAGCCAAACCAAACCTAGCCAAGCTATCCACGCCATGCGAAATACACTCTTCCTTGGCCCTAGCCATTCTAGTCACGTCATGCCAAGCCAAGCGCCCTGGTCACGCCATACGCCCATAGCAAACCCTTGGACCCACATGCCAAAGGCAAAATCGCACCTAGCCAAAGCTAGCCATGCCCAAGGTGAACCCTTGGCCCCACATGCCAAGCCTAAACACACCCTAGCCGCGCCACCCTGTTGGCCCTCACTACGCGGCTACCAAAACGAAGGCGTGCAACAATCAACGGTTTTCCTTTAATCCCAGGAGCAAATCCTAGCCATCCAAGGTTTCCAGACGACACATGGTAATCTTTGGCCCGAAAACCTAAGTTTGGCCATGCCAAACCATTCCATGCCAATGGCATGTAAACCTAGCAGCACCACCACATTGGCCCTCACTACGCGGATACCAAAACAAAGGCGCGCAATGATCAACGGTTGCCCCTCCTCTCAAGATGCAAAATATCGACCGTCGAAGGTCACCAGGCTAGCAAGTTTCCCTAGCTTGACTTGCCAAGCCACAGCAACATGCTCCATGTTTTCCAAAAACATTCGAGACATCAACACAAACTGGGGGATGCTCATTAGGGTTTTGGTTTGGTGGTCTATAGCGTGCGGCATACACAAATGCCCGTTTCAAGATAGTGTAATAAGATTAAGGCGGTTAGTAAATGCAAGAAGTAATGGTGAAACACTCCTTCATTATGGGACATCAATTCCATCAAATCCCATCAATACCAGGCGTTACCACCTCTTCCCATTTAACTCATCCGTTTTATTTTCTTAAGAGGATAGAGTACGTTTCTTTTTGGACTTGTATAAGTAGGCTTACCTATTTCTACCAGAGACATGAGTTCTTGGTCAGGGAAAATACCACACTCAGAAAGGCAACTCTTGTTAGCTTTCTCAAAGCACTCACCTTTTGATACAAGTTAAGCATTGCTCTTCCAGAATTATTTTGGCTTCAACACTCTCTTTGTTTCCCTCACTAAACCAACCCTTCTCCTCCACTTTGTGACCGAAGCAAGTCTGGAACGGACATTTCTTGGTTTAGGCCGGACTTGTACAGATTGATCTCTCGAATCTAAAAGTACTCCCTTACGGTACATTGTTTAGGGTTTAAATTATTTCTCACTTTCACACCCGCAATTACCAAAATCAGCAGAAACCATTTTCACCTATAAACACTTATATATGAAGTTCAAAAGATAAGTGTTATACTTCATATTATATTCCTTAATACTACGTCTAACTAGAGTATAATCTTTCATAGATTCGCAGTTTTGTTTTCAATATGCACGACTTGAAAGATACGTTAGGGAATGAAACATTTCAAGTCAAATATTACTAACCTCAAGTGGAAGGATGATGTCATCATTGTAGCTCCTTACTTCTTCACATTCTTCAAGTCTTCACGTAATACTTGTAATGTCTCATATCCTAATACTTTCAAGCTAACCTATACGAAGTTAACTCTTGTATATAATCAAGCGACTCTTTAAATGAGTTTTGATTCACTAAAATATGACAACCAAACTTGACATACCAACGCTTGGTGGGTTCAACCGAGCTATGATCCAACAATCTCCCCCTTTGTCAATTTTAGTGACAAAACTCTTACATCATATGGATAAACAAATTACAAGAATTCATTACACATATGCTTGATTCCAAATTCAATAGAACAATAACCTATATACATTCACAATCCATAATTACCGTTGTTGACATTCTAATAACAAAGATAATACTCCCCCTAAATGTAAGATAGGTAGATTTTTCATTCCGCATGTCTTTGTTATTCCCTTTGTAGTCCATATAACTACAAGTACCAATATGATATGCTACCCCCCCTTAGTCTATGATTTACTCTTTCGTTAGATAAAACATTTAAGCACCATTGTCCTTTCCCTAAGTGATATCAATCAATATAAATCAATACCAATATCACTTGTTTACTCCATATATTTCTCCCCCTTTTTCTCACAAAATGACAAAGGTACGAGCAAACAAAAGACAAACCGAAAGGATCTTACAAATCTCACAAGACTTGAAACTATAAGAGTTAAGCACGAGGGTTCCACACACCATTTTTGATAACCAATATCAAAACCGAAACTACAAAGTAATTTTGTTTTGATATGTTACCTAGGAAATAATTGTCCGAAGCAATTTTCCCTAATAGTTTAGCAAACCAAAAATTGACTAAGCACCTTAGTTCCTTTGCTAAACCGATTGTACAAATACAATCGCTTGTTCGATAAGACCAAAATAAAGATAACTCTATTTTTATCATCAGGTTCTAATTATCCATATAACTTGGTGTTTGTGGGAGAAAAATACTTCTGCAGGTTTAGGTAATTTTGGGTGTGTATGGATGAGAAGTGAATTTAAACCTTCAAAAAATGTGATGCACGATGAGCACTTTGATTCGAGAGATAATCTGTACAATTCTGGCCTAAACCGAAGACACGGCCGTTCTAGATTTGTTTCGGTCACAGGTGAAGGATGTGAGGTTGATCTTAGGGAGGGAAGCGAAGAAGGTGTTGAGAGTATGAAGGTGAATGATATTTGATGACTTGTTAACAGAAGGTTGAGCAGGCAGGAAAATGTTGCAGGAAGGCTCTGGGTGTTGAATACGATGGTATTAACACTTGGTTTTTCTGTGTTGTTGTTGAAAATAGGGCGGATAACCTATTTATACAAGTCCTTTAGCCTAACCTTCGTATCTCGTGGGAAGTGGAGAAAGTGGAGTGATGGAGTAGTGGAGTAGTGTGTTGGTGTCACACGACCAGGCTTGCCCACTTCTCCCATCATCACTAACCGTCCATGACTTCCTGACACGTTCTTTTGATGGCGCGGTGTGCGCTGCAGGCTGTAAACCGCCAGACCAATACCCCAGTATGTATCCCCCATTTTGTGACATGATTGATGTCTCGAATGTTTTTGGAAAACATTTTGCATGTTTTTATGGCTTGGCAAGTCAGGCTCGGGAAACCTGCTAGCTTGGTGACCTTCGACGGTCAAGATTTTGCATCTTGAGAGGAGGGGCAACCGTTGATTGTGGCACTAGAAACCCTAATTAACGCCCCTTACTAGAATCGTTGTAGAATTCTAGTACGGACTCGGATTTTGATGGTCTGCCCATTCATTCCATACGGAAAAGAATTTCCTATCTCCCATCACGGGAATATTTAGGTTTTAAGCTCGTTCGGGAGAAGAAAACAGTCCGAAAGCAAAACCCAGGAAGGAAATTGATACTTGTGAAGTATCGTGTGTATACTATGCAGGTACTGCATTGAGTATATCCAGCATGGTTTGGAAGTTGCGCATGCAAACCCTTCCTTGACCGACCACATGGTGTGGTAGAGTGGAGGATAGTGATCACGGTGATACCTTGTTTGCCACCTAACTCCCTCCCTAGGCTATACATCCAAGCATGCGAACTTGGACGGACGAGATTGATGGAGAGATAACCGTTGGATTAGGGTATGGAAGGCTTGCGAGCTTCCTTCTTCACCCTAACGGTTTTATGCCTTGGGAGGCGTGCAAGGGAGGACCGATTGGTCCAGCAGGCAGGCAGGACGTCAATCTACACGCCCATGTAGAGTTGAATCTCATTGGAGTGATCTGGGTCGCCCGTTCTGGCCTGCGATGACGGATGGTCGAGATTAGAAGTGTCCTTACATGCCACCTTTGGGCACGAAAATCGAGACGCATGGCAGTCAGGGGAGCTGTCCGATTGGTTCACCGTGGAGGTGGCCCCATGGTGATCATGTAGACACCGTCAGCCAGCAATTCCGCTTCCTGGTCGTTCGTACACACCCGCCCAAAGTTGCGTGGTCGCAACTTGTCGGAAAACCCTAATTTTAGGGTTTGCGGGCCCAACCTTCAAGCTAACGTTTCCCAACGTCCGTGACTCCCACAAGAAATCCGATCATACCAGAAGGGAGGTGGGTTGGTGGCGAGCATGTGCATGCTTGGTTTGCGACCATAGGCGCGATCTAAGCCATCCAAACACGCCTGCGATGACGGATGGCCGAGATTAGAAGTGGCCTTGCATGCTACCTTTGGGAACGATTTTCGAGACGGCCGGATACAACCAACCATGGACGATTGGTTGGCCGTGTAGCCGGGCCCACGGTGAGCATGCAGGTGTTGCCGTCCAGTAGTTGGGACACCAATCCGTTCGTGTACGCTGGTTGCAAGTTGCTTGGTCGCAACTTGTTTAGCAAAACCCTAATTTTAGGGTTTGTGGGTCCGCCACTTCTCTCTAACAATTTTGTGGTTTCTACGGCCCCCTTGGGGAAACCAATCAACCCAGGAGGAAGGTAGGATGGCGGTGAGCATGTTCATGCATGCTACTCAGTCCCGCGTGCGATCTAGGCCGTCTGACTATGCCTGCGAAGTTGGACAGATGAGATCTATTTTTGAGTTTGTTTTCAGCAGGTGAGACTAACATGGGTAGTCTTGCATGCGTTCATCGGGGCTAATATAACCCGCCGTCAGGTAGCCTACGGGTGTTTGCATGTCGAACACAAGGCTTTAATTAAAGCATTAATAGTAATATTGTATACCTACAGAAAACCGGGATGGTTGCTACATGCTCCGTTCAGGTATATTAAATTCACAGGATGGTTGCACATGCTTTGGTGAATTAATAAAGTGAGAAGTATTCGTCACTTGAATGGTTTTATTCTTTGCAGGATGTCAGCCTATTAAATTAGCTTCATCCTTTGCAGGGTGGCAACATATTAAATTTGGTTTTATAATTTTTGCCCTAAACTAAAATCCACCATCAACCTTAAGTCCCCTTCCTAGCACACAATGGTTACATCATTGCGGGGTAGGCATGAGATGGTGACAAATAAAGATAAACTTTTGAGACAAAGTTGGATGTTACCAGGAGAGACGGGTCATCCTGTTCTTGGAGTATGTCATATTCAAGAGGCGCCCAGACGAGTCTTCGAGTAGCATGATATTGATCCTTCCTACTTCGATCGACATTGCTATGCATGCTTCAGTCCAGAGCATTCTTTGGTGGGACCTGATGCGAGCATGCTTGCTTTGATCGTGGGCAGCTGTGAGTGTAACCCTAGATGAATGTGGACCCACCACGTATATGCTTCAACCGAATGTCTCCATGTTGCACCTGTTTGATAGACATGTGGGCCCGCCTACTTCGCTTAATCGTGGGACTCATCATGCGCCTTCTTGATCGAACATGGGCTTGCTATACCTGCTTCGGTTGAACATTCGAGTGTCATCCTTATTACTTCTACCAAACACTGAACCTGCTACGTTGACCAAACGTCATTCTTGCTGCCTTGAATCGACACCATCTTTGGTGACTGCTCGAACATGGGACCCACTGCGCTCTTGTTTTGCTCAAACATAAACGTGTTGAAGCAACTTCTGGAGCGATCAGGTCTTGGAGAACGTTGAAGCAGATTCTGGAGCGTCTCGGAGAGTTGGAGACGGCTTCTGAAGCGAATGTGGAGGTAGCTCCTAGCGGTAACATTGAAGCAGGTTGAAGCTAACATGAAGGCGGCTCCTGGTGGGAGCGTTGAAGTAACTTCTGAAGAGAACTAAAGGCGGCTCCTCGAGAGAGCATTGAAGTGGCTTCTGAAATGGATTGCATGCGATTCCTTGAGAGAGCATCGAAGCAGATTCTTTAGTTTGGTTTTCCGTTCACATGCTTCTTGATTGATCATCTCTTGTATTGATAAATTCCTTGACTGATGGTGAAGGAATCTCATACTGAGCCTCAGTCCCCAAGCATGACTTATGTGGTTCTATGTTGCACCGTTGGTGATTTTACCATAATAAAGATATCACCTCGCCTACATGATTCTGTTACTTCTCCATGGGAAAATTTACAGAAGTTCGGATTACCTATGTCGGTAGTGGTTGTTGCTATAGCAAAGTTCAGGCATAATATCAACTGCAGCAGCTTTGATCAGAAGAGACTGGCAGGGAGAGGCGTGGTATATACAGGAACGAACTTGGCAGTCTCCATATAGTGGTAGAGCTTGTCTCATTTCATTGGTAGAGGTGTAAGCTGGAACCAACGACTTTCTTGACGTTCCTTCATGAGATAGAGAAGAAGGAGACAGTCCCCTGTCGACGAGTACCCAAAACTTTCGAATTTATAGGAGTTGTCACGCTAGGTTCATGAGGCCATATCTTCTATCTTGAGTACATCCTCGTCTTTAGACATCTTGGAATCATAATAATAGCATGCTTGCATATCTAAATTCACCGTCTTTGAGATGGGAAGTGCTAAAAAGTCCCAATCATACTCCTTTGGTAATGCAACCACTTCTTATAAGGGATACAAATTATGAAATTGTCTCTCATTGATGTAGTTACCATCGATCTGGATATGAAATACCGTGGTTGTTGTTTCACCATCACGGCAGTCGTGCATATGATGCTGGAGTTGGAGTTGGAGTTGGTATGACAGCCTGCTTATGAGACGTGTTGTCCTTCACTGCTTCCAAACTTTTGGTGAAGCGCTTAAAGGGAACAGCGCTCCACTCACATCTCTTGGTGGTGGTCAGCCTGTCAGGTGAAGCAGTCCCCTGTGGTCCAACAGGGTGATCATTCACTACTTGGAAGGAGGGTTTTTCAATAAGACTTACTTGAGCTCGGAATCTCTTGACGTGGGACAAAAGACTTTCACCAAGAAGTTGCGTTATGCCTGTGAGTAGTTGGTACGGAGGCAACAGGTAGTCTTCAAGACTCCAAGGTTTGCTGGAGATGATCGGGGATGGATTTTTGAAGATCCTTTCAGGTACTGAGATCGGTAAGGATTTCGCCTTGTGTATCTACGGGCGCCCTAGAATCATGTCGTAATCCGGATGTTCCTTGATTATGTGGAACCTGGCTTGTGTTGGAGTGTCATCGATCTTGAAATCAAGGTCAATGTATCCGTAAGCGCCCACGAATTCTCCTTCCGGGTTTTTTTATCACAGTAGGATTACGGGTAGCTTCCTGCGTTGAGATCTTTGCGGCTCTCAGGGTCCTGACAGTGACGATGTTAAATACAAAAACTGTATTGATCAGCGTGTTATCGAACTTGACATCTTTTAAGTGAGCAGTGGTTAACAGTCCCCAGTTTCCTTTGTTGGTGGTAACTTCATACTGAGGTGCCAAGATAGCTTTATCCTATGGACATGGATGCTTGCTGGTGGTGACTTCGAGGAGGAGTTGAGATGCCAAGACAGCTTCCTTCTCTGGATATAAACGCATAGGTAGTCCATCGTAGATTGTACAGTCTTGTGAACAGAGTCCCTAGAAATCATGCAGCTCTTGACAGGGAGGATCTCTATGAAATGCCCTCATTTCCTAGATGGAGTTCTCCCGCTTCCATCTTCTCTCTGAAGATTTGTTTCAACTTGTTGGAATCCTTGGTTGGGTGGTTGACGAACCTATGATAGCAGCAGTGATTGGCTTCCGTCATGTCTTTCTCGGTTGGTGGGCGTTTGACATGTGGCATCTTGACAGCATCATCCGGAATCCATGCTTCCACTAGCTCCATTACTTCGTTCATCGGAAATGGTAAGCCTGTATCTTCAGCATCTTGCATAGGATCCTTGCCTCCTCCTTTTCGAGATGCAACTGTATACGCTGGAGCTGCACGCTTGGGTTGTTGTTCAGCTGCCGGGGCCTTCCTTTTTCTGCCTTCGCCCACCATGCTCACAAAAGGACCAGTGTCGTACTGTTTGTTGATGAGACACTTGTTTCCTCGGTTCTCCCGGGAATCTTTACTCCGAACAACTCTGGTTCTTTCCAATAGTGATGGGGCGGTAGTGGCTGAGCATTTGGTGGCTTCACGGGGATCAGGGAATATCTGGAACCCTAGGTTCCCCAACAAGGCCCGGTATATGGGTATCATTCCATTAATGCATAGTTCCACCAGCTGTCGCTCTGTGACATTCAGTTCATGGCAGTCCGACGCTTGTGTTCTGAACCTTTTGACAAAATCATTTGGATGTTCGTTGTTCCGTTGGGAGATTCTCCCCAGGTCTGAGAAAGTAACTTGCTCAGATACAAAAAAGTACTTCCTATAATACGCGCTGACCATCTCACTCCAATTGGATATGTTATCGGGTGCGATGTTGTTGTACCACGTATAGGCTCTCCCCGTAAGCGATTTGGAGAATTCCTTCAGGCGGAGAACGTGATTGTATTCGTGTTCTCCTAAGGATTCTAAAAATCGAGAGACGTGTTCACGAGCATTACCAGTACCATCGTAAAGGGTGAATTGAGGGGAGGTGTATCCCATGGGAAGAGGAATCCGCTGCACGTATTGTGGATATGGAGGCTGGTGTCGATGCACGTCCATCGGATTTTATTTGCCACGATTTTGGAGGAGTCTCTCCAGATCTTCACGTGTAATAAAGTTGGATGATCGGCTCCTTTCCTTGAGACGCTCCTGGTCCATTTTTCTTGCGTGGTCAGCATCATAAGACTCTTCGTTCAGGTAGGCTTGCGTAACTGAGGCACCTGCTCCAGGTGTGCTGAACGTATTTCTTGTTGGCCCTTGGGACTGTCTCGAATCTTGTGGTAATCGATCGGTTAATTTTTTAAGGAAGGTGAGTACCTCCTTCTGAGTGGTTTCCATGTCTGCCTGAGCTTTAGCGAGGGTTTATTGTCTCTCCATCAAGTCCATCATGGTGATAGGAGGTTTCCCTCCTTTGGGTCCTCCAGATCCTCGTCCTGAAGGGGGAGTAGCAGTCGTTCTGGTGACGGACGGAGGTGTCATGCTTGAGGAAATGCCTGGATTTGCAGCCGCTATGGCTCTTGTAATGGGAGGTATCACGCCTACTGGAATGTCTGATGCTGCTCCGATGGTACTGGTACTGATGGAAGAAGACGCAATTCCACGTGACACGTTGGTTGTACAGGCGGGTTGTATGGTGACACCAGTGATTGGGATATCATCGACAAAAGTGTTTTCAGCGCTAACTCCATCGGGATTGGTTACTGGTCCAGACCTAAGATCCATCATTCTTGAAATCAGTGAAATTGTACTGGTATTGAATAAATCGACTTCACAACCGAGAGATTAACCTCCCACTGTGGTCGCCAATTGTTTGTGGGAGAAAACTACTTCTGCAGGTTTAGGTAATTTTGGGTGTGTGTGGATGAGAAGTGAATTTAAACCTTCAAAAAATGTGTTGCACGATGAGCACTTTGATTCGAGAGATAATCTGTACAATTATGGCCTAAACCGAAGACACGGCCATTCCAGATTTGTTTCGGTCACAGGTGAAGGATGTGAGGTTGATCTTAGGGAGGGAAGCGAAGAAGCTGTTGAGAGTATGAAGGTGAAGGCTATTTGATGACTTGTTAACAGAAGGTTGAGCAGGCTTGAAAATGTTGCAGGAAGGCTCTGGGTGTTGAATACGATGGTATTAACACTTGGTTTTTCTGTGTTGTTGTTGAAAATAGGGCGGATAACCTATTTATACAAGTCCTTTAGCCTAACCTTCGTATCTCGTGGGAAGTGGATAAAGTGGAGTGATGGAGTAGTGTGTTGGTGTCACACGACCAGGCTTGCCCACTTCTCCCATCATCACTAACCGTCCATGACTTCCTGACACATTCTTGTGATGGCGCGTTGTGCGCTGCACGCTGTAAACCGCCAGACCAATACCCCAGTATGTATCCCCCATTTTGTGACATGATTGATGTCTCGAATGTTTTTGGAAAACATGTTGCATGTTGTTGTGGCTTGTCAAGTCAGGCTTGGGAAACCTACTAGCTTGGTGACCTTCGACGGTCGAGATTTTGCATCTTGAGAGGAGGGGCAACCGTTGATTGTGGCACTAGAAACCCTAATTAACGCCCCTTACTAGAATCGTTGTAGAATTCTAGTACGGACTCGGATTTTGATGGTCCGCCCCTTCATTCCATACGGAAAAGAATTTCCTATCTCCCATCGAGGGAATATTTAGGTTTTAAGCTCGTTCGGGAGAAGAAAATAGCCCGAAAGAAAAACCCAGGAAGGAAATTGATACTTGTGAAGTATTGTGTGTATACTATGCAGGTACTGCATTGAGTATATCCAGCATGGTTTGGAAGTTGCGCATGCAAACCCTTCCTTGACCGACCACATGGTGTGGTAGAGTGGAGGATGGTGATCACGGTGATACCTTGTTTGCCACCTAACTCCCTCCCTAGGCTATTCATACAAGCATGCGAACTTGGACGGACGAGATTGATGGAGAGATAACCGTTGGATTAGGGTATGGAAGGCTTGCGAGCTTCCTTCTTCACCATAACGGTTTTATGCCTTGGGAGGCGTGCAAGGGAGGACCGATTGGTCCTGCAGGCAGGAAGGACGCCAATCTACACGCCCATGTAGAGTTTAATCTCATTGGAGCGATCTGGGTCGCCCATTCTGGCCTGCGATGACGGATGGTCGAGATTAGAAGTGTCCTTACATGCCACCTTTGGGAACGCAAATCGAGACGCATGGCCTTCAGGGGAGCTGGACGATTGGTTCACCGTGGAGGTGGGACCATAGTGAGCATGTAAACACCGTCGGCCAGCAATTCCGCCTCCTGGTCGTTCGTACACACCCGCCCAAAGTTGTGTGGTCGCAACTTGTCGGAAAACCCTAATTTTAGGGTTTGCGGTCCCAACGTTCAAGCTAACGTTTCCCAACGTCCGTGACTCCCACAGGCAAGACAATCATACCAGCAGGGAGGTGGGTTGGTGGCGAGCATGTGCATGCTTGGTTTGCGACCATAGGCGCAAATCTAAGCCATCCAAACACGCCTGCGATGACGGATGGCCGAGATTAGAAGTGGCCTTGCATGCTACCTTTGAAAACGATTTTCGAGACGGCCGGCTGCAACCAACCATGGCCGATTGGTTGGACGTATATCCGGGCCCACGGTGAGCATGCAGGTGCTGCCGGCCAGTGGTTGGGACACCAATCCGTTCGTGTACTCTGGTTGCAAGTTGCTTGGTCGCAACTTGTTTAGAAAAACCCTAATTTTAGGGTTTGTGGGTCCGCCACTTCTCTCTAACGATTTTGTGGTTTCTACGCCCCCCTTGGGGAAACCAATCAACCCAGGAGGAAGGTAGGCTGGCGGTGAGCATGTGCATGCATGCTACTCGGTCCCGCGTGCGATCTAGGCCGTCTGACTATGCCTGCGAAGTTGGACATATGAGATCTATTTTTGAGTTTGTTTTCAGCAGGTGATACTAACATGGGTAGTCTTGCATGCGTTCAACAGGGCTAATATAACTCGCCGTCAGGTAGCCTACGGAATTTTGCATGTCGAACACAAGGCTTTAATTAAAGCATTAATAGTAATGTTGTATACCTATAGAAAACCGGGATGGTTGCTACGTGCTCCGTCGGGATGGTTGCTACATGCTCCGTTCTGGGTATATTAAATTCACAGGATGGTTGCACATGCTTTGGTGAATTAATAAAGTGAGAAGTATTCGTCACTTGAATGGTTTTATTCTTTGCAGGATGTCAGCCTATTAAATTAGCTTCATCCTTTGCAGGGTGGCAACATATTAAATTTGGTTTTACAATTTTAGCCCTAAACTAAAATCCACCATCAACACTTGGACCTGTCACTTTTAAACAAAACGAGTACTACATAAGTTAACTAGCATTTATCGTTAAGGAATTCGATTAGACTTGAATAACCGAAACCTCCACTTTGATAAGTCTAACTAAGTCAGAATTAACTTAGTTTCTCTTATCCAGAATCAAATTGGACTAAACAATTTATCCCGAAAATGTTTTGTTTTGTTAAGCCATAAGCAATTCATACAGACCAAATAAATCAACTTGCACAATTATTTACCTCAACTGGAAGCAATTGAAACAACATGGACACTAAAGCTCCGTAATTGCACCGAAATTTTGTAAGCCTAAACGATGATACCAAACAATAAAGCAAGATAGCAATACCACACATCCATACACAAACAATGGAATAAAACATCAATTGTACCGAAATTTTGTTAAGCAAAAGCTATAAATATACGCAATAAAATCAGGCTTTTCTTAAACATGAAAATGATTAACTAACAAAGTTGTTACCTCAAATTTTGCATCCTTTCTCCAATAATTTTTGCATCTTCTTTCCAAGGAGAATTGATACCAAAATATCATTATGTTTTCATCCTCATGCAAGACAAAAGAACAACAACCAACCTTTACCAGAGAATGGTTGAAAACCGGTTTCAACTTATGTAATGCAACAGTTGAAACCCCAAAACTCAAGGTACTAATGTACTTTGACGATGCCGATAGACTTTCTTAGATTTTCCAAAGTTTCCCTATCTAAGGGTTTAGTGAGAATATTAGAAAGCTGATGTTCAGATGGAACATATTCTAATTTGACAACTCCATTCTCTTATAATTCTCTAATAAAGTGATATCTAATGTCTATGTGTTTAGTACGAGAATGTTCAACTGGATTTTCAGTCAATCGAATAGCACTTGAGTTATCACAAAGTATGCTCATAGTTGAAATATATATTCCATCCATAGAATAAGACAACATTGCTGTAGTTGCAGAATTACCTACAACTACACCCTCAGTAGAATTTGTAAAACTTAAGAAGTTCTTGATGATGAATGACAATTTTCTTATTAATTCTCTCAATTGATTACATAAAAGTATCTAAATGGAACTAGAATAGTTACAACTTTCTCTATTCTCTTTCCAAAGATATTTTCTAACACTCACTAAAAGAACCTCTCGAATTTTACATTTGAACTCCTATTTATAGTGAAATTTGTACAGCTGTTTACGTATTGCGAAGTATCGCAATACATCTTCGTAAGATTATTTTATCTTCGCAAATCTTTATACTTCCTCGTGCTTCCTCTATCATCGCATCGTTTTGTAACTCTTTCCTCTTATATTTATTACGATATTCGTAAGCTAACGCCTTGTGATATCCGGTATCTACATCTTGCCTCTTCTCATGTCAATTCTACGAAGAAGAAATGTCATGAGAACCTCTATTCTCGTAAATTTAATGCAGTTATCACCACCTGTTAAATTCACTACACGTATTATCCTTTTTCATTGAATTTTTGACACGTTTCTTCGTAACCGTTCTTTTCAACCGTTCACGTCTAATCGCATTGATGAGTTTCTATCTTCATCGAATTCTCTCTTCTTTATAAATATTATCTTTTGTTTTTATTTTTATTCTCTTATCCTATTCATCTTCTTCATCACTTCTGCCTCTGCAATTTATTCCCTTTTTCTGCTACTACGATTTCTTATCTCTTTCACCTCTTTTCCTTTCTATTTTCTATCCTACATCCAATGGCTCAAAAGAAGAAAACTATTGAACAAATTAATGCAGAGCTTGCTGATAGGGACCTTATTCTTTCTGAAATTGATGGTTATGACAAGAAGTCTTCTCTCTGTATGGAGCTCTTTACCAATCTTGCTTGGAATGATCAGAAAATTTTAATCTCACGAGGTCAAATCCTCGCAGGTCTTCCTCTCCCTCTTTATGATGCCAATCTTCCTTTATTCTATGAAATTATTTCCCACCCCAATTTTTCATGTGCCATTTATCAATTGACTGGTGATTGCATTCGCATTCTGGTCGAATTCGCAACTCGTGGTCGTCTTTTGGAAAATCTTTGTATTCAGTTGACCTTAGGAAACCTGGATTTCAAGATATGGAAATTATTGCTGCAGACTATACAGTTGAGAGTTTCTTTAAAAATTACGCATTAATTCCTGCGAATAAGGAAGATAAACATTGGGGTGTTCATCTTCATCGTAAAGCTAATATTGCAGCAGATGACATTCTCATGCACGATATTGATTATGCCTCGGGAAACAATAGAACCCCTCGCCGTTCTCATGACGAAGATTGGTATAATTACCCTCTAACATTATCGGGTTCTTACATTTCTGGGATAGTATATCTTCCTGCGAACCTTCGTGATCGTAACTATCAACCTTGGGTATTTTCTTGGCTGAACGAAGATAAAAATGTATGTATCTCTATCTTCTTATTTTATTGTTATTCTTCAACTTATTTTCAAATGAGGTAAGAAACACTCTTATATGCTTTCTAAACAATATATTGTTGCCTCTATTTCTTATCCTTATTTGAATTTGTAGGATCTTCCTGATTGTCCTGAGGTTGTTGCGAGTGAGAATAATAATTCTACTTCTTCCAAAAGGCTAACTGCAAGACAAAAAAACACTTCGCTCTACGAAGGATACCCAAACTTCTGGTAGTCAAGATGATGCTCTTCTCAAAGGAAAAAGGAAACTTGAGGATGTTGTTTATGAGAGGAAGAAGAAGAAACTCTCAACCAATGTTTACTCCAATGTGATCTCTTCTAGTAAGGATGTTGACGAAGATCAAAATGATGAAGATGATAAATTTCCTGAGAAGGACTTTAATTCTAATTCTGATACCCTTTCTGATAAAGGAGATGATGATGATGCTGATGAAGATGAAGATTATAGTAATGCGGAAACTTTTGATTCAGCAATGGTTCGAGTATCTGAGGTTTTTCTCCATTCTTCTCGTGGGTTAGGAAACTCTCCTACTGCGAATGCTCGTAAGCTTATTGCGAAGGCTTGCAAAGTTCCTATTGTACTCAATAACAATTCTCTTAGTGGAATTTCAAGATTCGTCTCTCCTGCTACATTATATGCTTTAGGGAGTATGGTAAGTTTATTTTCTATTCCTTGTTTGTTTCCCTTATTTCATTAATTTCTAACCCTTTTTATTTATTCAGGTTGGAAGAGTCAGCTGCGCAGCTGCTTCAGATTGGGGAAGACGTCATTCCATTGCTGAGAAGAAAACTTTAAACCGTTGTAAGAAGTTGGAGATTGAAAATTCAAAACTTCGTCAGAAAGTATAGGATTTAAGTATTGATAATGCATAATTAACATCCCGTCACGAAGATAATCAACAGTCCGCGAGAATCGCAGCTGATAGTTCTTCTCTTCTTGAGGAGAATAATCAACTAAAGCTTGAAAACTCTTTTCTTCGTAATGATAAGAAGCAATTAGAAGGTAAATTCTTTGTAATGGTAAGTATTTTGATTACTTTTCCTTCGTAACTTTCTAACCAATTCCTTAATTTCTTCCCTTTTTTTAGAAAATTATACGAAGATGAATGATGATCTGGAAACTATTCTTGCCAGTCGTAACAAGAAGATTTCTGATTTAAGATCTCAATTTCTAATTTCCCTAACAACCATAGTTTATATGTCAAGCGTTTCCGAGCTAAGATGACTCGCAAGATTTGTGAAGACAGTCAAATTCCTCTCAAGAAGTACCATACGCTCCTTTCTGAAGAAATTCCTGAGGATACTCCATATCTGGAAATCTCCGATAGTGAAGTTGAAGATGATCCTTCTGAAGAAGAAAAAGAAGATCATTTTGATGGGAATAAATCACCCGAAAAATAGTTTCATTATTTTTTGTATATATGCTCTAGTTCTTTTCATATTGTCTGTTTGAATACAATACTTTCTTCTTTCCTGCACTTTTGTTCAATCAACAATTTCTTTTTGAAGTTTAACTAGTATTAATGTCTTAATTTTGCGACGATGAATTGATCTTTCTTTGATTGAGTGTTTCCCTTATTCGCATAACTAGATCATGTGGAGAGAAATAATATATCTTAAAGACTTAGCTTAGTATCCCTTTTCCCCCTATTATTGCTCTTCAGATGATCAAATAATGTTGGAAGTATTAGTATATCTGCCTCAATTTAATTTGCGAAGCTTCATCTTGTTGCAATTGTGAATAAGAAATCCTCGCTTTGAAATATAAGAAATACGAAGTATGAAATATCCTTACGAAGTATAAGAAGTATAAAATATTTTTGAAAAAGTATTAGAAGTATTCAATCCGTGAATAATTATCCAATGTGTGAAGAAGTGTAAGAATTATTCAATTCATGAAGAATTATCCAATTTATGAAGAAGTATAAGAATTATTCAATCCATGAAGAATTATTCATTGTATGAAGAAGTATAACAAGTATTTAATCTTCGAAAAGTTTACTAAACATGAAATATTCGTTATAGAAATATAATAAGTATGAAACGTTTTTGAAGAAGTATTCAAACTATGGAGAAATATTCAATGTATGAAGAAGTATAAGAAGTATGTAATCCTCGTAAAATTTAATGAATACGAACTATCATTTTTGATTAGTAAAATCGCATCTTTTGTTATGTCTTCGTGATATATATATTCTTGTAAAAATTCTTCAATGATATTGATGGGATTGTCTTCTTTGTTAGAACTTCATGATATATATTCTTGTAAAAATTCTTCAATGATATTGACTGAATTTCCTTCTTTGTCAGAACTTCATGATATATATATTCTTGTAAAAATTCTTCAATGATATTGATGGAATAAATTTCATTAATTGCTGTGGTCTTATCATGCCTTCCTAAGTAAAGGTCTTATTTTTCCACCTCTTTTGTGATAATATTTTTGTATTTGCGATAATATGACAAGCTTGAACATTCTTGCGAATATACAACCTCGTGACATTATCGTCTTACGATGAAATCGCAGGATGTTTTTACACTTTCATGTAATAACCCATTGATCTCATCTTAACTTCTTTGTTATGTTCTGCGAGTTCTCTTTTTCTGTATATATATATATATATATTTTTTAATTTTTAGAATGCTCGCATAAATTCAGTTGTTGCACAAATATGACAAGTCTTTATGTTTTTGCAAACAAAAAGCCTCGTGACATTTGCGTCTTATAGCACGTATCATCTCCCCAATAGAGGGTGCTGCCCTTTATCTTCCCCTTGGTTGCCCCTTCAAGGAAGCGTACATCGACCATACAAGGTTATCTCTTCCCATCCGGTTCTGTAAACAAACAGCTTTTGATCGCAACCTCTTATCTTTTTTGCCTATAGGGCTTATAGTTACGAGGTTGCACCCTATGGGGTATCTTTGGGCCAAGTGCATCATTTGCCAAGACTTGTCAAAAATGGCAGATGTGCTTCAAGCCCACCCGGCACTCTTGACTCAACCGTGTACCTTGGCGCCTTGATCGTTTTCTGCACTTCTTGGGAAAGACAGTATTCCTTATTCGCCCAACCTAAATCATGTTACATCGCATAATATTGCGTAATGTCGCAAGATTAGGTGAGAATCCAAGGTGTCTAACCCGGATAGGTACCCCGTTATTGGGTTGTACCCCGTAAAGTTCCATGTACTCAGGTTCCTTGGTGGTGTTCTGGTGTCCCTGAACCATGCTTATAGGTACCCCCTTAAATGACGCACTTTAGGACTTTGCCTCTTAGGAAATATTTCTTCGCGAACTAGGGTGTACGCCACAAAGGTTTGCCTGTGTAATATTTCTGCGGATTTCTTTCTTTTTTGAAAGCTGATCACAAATTGCGGTCTTTTATTCGCAAATTAATGTTTGCGTCTTTCTTCCATGAAAGTTAATCGCAATAAATTGTTTTAATTCGAAAATTTTTATAACAAAAGATTTTTTGTGTTGCAAAATACCTCATTTCAATTTCTTGTTCCTCAACGTATATCTTGTTATACTTTACGAGTAAACATATTGATTACCTTCTTGTTTCATTACCTTCTTTCTTCTTCCTTCGCAAATCACCTCCCTTTGTTATCCTCGTAAATTTCTTGTATGATTAACATTGTAATTTTATTCTTTCATGTTTTAATCCTCTGCCATTAAATTTTCACTTCTTTTTACAGCCTTCGCTCTTTTTCTCCAATTTTACTTTTCAGTAGTTTTTCCTTCGCAAACTTCTACTTCTGTATCGTAACATTTATTTCCTTCAGCCCAATCACCCTTGATAACTCCAACACCCTTCATATGAGGAAACTTTATGCATTGATGTAGAGTGGAAGCTACGCCCAGAATTCCATGAAGCCAGGGTCTTCCTATCAAAGCATTATACGGTGATTCGACATCAACAACGCAAAAAAGAATTTCAGTTTGCATTCCACTTAAGGGAATTCGCATGCTTACTTCTCCTTTAGGTTTATTAGCAGATCCATTAAAACCATAAATCCTGTAGGTAGAAGGTATTAGATTTGCGTCTTTTCCCCCCATAGTTTTGTAAGCATAATAGAAGAGGATATTGACAGAACTTCCCGTATCAATCAAAATTCTATTAAGACCAATTGATTCTTCCTCCATATCATCTTCACTTTCTTCCATATTCATGCAAATTTCTAACCTTACTACCAATGGGTTATCATGTACTTCACAACCTTCTGGAATTTCAGTAGCTTCAAAAGAAATTTCACGCTTCTGCCAATCTTCAAGTCGCGAAATTTTTGCGATGTTCATTATCTCCTTTCCTTCACCATCCCTCGCATATACCTTGCTTAACACAATATCATGAAAATCTTCTATGGTTTTATATGAGTGAACAATAGAATTACAGAAAACATTCCTTGCTTTTGACCCCACTTCTATATGTAGGGTTTCTTTTCCCTTTTCTTGTACTGTGTTCTCCCTGCGAGTTATGACTGGAGCCTGTGGTAATTGTTGCGACTGTGTTTGCTTAAGTAAAAAATGATCCAATTTTCCTTGATCAATCATTCGCAAGATAATCCTCTTGATATTATTGCAGTTATTTGTAGAATTCCATGAAAATGATGATACGAACAAAATTCATGACTTCTTGGACCTATTGGTGGTTCCTTTCCCATATTCCATGGAGTTGGTATATGTTCTATCAGGATAATTTCCTGCCATATCTTTTCTACACTTGTATTCAAAGGTGGCAACTTTATTTCTTCTCTTATCATTCTTTGACCTCCTTGACCATTGTTATAATTTTGTCTCTGATTCCCTTGTCCAAAATAATTTTTCCTTTGTCCCCCGTAATTTTCTTGTTGTTGATCTAATCTTGGGATCTGGTTATTTCCTCCTCGATTATAGAAATTCCTCTCTCTATCATACTCTTCTTGATCTTTGCTACCCATTGCTACCATTTTTGGCTGGCTATTATTGATTTTCTTCTCTTCTGAAATTTGCGAAGAAGTTTGCGAGGATGTTTGTGAAGTACCTGCTATAACATTAATTATTTTAGGAAGTAAGTTTGCTCCTGTATCTTGATTGGTAGTGTTTGCTACTGGGTATGACTCCATATTGTTTTGCTTTTCCTCTAATGTAATGTACTCCTCTTGCAACTCTCGTAACTCTGTCATCATTATGGAATTCTTTCTTCAGAAGATTTGAACATACAGTTGTTCAGTTGCGAACATCGCATTTATGAAAGACAGAATCAAATATCTCTCATCTACGCGCCCTGCCATATCACTGCACATAGTCTTCCATCTTCTTACCAAATGATTCAAACTTTCACCAATTCTTTGTTTTAAACCAAACACATCTTCAATACCAAGCCGTGAGGAATGATTTGTGATGTATGCTCCAAGGAAAGTTGCTTGTAAATGATTAAATGATGTAATAGTGTTCTTAGGAAGTCCTTCGAACCACTTTATAGCTTCTCCTGTTAAGCTTGATGCGAAGTACTTGCATAATACAGCATCGTGATTCTCCCATTGTAACATGCATCTTATGTATGCTTTAATGTGATGAATAGCACATGAAGTCCCATCAAAGAAACTGGTAAGCGTAGGCAGATTGCATTTTGGTGGAATCCCTCCCAATTGTACTTCTCTAGCAAATGGAGTCCTCACAGCTTCTTCTATTGCTTCATCTAATTGCCTTCTATCTCCTCCTCTTCTATTGTTTATCATCCCTCTCATTTCCGCTAATTCTCGCAAAATCCGTGCATTTGCTTCAGAATTCTCATCCATTGGTCTCTTCAACGCAGCCTCTCTTCTTCTACGTTCTTGCGCCTCTTCTCTTGCGATCCTTCGCATATTATCATATTCTTCATTAATATTTTCATTTGCACAATTTTGTAAATATCTTCTTTCTAAATTATCACAATTGTTTTGTTGCAGAGCATCTTGAAATTCTTGTTCTTCCCTTTCTATTCTTCTCATCCTTCTCATGCGAATATCAAGAATTTCTTCTTCTTCATTTCTCCTCCTCCTGTGATTTATTTCTTCTTGATTTGCTTGTATTCTGTTTCGAAAGTTTGGTTCATTCCTCACCATTTCTGTTTGTTTATTTCCAACTCTTCTCCTAATTCTTTCACACTCAATATTTTGATTGTTACGAGCCTCTTCACGTATTCTTATTACATTCTCGTAATTGTTTTGATGTACTGCTTGTTGTCCCTCAGCTGACTCTTCCCCTCGATTTTCTTCACCATTCTGATTGTTTTCTCTAGGATTTGGCCTGGTTCGTGAAGGAGGGTCTGGTACTAAAATGAAGCGATTCTCTTGATTTATTTCAACTTGATTCTGTGCTTGTCCTTGCATAGTACTTTCATTATTGATTGTTGGTGAATTTTGTCCTTCTCTTTCTGGTCTAACATTTGATCTTGCAACACTTTGAGATTTCCTCCTCTGTAACATCTCATTTTCCCTCCTCAATTCTTGATTTTGTCTTGTTATATTAGCACGTTCTTCAGCTTCAAACCTTCGTTCTTCTTGAATTCCTTGTCTCAATGTTTCTAATACCTCCCTTTATCTTTCAAGAATTGTTCCTCCCATCAGTCTCCCATTTTCTCTGATTTGTGGTGCTCTATATTCTTCTGCTGGTGTATCAGTTCTCCAAGTGTGTATACTCACTTGATCATGATCTATTGTTTGTTGAGCTTGATTTCTTCGATTACTCCCTCTCCTACTAGGTTCTCCTGTCATATTTTCTTCTCCTCCTGCGAGTCTTACGCTTCTTCTTACTGCAGTTAATGGTTCTGATATATTTCTTCTTCTTGCCATTTCTCTGATGCAGGAATTCTTCCAGTCCCACGTTTCTAGCGCCAATTATGTAGTTGCAGAATTACCTACAACTACACCCTCAGTAGAATTTGTAAAACTTAAGAAGTTCTTGATGATGAATGACAATTTTCTTATTAATTCTCTCAATTGATTACATAAAAGTATCTAAATGGAACTAGAATAGTTACAACTTTCTCTATTCTCTTTCCAAAGATATTTTCTAACACTCACTAAAAGAACCTCTTGAATTTTACATTTGAACTCCTATTTATAGTGAAATTTGTATAGCAGTTTACGTATTGCGAAGTATCGCAATACATCTTCGTAAGATTATTCTATCTTCGCAAATCTTTATACTTCCCCGTGCTTCCTCTATCATCGCATCGTTTTGTAACTCTTTCCTCTTATATTTATTACGATATTCGTAATCTAACGCCTTGTGATATCCGGTACCTACAATTGCCTCTGTATGGGGATAGATCCGCCATCCAAAAGGGGTGGGACAAATCCGTACGTCCATATAAAAAAAGCATAGCCCGACCAAAGTTAACCCCCGGTATTGTTTCCTACAAAACCTAATTCGAACTTCCTTCGAATAAAAGAAACCTAATGCGAACCCTCTTTTGAAACCATACACGATTTAATTATTGGTAAAGAAATCTATGTAACGAAATCAGAAACAATCATCTTTGGTTTAATACGACCTGAATTTACAGAGTTGGATGATTCGCCAATGTCGAAGCCTAGAGAGCTTTATTTTTGAAATGCACCTAAAACATGTAGAGGGAAATGGCTTATTCTTAGAAATTGACTACGAGTTGTTCATGCAAATCTTCAACAAGTAGAAGGAGACCTCACATATAGGTTGAACTGGAAAAATTAAGAAAGGAAAAAGGCAGGGAAAGAGAAGGTGAAATATTTCTGTTTATTAGATCGTTTAGTAAGATTAGCTAAGCTTTGTTTGTTTCTTTTGTTAATTGAATTATTACTTGCTTGGATTTTTAGAAAAATTTTCTATGTAGTTTAAATCCTGACAATGTCCCAATTTGTTATCATAGCCAAATAAGCTCATATTACTTGACTCTTTTCAGAAAATTGAGTATTTTTCTCTTCAAATCAGTGGTAACATTTCTGTAATTCCATTATTCAATCTTATATGTTTGGTTATGGATTAAGTGTTTTTAAAGCCGGTGGAGCTAACTAACCCTTAATTAAGCAGTTAACCAAATCAGAAACATTGATTTTGATATCACGACCCGACGAAGTGAAAATTATTATTACCCTTTTGGGATTTGAGGAATAACGAGTTTGCTATGTAGTTTAAATCCTGACAGCGTCCCAATTTGTTATCATAGGCAATCCGCCGTTCATATGGTTAGGCTGTATCATTAAGACGCTTTATCATTCTCCAAGTATGCCAATTCTATCCCATAGGGAAACTTAAGAAAACAGAAGAAGAGAACCACGAATAGACGCTCTTAGAAGAACAACTATATCATTAAAGATATCGGGACCCAATTCGGAAAAATGAATATGCCTATATTAGTGAGAAGAGTTGATGCTTCAGTGCTTAGACATTTCTCACTCATTGACCGAAGATTTTGAGATTTTATTTTCTTAAATTTAGTATAAGTTTGAGGTTTTTACTAAATTTTTGAGTTTGTGATTTTGCAGGAAAGGAACAACAAGGTTAATTTTTAGTATTGCACTTAGTTCGGAAAAACGACAACGATTAGTAATGTGCTCCCGCATATTAGAATCCCTATCCCTATCTCTATTTCTATTTTTTTTTTCGTTAAAGAAGAATACATATGATTCATAAAAAAAGAGAAGAATGGTAGCTACAATTGATTGTGTCGATGGTGGATTTTAGTTCAGGGCTAAAGTTATAAAACTGATATTTTGTGCAGCCATCCTGCAGAGGATAAGGCCATTTGATAAGCGATGAATACTTCTCCGCTTTATTAATTCACCAAGAATGGAGCATGTAGCAACAATCCCCAAATATTCTGTGAATTTTAGCATTATTTATTAATGCATGAAACTCCTTGTATTTCCTGTGTTGTTCTTAGCAGAACTCATATTGTTAGTGATGCATGATGACTGATTGTTACTCTCATCAGAGTAGCATGAATATCCAAGTACCAGCAATGAGGCATGCACGAAATACCCGTACAGGCTACACCATTCTCTAACAAAGAGAATCATCTCTCGGAGTGTTATACTAGCCCGATTGAGTATCCGAACTAACCATATCAGTCTCAGAAACAATCATAACCATCCAACTTCACCAGCATGATTGGATGGCCCATATCGAATCCATAACCCTCAAGAAGGTATTGGAGTATTCACCACAGACCCAATGCGGGCCCCGCATGGTCGGCTTCCCCAAGAGGGAAGCATAGCTTACCAGTTCGTCCAGCCATAGCAGCATGGACGTGAAACCCTAAACTAGGGTTATGGAACATTACATGTGTCGCAAATCGATCACAAACGTCCATCTCCGCAGACATAGATGGAGGGTGTAGATGTAGATTCAAAGGGCCTAGAGCATGTCAACACAAACACCGTGGGCCCGCCTACATACATGACCGATCGGTCAAGACCAACTATGTTTTATCTTCACAATTCGTGCGCCCAAACAAGACGTGACACACAACCGGAAAAACCCTAATTGGGGTTTGCGGCATCATCCATGTGTTGCAAAATCATCTCAAGCGTCCATCTTCACAGGCTTGAATGGAAGGCAAAGATGAAACTTCATGGGAGGCCGAAAATGCTAGCATGACCACTGTGGGCACGGCTTCATGTCTGGCCAATCGGCCAAAGTCGGCCTTGGTCAGCTGCCTCGGTTCGCGTGCCCAAAAGTGGTGTGTCACGCTGCCTTAAAAAATCCTTTACGACATAGGATTTTTGTTGAAATCTAATCTCGACCACTCGTCTTTACCAGCCAAATTGAGTGGTCTAGATCGGACCTTTGCGAGTCAAGCAAGCATGGGCGTAAACACCAGCATACCACCTCCTTGCAAGACCAATTGGTCCCTCCAGAAACACTCCCTAAGCTTGAATTCGTTCGAGCTGAAAGTGGCAGGGTGCATACCTCCCAAACCCTAATCCAACGGTTGCAGATTAGGGTCGCAAGCTATCTCATCTGTCCAACTTCACTAGCTTGGACGGATAGCCTAGAATGGAAATTAGGCGATAAGTGAGATATCACCGTGATCACCGTCCGCCACTCTTCCGCATAATGTGATCGGCTAAGGCATGGCTCGCCCATGCAGCCTCCAAACGGTTACTCGAAGTAGGCAGGGAATGATCCTCAACATCGATGCTTCATACATGCTGAATACATTCGATGCATAACCTGCATAAATTACACTCGATACTTCACAAGTATAGACTTTCTAAATAACTTAGTTATTTAACCTAACATCACATGCTACCTTATGTAGGTCCTACGATCCACACACTCGAGACATCAATCATGTCACAAACTGGGGGATACATACTGGGGTATTGGTCTGGCGGTTTACAACATGCAGCGTTCAACGCGTCATCACAAGAACGTGTGAGGAAGACATGGACGGTTAGTGATGATGGGAGAAGTAGGCAAGACTGATCATGTGACGCTAACATACAACTCCACTACTCCATCACTCCACTTCCTCCACTTCCCATGATAGATGTGAATAAGGCTTAAATGACTTGTATAAATAGGTTCACCTCCCTTCCAATACAGAAGACAACATAGAAACCAAGTGTTAATACGAAACGTATTCAAACACCTAGAGAATGATTGCATTAATCGTAAGTCTGCTCACCCTTCTGTTACAAGTCATAAACAATCCTACATCTTCACAATCTCAACACCTTCTTCGCTTCCCTCCCTAATATCAACCCCATCTCCTTCATTTTGTGACCGAAACAAGTCTGGAACGACCATTTCTTGGTTTAGGCCAGAATTTTATAGATTGATCTCTCGAATCAAAAGCACTCCCATGCAGTGCATTTTTTTAGGGTTTAGATTCATTTCTCATCCACACACCCCAAATTACCAAAACCAGCAGAAGTAGTTTTTACCCATAAACAATTGGCGACCACAGTGGGAGATTAATCTCTCGGTTGGAATATCAATTTCCGGCTCTCAATTTCATTCTTTCAATACCCGATTTGATTTTCTCAATTTCAAGGGGACAGTTCTTAGATCCGTTTCAATCATCAACATGTTCATTTCTTTCAATTGCCAAGTCCAGTTCATGTCTTATGATGTATCCTCCCCAGCCGAGTTATCCGGAAGCCGTGAATGATCCAAACCTCATGGAGAGTGTAGCCAGAATGCTAGAAGATGTCCTAGCAAATCAAGCTGGTATCTCTAGAAGGCAAAGTGAGACGTTCCGTCTTTTGAATGATATAGCAGTTCAATTACAAGAATGTTCTGCAGGTGCTTACCCAGGGAGCGTCGTGAATGACAACACGGTTGAATCTCTACCTAGAAATCATATTTCTACCAACAAGGACACAGAAGGAACGCATGGCCACACCATGAGGTCAGGGAGAGACGAGCGACATAACTCGGCTAACGAAGGAGGATCCAAGCAACTCTACAGAGGAAAGGACTTGTCAGGGATGTCACAACCTTTATTTGACAAAGGAAAAGGGACATTTTATGAAGCCCTGCTGGGAGATTTATATCTCAAAACCCTTACTGAAGTGCAGAAAGTTGTTCAATCTTCCGCGACTCTTCAGCCAAACGAAGAACTGCCCGAAGAAGGATAAATCAACCAAGAGTCACATGAATACAGAGGCTAGGAATACCTGAATCAGCCGCCTGACAATGATGCTCTCGTCGATACGAATCCCTCGATGGAATCTGCATCCCAACAAAGACGGCCAACCAAGCGAGCCGCATATATGTTAATGCACGCTTACACTCCAACTCCAAAACTTTCTTCATACCAAAGTCGACAAGAGATATCACATCAGCATTCGTCAATACAAGGAAACTCTAGCTCGAGATGCCTGCACTTCCCATTCTCAATGAAGAAAGTCTTAGAATTGTTGGAGATGTGGTTACGAGACGGGGAGGTCCAACTGCCTCAGGTATGGCGTCAAATGATTGAACAAGAGATGATAGATCCAAGATATTGTCATTACCACCATTTTCTGCACCACCCTACCAGTGAATGCAATGCCTTGAAGCGCATTTTCCAGAAGAATCTTCATTCGAAAGATTTTCCTCCCGTCTCCAAAGATTAATGCGTGCAATTTCTTGGAGTAAGTACTAGGAAAGGTCCAATTTCATGCAGATGGAATCCAGAAAGCAAGTAAGTATTATCACACAATTTTTACAGGATAGTTTTAGAATTTACTGGGGACTTGACATCCCACATGAGAGAGATTCAATGATAAGACACCACGTTTGTTCCCTTTCATGCTGGCAAAATATTTTACAAATTCATATAAACAATATTGTTGTAGCCACATCATTCACAACCATAATGCAAATTCCATTTAGAATAATCTCTCTCAAAGAATCATTCAAGAAAAACTATCTCAAAATAAACCAATTCATAATTCAATCACATATTAACCCAATACTTAAAATAAAGTTGTGAAAGGAAACCCTCACATCACTCAAAAATCCTAAAAGAAAGAGCATAAGTAGACGACGTAAACTATTCAAGAGAAATCCTTCAGCAACAACCCGTACTTATGTGCAAGGGCGACTTTCATTTTCTGGAGAACGGCATGCTCCAGATTCAACTCATTAAACAACTTTTCAATCTTCTCTTCCTGACGAGCGATGTTGTCTGCGGATGGGACTATATGCACTTCACCTTGCAGCCTCTGGATTTTGGCAACTCCTTCACAGAACCAGGGGGCGTTAAACTCATACTTCACGAACACTTTCCGGTGGAACTCCCAGTTTTCTATTACCTCTTCAGAAACAGTGCCCCTAGTCACGATGCTTATGCCGTAGATAGAAGATAAAGCTTCTTCAACACGTTTTACAGATACGAAGCGACTCTTAAGTATATGAGAGGTGGTGATGTGACCATACTTATTCCATATTTTAGTATATAACTCCTCGAACCGAGCCGGCACACTGAATACTTCAACCAACACGTGACATGTATAAGGAGTATCGAAAGGAGGCTCAAAGACAGCTCCAGGAACAGCGGGTTGCGTCACCAACACTTTATTAGGGGCCTTCTCAGTTACAAGAGATTTTACGATTGCTTTATCGATTGCCGGAGCTTGTTCAGGAGACTCTTTGGAGGGAGTTACCTTGATCGTGGGTGTTGTCTCTCCAACGTTCCTTGCCATGATTGTTTCACTGTGAATACCGATTTCTGCCACGGCCTCATCTAGAAGCTCACTGAAGTTTCCGCTCTGAGAATCATCTATTTCGGTTGATCTCACACCATCCCCGTCATTGTCTAGAAAATGATCAGTATCGCCAGACCTCTCCGCGTAAGGATCATTATTGCCATACTTCTCGTTATAAGGATCAACATCTCCAGACTCCTCATTATGATTATGTGCCAGTCTTGCGAAGGCATTCTCTTTCGAAATTCCCTAATCACAAATGAGAATTACCTTTAGTGGAGAATTATTCGAGAAGAGTGAATTGGAAGGTCGAAGAGATTTAATACCTGCATATTAGAAGAGTTAAAGACCACGAGACCGCATGCTTGGTTCTTATCCTGGAGACTACAGTCAGTGATATCGACCCTGGTTCGTTTACCTGGAAGTGGCTTCAATCGTTTGAATTTCTTCAAGATGTCAGGAGAAGACTCACCACGGAAGACTACCGCGACTTCATCAGAAAACGTCTGGAAAACCGAAAGCTGCTCACTCCAAAATTCTTTATACTTGAAAGTTATCACTGGCCTTCTTTCTATAGACAGAAAAGAAAAACTATGCTCTGATGTGAAGACGTCAGCGTTGGCAATGGATGGGATGAGATCCTCTAAAGCCACTGGTGGTCGACGGATTGGAACACCCAGGTCAAATCCCATTTGACGTGCAACCCTATCCATGTTATAAGGAACAACGGTAAAGATTTCATCAAAGAAAGAAGGAATGTATCCTGACATACAGCTTCGCGGAAATACGGCTTCCCCAGGACTCATGGACTTCCCTCCAGATAGCACAAGGCCAGGAGCGATAGCATAAGTTTCTGTCTAAACCAAAGAAGGATGGACCGGTCCCTATGGGCGAAAATTTATAGCATGCACATTATCAAGAAAGTCAACAAATCTTGACCCGGGCTTCAGACGCCTATTTTGCCAACGAAGTATTCTCGAACCGCCGTACAAACTAGGAAGCGAAGTTGCTGGAATAGGAGAGTAATTCTTGAAGTGCTCCCATAGACACGCCTGAAGAAAAGAGACATGGATATATGACTCCACCTTATTGTACCTGTTGGAAGCGTACATCTCTACTGCCAAAGCATCCAAATGAGAATACAATGATCCAAGGAATAAGGAGCCTAGAGGGAGGACCACACCATTTGCCAACTTTATAGTAAACGTGACGAGATCGCTTCTTATGGTTTTCTTCCCAGAACCATCATCAAAAATGTCCCTGGATAGCCATAAAGACAGGAATGCAACTACATTGTGGTCATTATCTGATCGCTGTCGTAGGCGTCAAAAATAAATTACACTTTCTTATTACTCAAAATATATAATGAAGAAAGGGCAAGAAAGGATCGTTCCCACAGAGAGGACTAGGTTGTCAAGATGTTTTGGTTTCCTATAAGTAACACATAGGATTTTCTGATTTTTAATAAAGTAAAAGTAAAATAAAAGCAAACAAAGAAAAGTAAACAAATCAAGAAAGGAAAAATATTGGTTAAGAATTCATCTTCATTCACTAACATATTCTTGTCATAATAATAAGAATTGATATTTTAATCTCAACTTTTATCAAAAGCACTAGGATACCTTGATCGCAAGTATTATCCTGCAAATATCCTCTTGTCATCAACAAACACATTAAAATATGCGAGTATGAGTTCTATCTAAGAGAACAACCTAACGTGTAAAAGCACTAATCAAGTTTAATTCCCTAGATGCATTAAGTTCTATGAAATCAGGCCAATCAAAGCAATCGAACGTGGAAAATGCACTAATCTGATTTAACAAAGGTTATGGTTCACATATGATCATAAGGATGCATCACTACAAGCTATAACCATATTCATGCTACTTGTAATTAGGAATCTATCACTTTTGCGTATAACAAACCCTAATCTAGCAATAGAGATGAAAACAAACTCAACCGATTCGCGACTCGATCAAACAAGCATTCAAATCATGTAACAATATAAACGATGAATCATAAACGATAAAGTATGGAGACAAAACTAATATATTGAATCAAAGAATCATATTATGTGAAATCCAACTAATCCATAACCAAAAGAAAACTAGGTACTCATATCATAAGAGTTCATAACAAGAAGGAAGAGAAAACCTATCATGTTTCTAAACCCTAGAAAACAAAAAGTAGAAGATAAGATTTTTTTTTTTTTTTTAATTAAATCAAAGAATCATATTATGTGAAATCCAACTAATCCATAACCAAAAGAAAACTAGGTACTCATATCATAGGAGTTCATAACAAGAAGGAAGAGAAAACCTATCATATTTCTAAACCCTAGAAAACAAAAAGTAGAAGATAAGAATTTTTTTTTTTTAGATTAGAGAAAAGTATTCTCTTTTATATGTTTCTCAATTTCCATAAATGATACTCCTTCCAATATTAGGTCTTCTCAAAACCCATCTCCAAGTGGTCCACCAAGCCCATGTGTGGAAATAACCCAACAAAACTCTGTCCAAAATCCGTAGCCGGAAAACTGGATTTTTCGCCGGAAATTGACCAGAATTCGGCATCGGAACGGATCTCAGGTGACCAGCAAAGTCCACCCCGTTCACCAGTCAAACGGGTTAACTCGGGTAGTCAACTGAGTCCACACGATCAAGCTCACTGAGTAAAAACCTAGTCAGATATAAGTCAGAAATGAGTTAGATCTCTCTGGCTGATTGGGTTGAGTTGCCAGGCCATAAGCCATTTGCACTAGCCAAACTCTGTAGTGAAATCATTGCACTTCAGCCATAATGGCTGTGCCTTCCATGCAACTTCAGTTCATAACGTGCAATGCCTTTTCTCTTCTCTTCCAAGCCACCAACATATACAGCTGCACCTTTTCTATAGTGGAAATTCCAACTGCATCTAATTCCCATACCACAAGCACATTCTTAGCTCCATTCTTATAGCAGCCAAGCATGCAATCTCAGTCATGTCCATCTATGCCAGACAGCAAGCACCATCTCCAATAACTCCATCCACAGAACCCACTGCAACTACTCCAGTATCACCACTACTTTCATAGTAGTTTCAGTACCAGTACCAGCTACCACCATCTGCTATTCAACCAAACCCTATAGTTCATATCATATCTGCTGCTACAAACATCTCATTCTCATGGCCAACACACCTACATGCAATTCTCATTCCCAGCATCTCAAAAACATCATTTCTAACCAAGCCATCTGATCTGCAATTAAAATCCACCATCAACTTCATTTAGCTACTGCAACCACCATATCTTCTTCCTGAGTTCAACAGCATCAACATTTTAGACCACCACCCATTAACCATTCCATCTGCTTCTACAAAACCCATTGGCTCAATAAACTTAGCACAACAACCTAATACTGCACCACCAGACCCATATCAGCTCAATATTGAGCTCAATTCTTCATCCATCTACTGATTTCACTTCCAACATCAACATTATCCTTCTCTTGTTCAACTTGGACCCATTCCACCATTATTTCAGTAACTCCATCTTCCACAGCGGCAACAACACCACAAATCATCAACATCTTCAACAAAACCAACTTCCATTTCTTCCAGTTGAACCCATGAATTACATCCACCATTTTTGGTTCAATTTCTTCATTGCTCCATTTGGATTCATCATCATCTTAGGACAATAACCCATTTTTCTCATAGCTTTGACAGTAGCAAACACCAACAACCAAAACCCATCTTTCAAATCGAAAACCCATTTCTTGCATCTTCAATCAACACCACCAACAAACCCACTCAAAACTATAAATCTAAATTCCCATCTTTAGTTGAAATATCTCAGATTCAATCTCTTTACAGACTCGAAATCTTTCGGTTCTTCTATCTGATTCTCACAGTAAATCCTTATTTCGAACATTCTCAATTTTAGGTTCGATATCCAATGGCAACAGATGAACATAAACCCTAATTTTACAGCTTCATAGCCGTAGCATTTCCTTCATCTGATTCCTTCTCTTCCTTGTTTACAACTCCACGAACATCATCTCAAAACCCCTTTTCGGTCTCTCTGAAATATAGCTGCGGCTGCTGTATTTTTCTCTTCTCATAATCCAGCGTAGAAATGATTGAGAAGCAATCTTCTCGATTTAGGGTTGTAATAACTGGATTAAACCAACCCTTTAGTCCCAGATAATGTCCATCCTGATTGGACCCCTTAACCACAGCTGGTCTGTTTTTAACATTCCTCCACATAGAGTTGTCCCTTAACCTTGCCTAGGCTCCGGATAATGCTCGCTCATAAAATGAAATGTTTGCCCTTTTTGCTCAAATTTGCATGCTTTCTTCTTATTTTCCTCCATGCGACTCCAGAGTACCTAATAAACTCAAAAGTAATCATAAAATACATGATTCACAAGAAAATATAGCAAAGAAAGCATAAATACTAGATAAAAAATTAGATGTTTTAGGCACCTATCATTATCCAAAGCTTGGCCCGACCTTGGTGTTTTAGGGGACCATTCAGATACCCACCAAGTGTAAAAACACTTCGCGTTATTTTTTTGTTTCTCGTACTCGACCAATTTCTGAAGTATGGCATTGTGGATAGCATTTTCTTTAGTATATAGTTCGTAGCGAAGATTTTCAGTAATAGGGAGGTTCATCAGCACGGCAATGCTCTCCAAGGTGATATTCATTTCTTCCCACCTATATATAGATGTGTGTGTATAGGGACGCCATCGGGAAATGAAGGTGATTAAGCCTGGGGCATCTTTCTTAATATGAAGATTTGCAGACGCCACTACCGCATCAATAATCTGCGCCTTGGTTAAGTTATCCCTGACATGCTCATTGCCAAACATGCATCTCATCCATCCTTCATAAGAGTTCAGTGGAGTCTGAAAAACTTTAAATTCAATAGGAGAAGGCGGATACTCATTCTTATGAATATAGAACCTCATCACGTACGCTAGAGAAGATGATGAAGCAGCATCTTCATTTTCCGATCCTGGAAGCAAGGTTATTTTATGTCCGGGATGTTTTCTAATATTTGGGAAAGGCATAGTAAACAGCTTGTCATATATATTTGGCATGTCTTTGGAATTTTCCACACTTCCGTTGGCATCAACGTTATCCCCAGGTGACATCTTAACAAGAGCCTCTTTGTTCATTTTCAAACAACTACAATGAAATACAAAAGAAAAGAATCATTACTTCGTGTCGAGGGAGAAATGGCCGGCTGTTATAAAATATATATATATATATATGTCTCGCCCGTGTCCACATTCGAGTGAAGCATGCACGTGGCATGTCCATGTTCGAGCAAGGCAGGCACAAGCCCACTTCTGATCAAGCAGGCATGTGAGTAAAGCATACATAGCCCCAAGAATCAAATAAGGCAAAACTGTATTGGTTCACATAAGAAGGATTGGTATTGGTTCATGAAAGATCGACGTTGGGTTGTGCGGACAAGATACTTGGTTCGAAGCCTGCATGGAGCTGACCAAAACCGATGTGGGAGTATCATTTAAACGAGCACGCATAGTAGGCTCACATTCGTACACATCATGACATGATTTCTACAGGCAGTCCTTCGTGGGAAATCGTGTTTACAAGTCTAAGTTGGTGATTTTTATCAAGCTACAACCAAAAAACTATGTTTTGCAACAATGAAAAAGAGTAAAAGGTTTACCTAAAACTAGGGTTTACGTCCAAAAAAAATAATGAAACAATGAAGAACCATGCAGTACTTACCTTGTTGACGGACACGGTGGCAAGCTCCGGCGGCGGTGGCGGCGTGAGCGGCGGCGGCAAGAGATGTAGAAAGGGGGAGGACGAACGGGAGAAGAATAAAAATAAATAAAGGGGGTCGGTCCCCTTATATAGACAAGAAATTGGGAAATCCTTATGGGAAAAGGATTTCTCTTTTGTGTCAAATACCCAAGGAAGGAAACCGGTCCCACTCAGGATTCCATTCATGCAATGACGTGTTCACATGTACAATCGATGGCGGACGATCAAGGCTTTCTGGGTAAGCTCCCTTCATCTCGTTTTTCTCCCATGTATTCGTCACCATCTCATGCCTATCCTACAATAATATAACCATTATGTGCTAAGCAGGGCACTTAATGTTGATGGTGGATTTTAGTTCAGGGATAAAGTTATAAAACCGATATTTTGTGTAGCCATCCTGCAGAGGATAAGGCCATTTGATAAGATATGAATACTTCTATGCTTTATTAATTCACCTAGAATGGAGCATGTAGCAACAATCCCAAAGTATTCTGTGAATTTTAGCATTATTTATTAATGCATGAAACGCCTTGTATTTCCTGTGCTGTTCTTAGCAGAACTCTTATTGTTAGTGCGGCATGATGACTGATTGTTACTCTCAGCAGAGTAGCATGAATATCTAAGTACCAGCAATGAGGCATGCATGAAATACCCATACAGGCTACACCATTCTCTAACAAAGAGAATCATCTCTCGGAGTGTTATACTAGCCCAATTGAGTATCCGGACTGACCATATCAGTCTCAGAAATGATCACAACCATCCAACTTCACCAGCATGATTGGATGGCTCAGATCGAATCCATAACCCTCAAGCAGGTATTGGAGTATTCACCACCGACCCAATGTGGGCCCCGCATGGTCGGCCTCCCCAAGAGGGAAGCATAGCTTACCAGTTCGTCCAGCCATAGCAACATGGACATGAAACCCTAAACTAGGGTTACGGCTACATGTGTCGTAAATCAATCAAAAACGTCTATCTTCGCATGCATAGATGGAGGGTGTAGATGTAGATTCAAAGGTCCCAGAGCATGTAAACACAAACATCATGGGACCGCCTACATACCTGACCGATCGGTCAAGACCAACTATGTTTGGTCTTCACAATTCGTGCGCCCAAACAAGACGTAACACACGACCGGCAAAACCCTAATTGGGGTTTGCGGCATCATCCATGTGTTGCAAAATAATCTCAAACGTCCATCTTCGCAGGCTTGAATGGAAGGCAAAGATGAAACTTCATGGGAGGCCGAACATGCTACCATGACCACTGTGGGCCCGACTTCATGTCCGACCGATCGGCCAAAGCCGGCCTTGGTCAGGCACCTCGGTTCGCGCGCCCAAAAGTGGTGTGTCACGCTGCCTTAACAAATCCTTTGTGACATAGGATTTTTGTTGAAATCTAATCTCGACCACTCGTCTTTTCCAGCCAAATTGAGTGGTCTAGATCGTACCCTTGCGAGTCAAGCAAGCATGGGCATAAACACCAGCGCACCACCTCCTTGCAAGACCAATCGGTGCCTCCAGAAACACTCCCTAAGCTTGAATTAGTTCGATCTGAAAGTGGCAACTTGCATACCTCCCAAACCCTAATCCAATGGTCGCAGATTAGGGTCGCAATCCATCTCATCCATCCAAATTCGCTAGCTTGGACGGATAGCCTAGAATGGGAATTAGGAGAAAAGTGAGATATCACCGTGATCATCATTCGCCACTCTTCCACATAATGTGATCGGCTAACGCATGGCTCGCCAATGCAGCCTCCAAACGGTCACTCGAAGTAGGCAGGGCATGATGCTCAACAACTATGCTTCATACATGCTGAATACATTCGATGCATAACCTGCATAGATTACACTCGATACTTCATAAGAATCGACTTTCTAAATAACTTAGTTATTTAACCTAGCATCACATGCTACCTTCTGTGTGTCCCAAGATTCACACACTCGAGACATCAATCATGTCACAAACTAGGGGGATACATGCTGGGGTATTAGTCATGCGGTTAACAGCGTGCAACGCGCCATCACAAGAACGTGTCAGGAAGACATGGATGGTTAGTGATGATGGGTGAAGTGGGAAAGACTGATCGTGTGACGCTAACACACAAATCCACTACTCCATTAGTCCACTTCCTCGACTTCTCACGAGAGACGTGAATAAGGCTTAAATGACTTGTATAAATAGGTTCACCTCCTTATTTCCAACACAGAAGAAAACACAGAAACCAAGTGCTAATACGAAACATATTCAAACACCCAGAGCCTGCTTGCATTAATTGTAAGCATGCTCACCCTTCTGTTACAAGTCATAAACAAGCCTACATATTCACAATCTCAACACCTTCTTCGCTTCCCTCCCTAAGATCAACCCCATCTCCTTCATTTTGTGACCGAAACAAGTCTGGAACGACCATATCTTGGTTTAGGCCAGAATTGTATAGATTGGTCTCTCGAATCAAAAGCACTCACGTGCAGTACATTTGTTTAGGGTTTAGATTCATTTCTCATCCACACACCCCAAATTACCAAAACCAAATTGATGGACCATTAATAGGAGGAATCAAATACATAGGTCTTTCACAAGTTCCAGTTGGCTCTTACTTTGCTAACCACATTAGCATATTAACATTATTACATACCCATTACACCATTTTTATTTATTTTTTCCTAGGTTTTGGTCAATAAACAAGAAAATCAAACACAATTCTTCCCTATTGGCACACTAATCAGTAAAAGAGAATATGGTAGCTATCCTTCAGGACTTTTGTAGAATTTCAGCATCACCATTCATTCCACTATGAATTCTCTCACCTCTATTTTATAATTTTGAAGCTCTAATGTGAACTGTCCATTGCCTCTTTATCACGTTGAAAAAGTTGTATGCTTTAGCCATATCTCATGTTAATTCGTATAATCTGCTTAATCAAATTATGTGTATATGGCTTTAAGATTCCAGATAATTTAACCTCTTAGATCATAAATTATGTGATATATGTTTCACAAAACTAGGAGCTAGCTTTTAAGGTTTCATGTTTTAGGGTTATTTTGGGGGTTGGTATGAAAAAATTATTGGGAATTGATTGAGATAAAAGTTAATTAGATGAAAATCATTTAGATAATAATAAATAACTTGGAAACGAGTAGGGATTTGCATAATTGGATTAGTAGGTAGTTTGGGAATCCTTATCATTGGCATTGAGAACATATTTAAAAATTAAGCATCTTAATTCCCGCATCTAAATAGAAACATTCCTGCACTATCCTTCTCTATTTATTGTTGTAAATTTATGTTTCTACATATAACAGTTACACTCTTAATCCTTTGTTCATCATGTGCTAGATCCAAATGGTAAATTTTGGATCAACACATGTTGTTTTCATGCTTTCGGACTTAATTATATTTCTTCGCTAACTTACATGGGGATGCGGACAGTCGACCAAAATACCAAACAACAAACAAAAGTTGAAAGAGGTTGAGCCCTGGCCGTAGGCTGGGGTGATACCTAGTAATCAATGAGCATTTGTTTCATCCAAAATAGTTGGGTACAACATGTACCAGCAGCAAAACTCCATATGATGTAAGAGTTTTGGAAATCAGACATGGGTTCTTGTGCTGTTGAATTTGGGAATCAAGTGTATGTGTAATGAATTCTTGTAATTTGTTTATCCATATAATGTAAGAGTTTTGTCGCTAAAATTGACAAAGGGGGATATTGTTAGAGCATAGCTCGGTTGAACCCACCAAACGTTGGTATGTCAAGTTTGGTTGTCATATTTTAGTGAATCAAAACTCATTTAAAGAGTCACTTGATTATATACTAGAGTCAACTTCGTATATGTTAGCTTGAAAGTATTAGGATAAGAGATATTACAAGTATTACATGAAGACTTGAAGAATGTGAAGAAGTAAGGAGCTAAAACGACGACATCATCCTTCCACTTGAGGTTAGTAATATTTGACTTGAACTGTTTCATTCCCTAACATACCTTTCAAGTCATGCATATTGAAAACAAAACTGCGAAGTTATGAATGATTATGCTCTAGTTAGACGTAGTATTATGGAATACAATACGAAGTATAACGCTTATCTTTTGAACTTCATATATAAGCCATCGACATAATCGTTTGAATGCTATTGTGATTATGTATGGGTATGAGGTGAAGATTTCATCCTAGGGAATAATGTTTTACATTCGTTTAAAGGAAGTAAATTCATGAAGTTTTTTTGTGAATCGAAAGGGAAATCGCTAGGCTTATTGGTATTGTTATTCATTGCAAATCTTTGAACTACCAATATGTGTGATTAGTATAACCGCTCATGACTTTCTTATGTTCTTGATAAAACTATTCAAGAGGCCTGACTTTTATTAGTGAAACCGATCTTAAGTAATCACCTGAGATGGTATGATCGATTTAATGTTATTGGTATGACCAACTCTAGGCAAAGGGGAACCGATCCTAGCAAGAGGTGCAACCGATCACAAAAGGGGAATCGATCCTTGTAAGAGGTGCAACAAGTTTTTAGATATTGGGAACCGATCCTATGAACATGTGCAACTCGTTTTTAGATATTGGGAACCGATCTTATGGACATATGCAACAAATACAAGTTAGATACCATATATATGTGGGAACCGATCTTAGTACCTAGTCAACCAAGTTTTGGTAACTAGCTTGACTAATTCCAGTACCCACATGGAAGGTAGAACCGAAACTTGTTTTGGTAGAACTGTAAAACCCATATTTGGTGATTTGATAGTGTAATCAATCACATAGTTCTTGGAAGTCAGATGAACCAATTCTAAACTCGTTTGGAAGTGTGAAAAATCGATTCCAAGATTTGTAAGTATAAAAGAAAACTTACAAAGTAAAGATGTCGATATACTTTGAACATGTGCAGTAAAGCTTATATTTTATTGTTCAAATATATTCTTTAATAGCTAAAGGAGAATCCTGGATCGAAAATAAATTGAGAATATTTTAATTAAGGTTTTAATTTTATATTTGTAAAATAAAAATTAGTAATGTGCATTTACTAATTTGGAGATTTTCTAAGAGATTTCAGTCAACATTTGGACAAAGCATTTCCAGGAATTATGGAAACCGAATTTGGAAATATATTGCATATCTTGAGAATATTTTCGGTTTTTGAAATTCCTTAGTGTCCAAACATCATTGGTTTATAAATATTAATGTTTGCTTTTCGAGCAAACTAATCATCAGAGCCAACAAAACTACCTAGTTGTGTTGTTACTGGTGGAGCCGCATATTCGAAGAGGAAAGTAACCTAATTAGGCGAAATCTCTTAAGGCCGCTCAGTTTAAAGACTTCTTTAGGTTGAGAAGCTCTATTAGGACCGTTGGTGGGAAACTAGATGATTGCGGTTTATTATTAGTTTTCGATTGATTTGATTGACTAACGGTTGTTGAACTTTGATTGCACCTAGTTTGTTTATGCTTGAGAATCTTCTCTTCTGATATAAGATTCACTCAAACTAGATCGAAGTTTCGACGGAGATCTTTAGGCTATTTGTATATCTAAAGACGTCTTGTGATAATCCATTGTTAACAGACTCCGTTCGGTGTGTGATTGATCATAAGATATTCAAGTTTATTGTGTGCAGGTGTTTAATGAAGATCGAAGAAGATTTGAAGACAAAGAAGATTTCTGATTTGGGTTCATAATCTTTGGTGTGCACAATACTTGTTTCAGGTAAAGAGGATCCAACTATAATCGGTTTATCTTTGTGATAGATTGGATTGATTAGTTGAGTAGATCTGCATCAATACGGTTCTTTGTGATTCAAAGTATTGATTGCAAAATCTTGACAATTACTTTGGTAGTTGTTATTGGATAGATCTAAGGACCTGACAAAGGAGTTTATTGGGATAAACGGAAGAGCCTTTTGTCGAACTCATATCACTTGATTGAAAAGAGTTGTTACCGAACTGATTTGTTGTTCCATTATTGTTTGAAATACGAACCAAAGGAATTGTTCCAGTGCGTGACTTATTAACAAGTTGGAGGCACAGGGATATAGCCGGAACTAGGTGAACTATAGGTTTAGTTGCTTGGTCTCAACTATACGAAGTTGGTTTGATTTTGTATAGCGGTTTAATCCTGAGAGTATTCAATACTGGACAAGGTCCCGGGGTTTTTCTACATTTGCGGTTTCCTCTCTAACAAAATCTTGTTGTGACTTTTACTTTTCTATTTCAGCAATTATAATTGTTTTATTATAATTAGAAGTAAAATACACAAATGTTAATTCATATTTACTTGATAGGAATCCTATGGTGTTTGGTTAAGTCCGAACCATTTATCAAGTAAACATACTTCATTGTTGTATTGTCTTGATCTTGTATCCATAGTCAATCATGCAAGTTATATTGTTGTCGATTGTCTCGATCTCGTATCCATAGACGATCATACGAAGTGTGAACCTATTAGTTGTATTGTCTCGACTCGGTCTATAGACAAACACTTTCGGAAAAAGGACTAATAGGTGGAAAAGTTTTAGATTGAAGTATATTTGGGTACCCTCATCTTTTCAATTGGTATCAGAGCAGGCAAACACGAAAAATATCTAACAATTTGTGTTTGGTGCGATCCAACCTATAAAAATTGAATCTATGTCTGATTCAGTTAACGTAAGTCAAGATAAAAAATCAGCACTTGAGTATAACATCTCATGTGAATCTACTAAATAGGCTGACCCCTATAATATAGATTCTGGTAATTGGAAAACATGCCTTGAAAAATAACTTGATGAAATTTCTGAAGATGGTGACTCAGAAATCGATCAAGATGTTGAAGAAGATATGTCATAATTCACTTCTATACTAAGTGCTATCTCCACAAGAAAACTTTCTACCTCAGATGTGATTGGGATCATTGCCCCTTTCTGTAGAGAAAATAAGAAATTAAGAAAGATTTTCTCTGGTTTCTTCTATGGATATCATAATTGCACTTCTTTGTTATTCCCTTTGTAGTCCATATAACTATAAGTACCAATATGATATGCTACTCCCCCTTAGTCTATGATTTACTCTTTCGTTAGATAAAACGTTTAAGCACCATTGTCCTTTCCCATAGTGATATCAATCAATATAAATCAATACCAATATCAGTTGTTTACTCCATATATTTCTCCCCCTTTTTGTCACAAAATGACAAAGGTATGATAAAATAAAAGACAAACTGAAACGATCTTACAAATCTCACAAGACTTGCAACCTATAAGAGTTAAGCACGAGGGTTCCACACACCATTTTTGATAACCAATATCAAAACCGAAACTACAAAGTAATTTTGTTTTGATATGTTTCCAAGGAAACAATTGCTAGAAGCAATTTCCCTAATAGTTTAGCAAACCAAAAATTGACTAAGCACCTTAGTTCCTTTCCTAAACCGATTGTACAAATACAATCGCTTGTTCGATAAGACCAAAATAAAGATAACTTTATTTTTATCATCAGGTTCTAATTATCCATATAACATAAACGTTTCACTTTTAAACAAGACAAGTACTAGGTTAGTTAACTAGCATTTCTTTTTAAGGCATTCGATTACACTTGAATAACAGAAACCTCCACTTTGATAAGTCTAACTTAGATCAGAATTAACTTAGTTTCTCTTATCCGGAATCAAATTGGACTAAACAATTTATCCCGAAAACCTTTTGTTTTGTTAAGCCATAAACAATTCATACAAACCAAATAAATCAACTTGCATAATTATTTACCTCAACCGGAAGCAATTGAAACAACATAGACATTAAAGCTCCGCAATTGCACCGAAATTTTGTAAGCCTAAACGATTGATACCAAACAATAAAGCAAGATAACAATAGTTTTTCTTAACCAGAAACAATTGAATCACGCACACATCCATACACAAACAATAGAATAAAACATCAATTGTACCGAAATTTTGTTAAGCAAAAGAAATAAATATACACAATAAAATCAGGCTTTTTTTAAACAGGAAAACGATTAACTAACAAATTCGTTACCTGATAGGAATGGAAGATGCCTACAATATTATACTAAACCGCAAGTATATGGTGTCTACAATGTAAAACACAGCAAGTATGGATCGTTCCAACAGGGACTTGGTTGGTACAAAGTTAACTTCAAAGCCTTACTTTACTAATTCAGATTAAGATGTTGTTGTCGATATGACGAAATGGTTGAAGTATAAACTAGAAACAAAACAGAAATATGGATACAGTGAGAGTTGAAAACAGTCAAGTGAAAGATACTAAGGCAGTTAAATTCACTACTTAACTTCTACTAGAAAATTTAGTTACAGAAATTATTATATTCCCTTATAACGGATCAGCGGTGAAGATACAAGTCTATCGCATTTCCAAAGGGGTTTCAAAGATGAATAGTTTAGTCACAACTAAAGTTTCAATCCCTAGTATTAGTTGTCTTATTATAGCATAACTAATCACAAATTGAAAATATCCAGTAAAGCGTGAGTTGATGCAACAACAAATAATTGATCTAACAACCTAGGATGTAAGACATACTAGGTGAAAGTTATAGATTGCATCATGAAAACTAAACCGAATTCTAAACAATTAAGCTCTACAAGAACATTATCATGAACATAAACAACCAGCAGTAAGCTAAGGGCTTCATCAAAGCCCTAGCTAAGATAGTTAGAACATGGGTTTGATAGAAACAGATGAAATATGAAGTTTTGATATTGATAAACTTATTGTGCAGACTCTTCTCTTTTCAATTGAATTCTACTAAGTCACTCACAACACAAGCAAGAAATGAAAACTAAGTTCTGATTTCCCCCCTCACTGCATACCTCCCCAAAACAAAACATAACAATGATAGGTGTCTAAAACACCTTAATATTTATCTATTGTTTATGCTTTCTTTGCTAAGTTTTCTTGTAAATTATGTATCTTATGTTTGTTTTTGAGTATTCAGGTACTTTGGAGTCGTTTGGAGCAAAAGAAGAGGAAACAAGGCAAAAGGTGCAAATGTTATTGGAGGCGATTATTTCTCATATTTGCTTTTATTTCTTCATCCCTGTCTGAAAAGTTTGTCGGCTTTAGTGATGCGAATTTTGTCTGAAAAGCATGATTGCTTTAGTGATGAATAGAATTGAAGGAAAGAAGTGGATATGAGAAGTAAAGGATGGATGTTGCGGGTGAAAGAATTCGAAAAAAGCGAAAGAGTCATCCACATGCGAGCGTCTACTTGGAGCGAAAAGGAGCACAAAGGATTGATTCACAGTTAAACAAAGACTAGATGTGGTTAAGGGGTGACCAATTATTGGATGACCCTTATCTAGTGAGTGGGGTGGTCCCTATCCATGGGGTGTAACCCTAGTTAGCAATTCGGCGAATTATTCGCGAATTATTCGCGAATCCGTCCGAATCTTCCGAATCCGTTGCATTCGGCCGAACTATTCAAAGTCCGAACAGGTTACGCGCATTATATGGGGTTTCCGAATTATTCGCGAATAATTGGATTCGTGTACGATTCGGCTAAATGAATCGATTCGGACAGGTGACTACGCGATTCGTGGAATGACTATTGGAGTATTTTGGATTCGAACTCATTTAAGTGTTTTTTTGAGAGTTATTAAAAAGAAGTTGGGGTGGGGATTGAACCCATGACCTCTTACTTGCTAATTAAGGCTCAAACCATTGAGCTATTTGCTTGTTTGTGTCTATTCTTAATGTATTATCTATATAATACAATAAAATTGGTTTAAATCATTTTTTCAACTCAATAAAACCTTAAAATATATTTTTTATTAATTTGATGTAACCTTGAATTTTCCGTACTTCAACTTATATTTCTAAAACGAATTATAGACGTGGAATTACGTATCCGTTCGAACATGGTATGGTGAACATCCAACACCGAAGTGTTTCGATTTCTTTGATGGATAATGCTAAGGATTGGTTATATTATTTGCCTCAGGAGCGTCACAACGTGGAATGGGTTGAAGAAACTCTTTTTGACCGACTTTTTGACCCGCTATGATTATCAATCCGACCTATCCAAACCGCAAAGAAGAAAATCCCGAACGGTGATCCCAAGTTTTCATCAAGGGTATGAAGAAGCTAATGAACAAGATAAAACGATCACCCCAATTTTAGCTTATGTCCAACAACCTACTTTCGTGGATTTCAACCACAACAACAACAATTCCAAAGCAACAATAACAATTTCAGCAACCACAACAATCCGTCCGAACTATCTCCTACCCTGTATTGATCTAAACCCTCCCACTTGAGGGAGAACGTTCTTTTCTTGGTCATGCGGGTTTTTATCGATTCATCAAGGATTTTTCCAAGATAGCATCACCACTTTGAAACTTATTGCAAAAAGATGTGGTTTTTACTTTGATGAAAAGTGTATGGCGGCATTCAATCGTTTGAAAGAACTTTTGATTTCAGCCCCTATCATTAAACCCGGATTGGAGCAAGCCTTTTGAGCTTATGTGATGCAAGTGATTATGCGGTTGGTGCGGTGCTTGGGCAGCGTGTGGGAAAGATACTTCATGCCATTTATTATGCTTCTAGAACGTTTTACACAACCACTTTGAAAAAGAGTTATTAGCTATTGTTTTTGCTTTGGAAAAGTTTCGCTCTTATCTAATTCCAGACAAAAGTTGTTGTCGAATAGTACTTGCTTACAAAGAAAGAGGCTAAACCGAGGCTTCGATGATTCTACTCTTACAAGAGTTTGATATTGAAATCAAGTACAAGAAAGGAATTGAGAACACGAATCGATTGGACAATGAGACTATCCCACTGTGAAATTTTCCCGGTGAGCAACTATTCTCAATTGCCTTTGGAGAACCATTACGCTGATATTGTTAATTACTTAGTTTCTAAACAAATCCCAAAGAATTGCCGAGAGGGACAAACTTAAGAAATTAGGAAACCAATACATATGGGATGATCCATACTTATGGAAACGGTAATACGAAGGTGTGTTCTCGAATCCGAACTCTATCTTGTCTTTTTGCCACTCATATGCATGTGGAGGACACTTTTCTCAAGGTACTAGAATATGGTTTTTTATTGGCCAACTTTGTTTAAGGATGCACATGCGTGTTGTATCACATGTTAGGTGCCAAAGAACCGTGGGTCGAAATCAAATGCCACAAACTATTATTCAACTTGTTGAAGTCTTTGATGTATGGGGAATTGATTTTATGGGCCTTTTTGTCAATTCTAATGGGAATTATTATATCTTGCTTGCTGTTGATTATGTCTCAAAATGGGTGGAAGCTAAAGCCACCTCAACTAATGATTCTAAAGTTGTTTCAGGATTTTTGCAAAGAAATATTTTTACAAAGGTTTGGAATTCCAAAGGCTATAAAACCATCGATTCTTGCTAAGCTTATTGGAAGTATAATGTGTTGCATAGGATTGCAACACCATACCATCCACAAACAAATGGACGACCGAGGTCTCCAACCTAGAGGTGAAATCCATTCTCGAAGACTAAATCCAACACTCAATGATTCATTAATGTATTATAAACCTTGTCACTTATGAAATTTAGCATAATAAAATGAATATGGAGTTTTGCGGAAAGCAAAGGAAGTTAAGCTTCAAGATCTAGAAGAGATTCGCAATGATGCAAGCTAAATAAAATAATATGATTTAAAAATATATTTTTAATTAATTTAGAAAAATTAAAGGTCACGTTGGATTGGACCTTTTGTGTGACTAATGTGTTTTCTCCTTGATTGAAATTCGTAGTAAAGGCAGAAATGAACTTAAAGTGAATGGGCACCGGTTGAAACCATATTATGAGAACTTTTCTTCTATGTTGTGGAAGGAAACCGAAGGAGTTTTAGCAAACAAAAGGAGAACATAGTGGCGACTTTAAACCAAGCGCGTGAGGCAACCCACGGTTTTGTATCTTTACCTTTATCCTTTGAGCATTTTATCTTTATTTTCTTGTTTTTGCATATCATTTGAGGAAAATTTCCCACCTTGTAAAAAAAAACTTTCTTTGGACGATTCAGAAATTTTACATTGAGGAAAATGTAAAGAACCCATTTTTAAGTGTAACTAAAAGTGGAACCGTTGTTTTAGTTTGTTTTATAGCAATTAGACCAAAAATAAAATGAACTTGGATTTTTGATCTAGAAACTTGTGCCTTTAGGATGACACAATTAGTGGATGGAACCCCATGAACAGCTCACAAATCATCTATTTCCATTAACATTTGTGGTTTGTTGATAAAATATCTCGTCATTTTGATATCACCATGTCACATTCTTTTTTTTTTCCATGTTATCCGTCATCTTTTAATTAACATCAGAACTCTAGGATGAAATAGAGTATCTTATTGAGTTACTCTCCGAATAATAAAAATGACATGGATAGCCGTAGTATAAACAATAAAAGCGTATGGGTTAAGGGGTGACCAATTGCTTAGAACTAGGGGTGTAACTATCCATCGAAATTATTACAACCCTAAAATTGAGAAAAGATTGTTTTCTAAATCATTATGTCCCAGAAATTCACAGAAATTGAGTGTGAGCAGCTGTGTCTGCCTTGAGATTGAAATTGATTCATCTCTGTTATTGAAGAGAGATCGAATATAGCTGCAACTGAAGCTTCAGTTTGATGGGTTTATGATCGATAAGAGTTAGATGGTGATTTGGGTTGGAATTAGGATTGAACTTGGTAGAGAAATCCATGATGCTGCTGTAGTTCATAAGGGTGAAGAATGAAGTGGATTTGCTGGCGTTTTATGGGAGATTTTATGTTGTTTTGGAAGCGAGATTGCATGATAGAAACCAACAAGGAAAAATGGGTTTCTGAGTTAGTTGCTGCTAATTGATGAGAAGACAATGTTTCAAGGGATTGAGAAGAATTAAAGGGGGATCTGAAATGTGAAGAGTTACACGAATGGAATGTATGGGTCAGTGCTGAGATTCTAGAACAGTTTTGAAGTGAGACATTAGCTTATGTTGCAAATACAAGGCTTTGGTGCTGGAATGGCAGGTGTTGGTTTTGAGCAGGGTAAGAGGATTGCTTCTGTGATTAAATGGGTACTGAGCTAGTGGGACTTCAGAACTGGTGCAGCTGTTGGGGGATACAGGAGCCATGAGGTGGAGTTACTGGTGATTGTATGCTTAGTAATGAATTGCAGTCGAGTCGAAGTCACTGGTGATGGAGTATGAAGAGCTTAAATGGAATTCAGGGAATGGAGATGAGTTTTGATAATTTATCTGACTGAGACAGAATTGGTGGCGTTGGGCTCATGAGGTTGCAGTTAATGATAACTTGGGTTGTTGGAACTAACGGGGTTGAGTGTTGTTGGTCTGTGGTGGGACTTGGAATTGTGTTGCAGGTGCCATGAACTGATGGTTGCTGGGAATTGATGCAGTTAAGCAAGAATGGAACTGGATGGTTTTGTTTTGCAGTGAGCCTGAGATTTGGAGTTGCTGTTGCAGAAATATTATGGGTTCAGTCAGTTGCAGATGCAGATTTATACAGGGTGCAGCTAAGAAGAAATTGAGAGTTGTGGAGCTGTTTAGAAGGGTTGCAGGTGGAGATTGTGTATGCTTATAGGTGGTTATTGTGCAAGCAAGAAGCTGCAAGTCAAGAAGGAATGAATCTACAGAATGAGTCGCACTGGATGCAGTTAGATGAATGGTTAGGTTTGCACTGAAGGCTGTGACAATGGCTGGTGATGTTCGCAGTGAGATGAGTCGTTCCAGATGCTGTATTGGTTCAAGAGATGACTGTGTAGGAGTCAAGGATACAGGGAGGATGATAGAGCCGCAGTTCTAGTTGTTCTCGCTGCTAGTGAAGCTTATGGAATGAATTATGCTGTTGTTGGAATGCTGTAAATAGTGTTGCAGGGCATAGATGCATCTGCTGTTGGAGTTGGTGACTGTGTTGCATAAACTACAACCTTGGAGTAATGGGTTTATTCAGTTGGAGCTGGTTATGCTTATTTGTGGTAAAACTGAAGTGTAATGGTTGTGTTTGATTTTGAGACAGTGAAGGCATTGAGATAGAGTTGGCTGTGTTATGGTGTAGGTTGCGGGGTGCATCCATCATGGCTGGACTTATCTTGTGAAGCGCAATGGTGCTGCATCACTAGCTCAAGCCAGTGCAAATGGCTTAGGCCATAACTAGTTACACAGTCAACCGACTCTGACTCGCAGCTCTGACTCAACCTGACTCGGTTTGACCGAGTTTGACCCGTTCGACTGACTGAGTTGACTATTGACCGGCGACGATTTTACGGTGCCGGATTCCGGCTAAATTCAGGCCAAAACACATTTTTCCGGCGACATTTTTGGGACATATTTTCTACATGGGTTTTTCCTCACTTTTGGGCTTGGTGGAATCTTACTATTGGAGTATTTTGGACCTTGGGCTTTGAAGACCTAATTTTAGAAGTTGGAGAAAAAGCTATAAAAAGGGAAGACTACTACTTCTTTTGCGAATCACGTATTTTCTACTTGAAGCAGAGGAGAGAACTACAACTAGGGTTTGCTTTCGTATTTAATATTCATCTCCCTTATTTGATTATTGATTATGATGAACTCCATAGCTATGAGTAGCTAAATATAATATTATTGGTTAAGGATGTAGTCCTATTTCTAAAACTTGTACTTGAGTTATGTATTAGTTTTCTCTCTTGATTATCGTTCATATCAAACGATAACCCAAATACAAGTAGCATGATATGATTATAGTTTGTAGTGATACATTCTTAAAATCATATGTAGAGTTTGGCTATTGTCCGAATTGTTATGCGCAATGTATGACAATTGCATTGATTAGCCTATTTCCAAAACTTAATGCTCATAGGAATTAAACTTGATTAGCGCAAGGCGTTAGGTTATTCTTTAGGTAGAATTCACATACGCAGCTCTAATGTGTGTGTTGGTGAACTTGGGAAATTTTCAGATCATCTTGCTCTCTTGATTTTCTAGGCTTTTGTTAATAAAAGAGATTAAATTGTAATTGTAATCATGTATGCAAGCACATGCTTAAAATTGAAGATGAATTCCTTGACCAATATCTTTCTCTTATTGATTACTTCCAACTATTTACTTTGCTTTTATTTTACTTTTATTTTACAAAAATCAGAAATCCCCCAACTTGGTTACTAAGAAACTAGAAATTGATAACTACAATCGCCTCTCCGTGGATACGAACTCTTCCTTACTTTATACTTCATTCATATTTTGTCAAGTAAGAAAGTGAATTATTTTTGACGCTTACGACAGCGATCAAACAACCCCTCTCTATACACAGATTTATCCCCCAAATTTCAATCCATATTCTCAACAGAAACATTATAATATTTGGGGACTTTGTTCTCGAAACTCGCCACTTTGTAATACTCCTCATTCATGTACAACCACAACACTTATCTTCATCCATTTGACTGATGTTGTCGCTCTTTAAATTCATATCTAACTACCATTTTCTTAATGATCATAGCTACCCTATTTCTGTTGATTGCGCGCTGTTGTTACTAATGTTTGCAGAGATTAATAAAATCAAATCCCTAGCTTCCTAATTTTATCAGTCAAAGCCTAGGGTTATGACTTAAAAGGTAATAGAAAAGATATGCAACTTGTCTGACAGGGTAAAAGTGGTGATAGAGGTATGGGTTTGAGCTTGATGTCGACAATTGTGTGAAAATTAGGCTGTGAAGGTTATGGATTGATAATATGAGAGAAGATGAGATGGACTGATTTGATAAGCCGGCAGAAGAATGGGAGACATAAAAGATAAGTCGACGGAATTGGGGGAAGAAGAAGTTTGTTTCTCATGTGTGTGATCGTGAAGAGAAACATGTGATGTACTCTGGTGTAAAACATGAATACCTCATTTTGGTATGCAAGATAGGACCTTGGGCTTGAGTTTGCTTCTCCATGCAATATGAGTTCTGAATTCCGGCCCATTGATTTCTTCTTTTCACACTACTTGTTTACTACTAGTTCCATTTGCTTCATAAATCATCTCGCACCCCAACTTCCTTCTCCATTGCATGTATCTCCTTAAATCCGACTTGACATCTAGTTCGACAAGGCATAACATCTCTACTTTGCGCATATCCCATGTTCATGCCATTCTTTACATTCCCCTATTGTTACAAAACAAGAATTAGGACAATTGCCACATATTTTACTCCCAATGAACAAGAAAAACTGTAGGATCGGGATATCACAACATCTATACCCTTGTGAAACATATTGCGAAGACATCGCAGATGGATTGAAGAAGTGACGTATCAAATGACGACAGCCTAAACACGAGAAAGATGTGAAGACTTTGCGAAATCTAGGAATGTTACTAATAAAACATTTGTACGCTTGCGATAATCTCGCAAGCCAGATCCTAAAATAAAGGACGGATTAGCTGTCATCCACTATGTAATATCCTATATAAAGAGCTGAATAGGCTTAAGGAAGGAGAGATCTTTTTAGAGTGGTGAGAAAGTCTTGAGGAGAGATAAAGTTTGGAGCAGTGGTTGTATTCTTGATTTCATATTCTTGTAAACTTCATAAATCAATTAATAAAGTGTCGTTGTTGATCTTAAAGATGTGCTGATTATCATGAATTCTTATGAGGGATGTGTTGTGGGAATCCTGCAACTACATAATGGCGCTAGAAACATGAAACGAAGGATTGTTTTAGAGTAAAGATTGATACTGTGATTTGGGAGAATTCGAAGTAATTGGTAAAGAATTTTATATAAATTTTAACTATTCATTAAGATTGAAAAAATGGCCACAAGAAGGAATGCTTCAAAACAACCAACAACAGTTAGAAGGAGTAAGAGGCTTGCTAGTGGAGGGAGAAATGAAATTGAGGAATCTTCAAGATTGAACACAAAAAACATTGGAGAAAATCAAATTCAACAACCAATTCAACGTACACCAATACAAAATAGAACTATGGATTATGACGGAGTGAGTGTACACACTTGGTGATCAGATTTAGCAGATAAAGTGGAAGAATAGCAGCAATTGAGAAACGATAGACGATAAGAGGGAGACCGAGAAGCAGTTAGAGGAATAATTCATGGAAATGAAGAGATTGAAGCGTTAGAGGCGTTGATACAAAGAATACACGAAGAAAGGAGATTAGAGGCAGAAGAACGTGAGAATCTGACAAGGCAAAATCATGAGTTGAGGATGGAAAACATGAGATTACAGAATAGGAGGCCAAGAAGCACTGCAAGATCAAGTTCAAGATTAATTATAGGAGAAGTAAGACGAAATTTGTCTGTAGAAAATGCTAATGAAGATACTCGATAGGAAGTACAAAATCCAAACGAAGAAAATCGTGAAACAAGAAAAATAATTGAAGATCGTTATATTACACATGGCGAAATTCTCCAAAATGGAAAAAACAACAGAGATCATGGGAATATGCAATGTCAGGAACAAAATAACCAAGATGGCGAAGAAAATCAGGAAGAAGGAAGGAGAATTTTACATAGGAGAGAAATTCAAAGAAATCAACAAGTAATTGAAGATGAAATCGAGAGACATTATGCTGAACAAGCACGTCTAGCTTGTGAAAGGGAAAGACTGAGAGCAGAAGTGGAAGAACAAGAGCTCCAAGAGGCAATTCGCCAGAATAATCATGAAAATCGAGAAAGAAGGCGTGAACAAAACCTCAATAATGGTAATATCAATGAAGAATACGATAGGGTACAAAGAAGAGCTGAAAGGAGACAAAGAGAATTGTGAAGGAATGAACAAAATCGCAGAGAAGAAATGAGAGGCATAATCATGTGCTAATTCATGAGAGAGATGGAAGAGGAGACCGCAGGGAAAGAAAAGGATAAAATGATGAAGAAGAAAATCAAAGCAGACATGTGATCTAACAACCTAGGATGTAAGACATACTAGGTGAAAGTTATAGATTGAATCATGAAAACTATACTGAATTCTAAACAATTAAGCTCTACAAGAATATTTTCATGAACATAAACAACCAGCAGTAAGCTAAGGGCTTCATCAAAGCCCTAGCTAAGAAAGTTAGAACATGGGTTTGATAGAAACAGATGAAATATGAAGTTTTGATATTGATAAACTTATTGTGCAGACTCTTCTCTTTTCAACTGAATTCTACTAAGTCACTCACAACACAAGCAAGAAATGAAAACTAAGTTCTTCTTTCCCCCCTCACTGCATATCTCCCCCAAAACAAAACATAACAACCCCTCTTTATACACAGATTTCTCCCCCAAATTTCAATCCCTATTCTCTACAGAAACATTATAATATTTGGGGACTTTGTTCTCGAAACTCACCACTTTGTAATACTCCTCATTCATGTACAACCACAACACTTATCTTCATCTATTTGACTGATGTTATCGCTCTTTAAATTTAGACCTAACTGCCATTTGCTTAATGATCACAGCTACCCTATTTCTGTCGATTGTGCGCTGTTGTTACTGATGTTTGCAGAGAGTAATAAAATAAAATCCCTAGCTTCCTAATTGTATGATTTAAAGCCTAGGGTTATGACTTAAAAGGTAATAGAAAAGATAAGCAACTTGTCTAACAAGGTAAAAGTGGTTATAGAGGTATGGGTTTGAGTTTGATATCGAAAATTGTGTGAAAATTAGGCTGCGAAGGTGATGGATTGATAATATGAGAGATGATGAGATGGACTGATTTGATAAGCCGACAGAAGGATGGGAGACATAAAAGATAAGTCGACTGAATTAGGTTAAGAAGAAGTTTGTTTCTCATGTGTGTGATCGGGAAGAGAAACGTGTGATGTACTCTGGTGTAAAGCATGAATACCTCATTTTGGTATGCAAGATAGGACCTTGGGCTTGAGTTTGCTTCTCCATGCAATATGAGTTCTGAATTCCGGCCCATTGATTTCTTCTTTTTGCACTTCTTGTTCACTACTGGTTCCATTTCGCTTCATAAATCATCTCGCACCCCAAATGCCTTCTCCATTGCATGTATCTCCTTAAAGCCGACTTGACATCTAGTTCGACAAGGCATAACATCTCTACTTTGCGCATATCCCATGTTCAGGCCATTCTTTCCATTCCCCTATTGTTACAAAACAAGAAATAGGAAAATTTCCACACATTTTACTCCCAATGAACAAGAAAAACTGTAGGATCAGGATATAGCAACATCTATACCCTTGCGAAACATATTGCAAAGACATCGCAGATGGATTGAAGAAGTGACGTAGCAAATGACGACAGCCTAAACACGAGAAAGATGTGAAGACTTTGCGAAATCTAGGAATGTTACGAATAAAAAATTTGTACTCTTGCGATAATCTCGCAAGCCAGATCCTAAAATAAAGGAAGGCTTAGCTGTCATCCACTATGTAATATCCTTTATAAAGAGCCGAATAGGCTTAAGGAAGGAAAGATGTTTTTAGAGTGGTGAGAAAGTCTTGAGGAGAGAGAACGTTTGGAGCAGTGGTTGTATTCTTGATTTCATATTCTTGTAAACTTCATAAATCAATTAATAAAGTGTCATTGTTGATCTTAAAGATGTATTGTTTATCATGAATTCTTATGAGGGATGTGTTGTGGGAATCCTGCAACTACATAATGGAGCTAGAAACAGGAAACGAAGGATTGTTTTAGAGCAAAAATTGATATTGTGATTTGAGAGAATTCAAAGTAATTGGTAAAGAATTTTATATAAATTTTAACTATTCATTAAGATTGGAAAAATGGCCAGAAGAAGGAATGCTTCAAAACAACCAAAAACAGTTAGAAGGAGTAAGAGGCTTGCTAGTGGATGGAGAAATGAAATTGAGGAATTTTCAAGATTAAACACAAGAAACATTGGAGAAAATCAAATTCAACAACCAATTCAATGTACACCAGTACAAAATAGAACTATGGATTATGACGGAGTGAGTGTACACACTTGGTGATCAGATCCAGCAGATGAAGTGGAAGAAGAGTAGCAATTGAGAAACGATAGACGATAAGAGGGAGACCGAGAAGCAGTTGGAGGAATAATTCATGGAAATGAAGATATTGAAGCGTTAAAGGCATTGAGACAAAGAATTCACGAAGAAAGGAGATTAGAGGCAGAAGAATGTGCGAATCTGACAAGGAAAAATCATGAGTCGAGGATGGAAAATATGAGATTACAGAATAGGAGGCCAAGAAGCACTACAAGATCAAGTTCAAGATTAATTATAGGAGAAGTAAGACGAAATTTGCCTGTAGAAAATGCTAATGAAGATACTCAAGAGGAAGTACAAAATCCAAACGAAGAACGTCGTGAAAGAAGAAAAATAATTGAAGATCGTTATATTCCACATGGAGAAATTCTCCAAAATGGACAAAACAACAGAGATCAGGGGAATATGCAACATCAGGAACAAAATAACCAAGATGGCGAAGAAAATCAGGAAGAAGGAAGGAGAATATTACATGGGAGAGAAATTCAAAAAAATCAACAAGTAATTGAAGATGAAATCGACATACATTATGTTGAACAAGCACGTCTAGCTTGTGAAAGGGAAAGACTAAGAGCAGAAGTGGAAGAACAAGAGCTCCAATAGGAAATTCGCCAAAATAATCATGACAATCGAGAAAGAAGGCGTGAACAAAACCGAAATAATGGTAATATCAATGAAGAATACGATAGGGTACAAAGAAGAGCTGAAAGGAGACAAAGAGAATTGTGGAGGAATGAACAAAATCGCAGAGAAGAAATGAGAGGCATAATCATGTGCGAATTCATGAGAGAGATGAAAGAGGAGACTGCTGAGAAAGACAAGGAGAAAATTATGAAAAAGAAAATCAAAGCAGACATGAACGCAAGAGAAGAGAAGCAGAATTAAAAAGACCAATGGAATTAGCTCCTGGTGTAAATGAACAAATCTTAAGAGAATTGGCAGAAATGAGAGGAATGCTAAATAACATAAGAGGAGGAGGCAGGAGACAGTTGTACGAAACCATAGAAGAAGCTGCGAAAACTCCATTCATGCAAGAAGTACAATTGGGAGGAATACCCCCAAAGTGAAATCTTCCCGCGTTAACTAGCATCTTTGATGGAACAACTTGTGCCATTCAACACATCAAGGCTTATGTGAGATTTATGCTACAATGGGAAAACCATGATGCTGTGTTGTGCAAGTATTTCGCATCAAGCTTAACGGGGGAGGCACTAAAGTGGTTTGAAGGTTTACCAAGGAATAATATAACATCTTTCAACCATTTGTAGATTACGTTCTTAGGGGCATATATAACTAACAATTCCTCGCGACCTGGCATTGAAGATGTATTTGGTTTAAAATAAAGAATTAGCGAAAGTTTGAAGCATCTAACCGTAAGGTGGAAGACAATGTGTAGAGAAATGGTTGGCCGTGTGGATGAGAGATACCTTATTTTATCATTCATTAACGCAATATTTGCAACCAACTTGCTGTATATTCAAATTTTCAGAATCAAGAATACAATCACAATGACTGAGTTGCGGGAACTTTAAGAAGAGTATATTGCTCTGGATGAAAAACAAAATAAGATGGAATCATACCCAATTGCGAACACAAGTTCAAATTCAGCGAATGTAATTTTATTGCCTAAATTGATAAACACAGTGGCGAGTACTTCGCAAGTACAACAAGAAAAGATGAAGAGTGATAATCAACATAAGTTGGTAGCTATGGAAAGTCGCGATCAAGAAGAATTTGAAAGAGAAAGAAATTTCTATAATCGTGGTGGAAATAACAAGATTCAAAGACTCGACCAACAGCAAGAAACGTATGGGGGTCAAAGGCAAAACTATCATAGAGGACAGGGAAATCATAAGATAATATGGGAAGAAATCAAAATGCCACCTTTGAATGCTAGTGAAGAAAAAATATGGGAAGCTATAATCTTGATGGAAAATATACCAACACCATGGAATATGGGAAATGAACCACCTCCAAGCCACATAAGTCACGAATTTTGTTCTTATCACCATTTTCATGGACATTCAAAAAATGATTGCAGAAATATAAAGAGAATCATCCTCAGAATGATAGATCAAGGAAAACTAAATCATTTTCTAAAAGACCAACCTCGGTCTCAACCATTACCACCTCCACTAGAAACTCGCAGAATAAACACAACAAAAGAAAGAGAAACATTTGTAATAGAAGTATGGGCGAAGGCAAAGAATTTATTCTTACACTCTATTGTACTTTCGTACAAACAATTGAAGACTTTCACGATAACATTCTGAGCAGAGTTTTCGCAAGAGATGATGATGGAAGAAAAATAATGAACATTGCGAAGATTTCGCCGCTAAAAGATTGGCAAAAGCAAATTATTTTTTCACTATAGAAGAAGTACCTGAGGGTGAAAAAATGCACGATAATCCATTAGTGGTAAGATTGGATATTAACCCAAAACCTAGTGATGATAAAGATGATAAAGCTGAGGACTCATGGGCAATCAACCGAGTTTTAATTGATACTGGAAGCTCTGTGAATATCATGTTCTACCATGCTTATAAAACTATGGGAGGGAAAGATGAGGATTTAATACCTTCAACCTACAAAGTCTATGGTTTTAATGGTACTGCCAATAAGCCTAAAGAGGATATCACTATATGAATTCCATTGAAAGGACTATCTTCTGAAATTTTGTTCTGTGTTGTCAACGTGGAGTCACCATATAACGCTTTAATTGGCAGACCTTGGTTGCATGGGATTCTAGGAGTAGCATCGATATTTCATCAGTGCATCAAGTTCCCTCATCCCAATGGAGTTGACATCATAAAAGTAGATTGGGTTGAAGGAAAGAAGTGTTATGAAATCGATGTAGAATCAAATGAAGAACGAGATGCGAAGAAGTACAATTGGAAGCATAGTGCCAGAGAGAAACAAAGAAGTGAGAGATTGATGGTAGATGCAATAGAGCATAGAGAATAATGAACTTTGTGAAGCCGATGCTTGTTGAAAATAAGAGGTGGCGAACATTTCGCAAAGGCAGAAAGCAGCAAAGGTAAGAAACTTAAAATGTGAAATGAAAGTAAAATTGAGAATAGAAAGAATGATGTATGATTGATTTGTTGCAAAAAATTTCAAAAATATATTTTACTTAATGACAAATATGAGATTGAGAAATTACAACAGAGTTGAAATACAAAAGAAGAAGTAGAATAATCATCAGAAATGGGCGAACTTACTATGGCGTACAACCTAGTTCGTGAAATCAAAATTTTGCAAGAGGCAAATGTAAGACCTAAAGTACATCATAGAAAGGGGTACTTGTTGCATGACTCAGGGAAAAGGTTACACCTCCCCTGGAACCTGAGTCATGGAGATTTGGGGTCAATAAATCCCATCCATGAGAGATACCTTGGATTTTTAACCTAAGCTTATGACTTAGGTTGGACAACTGAGGGTCTCTTCTAAGGAGTGCAGAATGTGATTAAGGCCCCGAGGTACACGATTGAGCCAAGAGTGACTGGGTCATATGAAACGTACCTGGCCATTCTTGGCAAGTCTTGACTATGATGCACTCGGCCTGAAGAAAACCCCACTTAGGGTGCAGTCTCTTAACCATAAGCCATATATGCAAAAGGGATAAGGGGCTGCGAAAACAACTAGTTGTTGTTAAGACTGGATGGGAGGAGACAACCTTGTATAGTAGAGGTACGTCTCCTTGAAGGGGAAACCAGGGGGAAGATAAGGGCGACACCCTCCATTATGGAGATGATAAGTGACTTAAGACGCAAATTTCATGAGGAATTATCTTTGCAAGAATATTTAGGCTTGTCATATTTGTGCAACAATCCTGAAGAGGAAATAATACAAAAGAGAAAGATAAGACGAGATCAATGGGTCACTACATGAAAGTGTAAGGACGTCCTGCGATTTCGTCGCAAGACGGAAATGTCACGGGGCTTTATTTTCGCAAGAATATTTAGGCCTGTCATATTGTCACAACAAAAATGACAAGAGAAAAAAGTTAAGGCAAGATCAAGGGGTTTTTGCATGAAAGTGCACAGACGTCCTGCGATTTTGTCGCAATGACAAGAGGTGGCATAATAAGACCTTTACCTAGGAAGGCAAAATAAGACCACATCAGAGAAAAAGAAAGAATGAAATCTTAAAATATGTGATTGCAAGATTATACATAAACGACTGTGAAATTGAAAACATGAAGATTTTGCATAATCTTACTTTTAGAAAATAACTTGCTTAATCTTTCATTTGGATACAAATAACAGAGGCAAGTATGGGAATGAATAGAGTGAGAACATGTTATTTGCCACCATATGATAGATTTATACATAAAATGAAAAGATTAATAATTTTATATTGATTAACCATATTGCAAAAAAGAGTTTCTTTTCTAACATATGAAGGAAAAAATAAAAGACATGGAATTTGTATTAGAATTTGAAGAAGTTCACAGCAAAAGATTACAGGAACAGAAGATTAAAGAGAAAATATACAGATGTTACAAAAAGTTAAAGAAAGAAGCATAATTATTTTTTGCTTGATTCTTCTTCATCTTCTTCGCTAGCATCACTGTCAGAAATGTCTAGAGGAGGTACAATTTTTGGAACTTCTTCCAAGAGGCAAGCATATGTAGAATGAAGGATGTTGTTGTTATCGCATACCTTTTTGATAGTTTGGTTGCGAAAAAGAATAACATCATTCTTAAAATTCGCAACGGTGATCTTTAATCGGTTCTTCAATCTAAAACATTTATCATTGTGAGAAGAAAGATCCTTCATAAGCTGCTCCTTTTCAGATTCAAGTTCTTCAATTCTTTTGTGAAATCTCTCTTCAGCTCCTGCGAACATATAACAATGAATTAGCAAATTGATGATAATTTATGAAAAATAAACGAGTATAAAAGAAACATAGTTAACAACCTTCTCTGTCAGAAATCATATCTTTAACCAAGGCCGTGTGTTCATCTTGGAGACTAACACTTACACTTAGATTATTTCTGGCGTTATCTAGAATTCTCGCAGCCCAAGAAAATTCGTCGTCATTATCTATGAGAATACGAGAGAAAATTTGATTTTCTCTTTCGATAAGCATAAAATTTTGGCGGTTAGCTTCATCTCGTTCAACTTGAACTTCAAGAAGAGTTTCCTGGAATTTCGCTAAAGTTTGAGCACCTTGGCTAGCGATGTAATCTTTGTCATCTATAAGACTACTATTTTTGGCTCTTAACCTATTGATTTCTTCTTTAGAGTTAAGATAGAAATGTTTAAATTTATTGGCTAAGCCTAAGCTGGATCTATGGTCAATTTCTAAGTGGCGAAGTTTGGATTTGAGTTCATTTATGGAAAGAGATTTAATTCTGTCATTTGAGAAAATGTTTAAAGAATTATTAAGGCGCTCAAGAAGGGTATCATTATCTATAGGGTCAGGAAAAGAACGAAGAATGGTAGTTTCATCAGAAAGACCATAAATGTCTGCGTAAATGATAAATTAAGATAATGGAGGATAATGAGAAAACAAAGTAAAGGAAAATAGGAAAAGTTCCATACCATAGAGTTGTTGATTGGAACTTTGAAGACTGGATATTTGGTTCTTTTGAGTGGAAGACTCAATTTCTAATTGTTTATTCTTTCCACGAAGATCAACAGCTTCAGCCTCCAGTTCTTCGTTTTTCTTGCAAAGTTGAAGATTCTTCTTTTCAAGAACCCCATGTCTTTTTTCCAAATCTGAGGCAACATCGAAAGAATCCTTTCCAGTCTGTGAAAAAGGATAAAAAATTGTCAAGATAGAATATAATTGTGAATCGTAATTATGAAGAAATACAGAAATAAAGGCATACCAAAATACCAAGCGAATTCAGAAAGCTAGGGGTCACTGATCTGGATACTCCGTGAAGAGAGGCATCACCCTCCAATAAAGGAGTATCACAGATGTTCGCAAGAGCCTTGCATGTGTTGGTAAGACCGTCATCTCCAATTCCTTGCAGGGAATCCGAAAAGATGCTAGACAATTGTGCCATAGAAGATTCAGGTGGATAATTTCCTCTTGCGAAGGAATCATCAGCATCATCATCACCAGAACTTTTTCCATAATGAGAATTTGAAGGGGAGGGAGAACGAATTTTTCTCTTCTTTGAAGACGGGGCAACTGATTTCTCCTTGCGAAGAGCACCTTTACCCTTGCTCTTAGTCATTGTAACTTTGACAGGCTCTTCTCTTTCAATGATAACCTTTACACATAGATAAAGATAAGAAATAGAGGCAACAATATATTGTTAATAAAATAAAATAAAAGAATATTTCTTACTTCATTTGTGATTGAGCGAAGAGCTGACAAGGTGCTAGGTTTCCCGGTTCTGTTGTAACTTGCTTTCAACTTTTCAATCTGAAGAATTTCGCAAGAATTAGAGAGTAAAAGGATAAAGATATATAAAAGACTATGAATAGAGTGAAATTTAAGAAACATACTTCTTTCTTCTTCTCAGGCCAGTTAAATACCCAAGGTTGATATGTAGCGAGATTCGCAGGAAGTTCAGTTGAACCAGAAATGTAAGGCCCTTTTAGAATCAATGGGAAAACACACCATTTGTCATTTTTATACTGACGAGGAGTATTGTTCTTACCAGAATGCCAATTAATATCTTGCATAAGCAGTTTATCTTCAGCGATATTATCTTTTCTTTTCAAACGAACACCCCAGCGAGTGCTCTCTTTCTTCATGGGTATTAGTTCATATATTTCAAAGAAGCTCTCTGTTGTGTATTTTTTATCGAGTATTTCTAAATTTTTAAGATCAGGATCCCCAACTTCTTTTGTATAAAGAGAGCCTTTACCAGCGCCACGATTAGCGAATTCGAGTATTAAGTGAATACAATCCCCACTTAATTGGTAAATAGCTCGCGAGAAATTCGCATGGGCAAGAATTTCATAAAATAAGGGAAGGTTGGGATCGTAAAGAGGAATAGGAAGACCAACAAGAATTTGACCAATAGAAACGATAACCTCTTGATCATCACAACGATGATCATAAAATATTTTAGCAGTAAGAATGGATTTAGCACTTTGACCAGGAATGGTAGAAAGTGTAAAACCTCTCCCTTTGAGTTCTTTTTGGATTCCTTCGAATGTTTTTTCATGTTTATGACCACTTGGAGGCATATTTAAGTATGGGAGTGAGGAAATAAAGATCAAAAGAGAGAGAAGGATGAAAGATTGCAGTAGCGGAAGCGGAATTTATGGAAGAACAGTAAAATTGCAGAGAAGTTGAAGGAAAAGTAAAAAAGAAAAGAAGAAGAGAATGAGAAGAATATATATAGAGATAAGAGGTCCCGAGAAGATAAATACACTTAATGCGAAGAGTATACGTGAACGGTTGAGAAATAACGGTTGAAAAAGACGTGTCAATAAATGGGTGGAAGAAAAGATACGTGTAATAAATACTGCGTAAAATACAGAATCGTGTCAGTACAAAAGAATATGGAAAGATGAAAAGCTGCGGCATTCAGAAGTATATTTTCTCATGACATTCTCCTCTTCGCAGAGAAGACATGAGAATAGGCAATATGTAGGATCAGGATATCGCAACATCTATACTCTTGCGAAACATATTGCAAAGACATCGCAGATGGATTGAAGAAGTGACGCAGCAAATGACGACAACCTAAACACGAGAAAGATGTGAAGACTTTGCGAAATATAGGAATGTTGCGAATAAAACATTTGTACACTTGCGATAATCTCACAAGCCAGATCCTAAAATAAAGGACGGCTTAGCTATCATCCACTATGTAATATCCTATATAAAGAGCCGATTAGGCTTAAGGAAGGAGAGATCTTTTTAGAGTGGTGAGAAAGTCTTGAGGAGAGAGAAAGTTTGGAGCAGTGGTTGTATTCTTGATTTCATATTCTTGTAAACTTCATAAATCAATTAATAAAGTGTCGTTGTTGATCTTAAAGATGTGTTGATTATCATGAATTATTATGAGGGATGTGTTGTGGGAATTCCTAAAACTACAAAAACAAAATACATAGTTTGACATAAATATAGGAAATTAGTGCATCAAGATACATCAAATACCTTCAAAAAGATAAGAATATATACAATATTAGGTGACTAACAAATACCCCCAAACCTGAATGTTGCTCGTCCTCGAGTAAAACATAAAACTAACAGAAAAGTCCTACCTACACCATTGTTGCTGGTCCAAATATACCCACAAAGTTCTAGGACAAAATATAAGCTCAGATTCCATGAAAGTGATACCTGCATTCAGTTTTATCTCACAGCAAATGGATATGTCAATCTAGCTTTCAAAGGCACAATTCTAGCACGGAAACAACTAAGGACATGTGATAAGAGTGTAAAGTGTATCTGCCTTAGACATGTATAGAGAATGATTTACTCTAGGAAGTTATAACTGCCAATTACTAAGAGATAGTTTTTAGGATAAAAACTGAATTCAAAGCCAAGCTAGTTGTCCGGCTTTACGAGAATTGTGAATGTTCACCCAAGAGTTGGTGATATTTCAGTTTACCCGCGTTTTACATCGATGGATACACCCTCCTTGCATATTACAAGACCATTTACAGCACATAACAACAAAGAACACTGACTGCAATATTTACATTGACTAGTCTCATTTTGAGGCAAGAGAGACACTTTAACATTTTTACTGAAATAGAACATAATAACAGACAATGAGTACTTTTTCTTTTCTTTTTCTGATTTTTTTTTTTTTGAACTGAATTTTCTTTTCTTTCTGAATTTTTCTGATTTTCTTTCTCAACTGATTTTTCACTGATTATGGAGTAACGAGAGATACATACACAAACTGATATAATAACTTTACACAAAAACTAAATAATACATTACATGACACTTTTGGAAAGAGACATCCCTTTTCGATGCACCCAGCCAAATTCAATGGTTGCTTTTCTTAACGTAACCTCCAACTTCTATCCCATCCAACCAAAGAACAAGCTATTCAAGTCTTATTCAGTATTCTAGATGATTGGAAGCCTACTTAACCTACGAAATACCGACGTTATACAAGCTTGGTCGATCGTGTTAACATGTGAATTGTTCTAAAATCAGGGGTGCCTCATCATCTAGACTAAGAACCCTAAGATATCATACATGCATAGGTATCACATTTCAAGGTAAATGAGCTTCATTTTTCATTTTTTTTTTCCTAAGATGTTATCTATTCACAAGATTCAAGCATACCAAATTACTACAAAGTTCATGTGATATCTACTCCTACCCCCAAACCTATGTTAAACAGTGTCCTCAATGTTTCTAAGGATTCACTAAGTTATAACATGCCAAGAAGTTCATGAAGATACAGAAAAGGTTAGAGAGTAACAGATCCAAAAAGTGTTGCCAAACCAGATAGTTGATCAGCAAGGTGGATATCACAAAAACAAAGATTATATTCAGCAAAAACTAATCTAGCAAACTGGAACGAAAAATAAAGCAAGAGAAAGAAAATGGAATTCTAAACCTGGTATGTACAAGGGGTGAACCTGTTCAATCCACATAGATAGGATCTGTACGATCAGTTATTTCAATTTCAGGTGGAATTGGTTCAAGGAACGGCTTTAATCTTTGTCCATTGACCTAGAAGACGTTCTTTGTTGCTACATCTTCGAGTTCTACAGCTCCATGAAGGAATATTGTTCGCACCATGAACGTGCATGTCCATCTATAACGCAATTTACCTGGAAAAAGATGCAATCGAGAGTTGTACAATAGAACTTTCTGGATGGAGTGAATAACTTGCGCAAAATGGTCTTATCATGGAACACTTTCATTATGTCTTTGTACACCTTAGCACTGTCATAAGAATCATTTCTCAACTCTTCCAACTCATTGAGTTGGAGTTTCCGTTGAGTACCTTCCTTATCAAGAGAAAAGTTAAGTTTCTTTATAGCCCAATATGCACGATGTTCTAATTCAACAGGTAAATGACAATGCTTGTCATATACAAGTCTGTAAGGAGACATGCCAATATGAGTTTTATATGATATTCGATAGGCCCATAAAGCATCATTCAATCTTAAAGACCAATCTTTTCTAGAAGGGTTAACAGTCTTTTCTAGAACGTGCTTAATCTCCCTATTAGAAACCTCTACTTGGCCACTGGTATGTGGATGGTACGGGGTTGCAACCTTATGAGTTATGCCATACTTGCGAACTAATGACTCAAAATACCTATTGCAAAAGTGTGAACCATCGTCACTGATTATAGTTCTAGGAGTGCCAAAACGAGAAAATATGTTTTTTTTTAAGAACGAAAGTACCATCTTGTGGTCATTTGTTTTGGTCGTAATCACTTCTACCCACTTGGAAACATAATCAACTGCGACAAGGATATACAATTTACCTTCAGAACAGGAAATGTTCCAATGAAGTCAATTCCCCAGACATCAAACAGTTCAACAATCAAAATAGGGTGCAATGGCATCATGTTTCTCTTGGAAATACTTCCTAGTTTCTGACAACATTCGCAAGCAATACAATAAACATTACAGTCTTTGAACAATGATGGCCAATAAAACCCACTATGCAAGACTTTTGTAGCAGTCTTCTTGGCGCTGAAATGGCCTCCACATGCTTGGTCATGACAAAATGATATCACATCTTTCTGTTCACTGTTGGGGACACATTTCCTAATGATTTGGTCCGGGAAATACTTAAATAGGTACGGGTCATCCTAAAAGAAGTATATAACTTCAGCCAAGAACTTAGAACGGTCTTGCCTAGACCGATGCGAAGGCATTCTTCCCGTAACAAGGTAGTTCACAATGTCAGCAAACCACGGAAACTCAGATACAAGAATCAATTGTTCATCAGGAAAAGACTCTATAATAAGCAAGGAATCATCAAAAGACTCAACATTTAATCTAGACAAATGATCAACAACCATATTTTCAGACCCTTTCTTATCTCGAATTTCGAGATCGAATTCCTGTAACAATAATATCCATTGGATAAGACGAGATTTAGTGTCCTTCTTAGAAAGAAGGAATTTCAGAGCAGCATGATCAGTGTATATGATGACCTTAGACCCTATCAAGTATGACCTAAAGTTTTCCAATGCAAAAAAAACAACAAGCAATTCCTTCTCAGTAGTTGAGTAGTTAAGTTGAGCATCATTAAGAGTCTTGCTAGCATAGTATATCACATATGGAAGTCTATCGAAGCACTGTCCTAAAACAGCACCAACAACAAAATCATATGTGTCACACATGATTTCAAATGGCAATTTCCAGTCAGGTGGGCAGACTATAGGGGATGAAATTAGAAGAGTTTTGAGTTCTTCCCATGCACGCACACAAGCATCATCAAATACAAAAGGAACATCTTTACCAAGTAGATTACACAGTGGCCTTGAGATCTTACTGAAATCTTTAATGAATCTATGGTAGAAACCAACATGGATTAAAAATGATCTAACCTCCCTCACTGAGCGAGGTTGCAGCAAGTGTTGAATGAGGTAAACTTTAGATTTATCTACTTCAATGCCTTTTTCAGAGATGATATGTCCTAGAACTATGCATGAGTTCACCATAAAATGACACTTTTCCTAGTTCAGAACCAATTTTTTTTTTATTTACATCTAATCAGGACAAGAGTGAGATGGTTCAAACATTCATCAAAATAAGATCCAAACACAAAGAAATCATCCATAAAGATCACAAGGAAATTATTTATCATGTCAGAAAAAATGCTCATCATACAAAGTTGAAATGTGGCGGGTGCATTACACAACCCAAAGGGCATGCGACGATAAGAAAATGTACCATAAGTACATGTAAATGTAGTCTTTTCCTGGTCCTCGGGTGCTATGTGAATCTGGTTGTAACCAAAATAGCCGTCTAAGAAACAGTAATAACTATGTCCAGATAACTTTTCTAACATTTGATCTATGAAAGGGAGAGGGAAATGATCTTTCCTTGTAACTGCATTCTACTTCCTATAATCAATGCAAACCCTCCACCCTGTGGTTACTCGAGTAGGAACTAACTCATTTTTATCGTTTTGAACTACAGTAACTCCTGACTTTTTTGGCACAACCTGAATGGGACTAACTCATTTGCTATCTGAAATCGGGTATATGATACCCGCATCAAGAAGCTTAAGGATCTCACCTCTAACAATTTCTTTCATGTTAGGATTTAGTCGCCTCTGTATTTCCCTAGATGTTTTAGCATTATCTTCAAGATTCATATGATGCATACAAAGTGTGGGACTAATACCCTTATTATCTGAGATTGTCCATCCTAGTGCTTCTTTATGCTCCTTAAGTACTTCTAAAAGCTTAATTTCCTGTTCTATATCTAAGGCAGATGAAATTATTATAGGCAAAGTATTAGAAGATACCAAAAATGCATATTTAAGAGTATCAGGCAATGGTTTCAGTTCAAGCTTTGGTGGCTCAACAAGAGGCGGGACATACTTGGATTCAGAGAGTGGAAGTGGCTCCACCTTAGCTTTCCATTTAGTGGTGTCCATGAGAGGTGTAGATTCAAACAAAAAATTCACTTGACTTATGTATTCATCATCAAACAGATCCAAGTTAAAATTGTTCAAACAAGCATGTAAAGGATCAACATACATGTTACTAGACAACGAATCCTGAACCAAACTTTTAATCATGTTAATTTCATGCACATCATCATCATCAAGATATAAATGTTGCTGGCTAGCATTAAAAACATTCAAATCCACTGTCATGTTACCAAATGACAACTTCAACACTCCATTACGACAATTAATAATTGTATTGGACGTCGCCAAGAAGGGACGTCCCAAAATGACAAGAATGTGACTAAGGCTGCACAAGAACCGGTCAAGAATACCTATACCAGACTGGAACCGGAAAAACCGGACAAGAACCGTACCGAAACCGGTGTAGACGGTACATGGACCGGTACTGAAATTGAGAACTGGGATAGGACTAGGTACAGGGAATGGTTCTGGGGGAGTACCGGCATGTACCGAACCAGATGTCCCGGTTGATATCAACCGTTAGATATTTGGATTTTTTATTCTTTAATGACATCCACATGTTTTCACCTACTGCGATATTGATTTCATCGACGCATTTCAGATTCAAAAACAAAAAAAGAGAGAAAAGATAAACGGTGAGATGCAGACCACCGTGAGAGCATAAATATTGAGTTCATGAAAGCGAAGATAAGAACAACGACTATACAAGTGACTATTATTTAGGGTTCATTTCTTTTATCTTTCGTTCGTTAAAATAGAGGAAGACGAACCCTAATTGTTAATTCCTTTGTAAAGAATAGTTTCAAAGAACAATTGAAGGCGAATCTAAGGTATAATCATCCGAAAGCTTTAGTATTAAAACCCATTTCGTTGGTTTGCTGAAATCTTTCATTAGATTTTTTTTTTTTTTTTTGGGTGCTTATGCAAATTTGGGGGTGTCCTGTAGATTTAATTAATTAGGTTTAAATGAACATGTTTCTGTTAATATATTAGGGAAATGGGTCTTTGTAGAAACTGAAGATGGATTTGTATTTATTCTTTGTTGAAGATGGAGATTACTGGCTAGTGTTCTCAGTTGGAGGAATTACTGGCTCGATTGATCTGTGATTGTCTGATTTAGGGATCTGAATCGATTGATTTACTGCCATGGGTTTGAGTTAATTTTCATAGTGGCAACAAGATGAAATGTTGAGATTGATTTTTGCAGGGAACAAGAACTGATTCTAGTGTAATTTCTACAATTACAATTTGAGACAGGGAAGGAAAGATTGGTTATGGGTAAAAACCCAGTACCGGTCTTGTACCGGACTGGTCTTATAGGTACATGTACAGGTCCAGGTATAAGTACAGGTACCGGTCCTCACCAGGTACAGGAACCGGTTCCAACAGAAAACCGGACCGCACCAGCTCATGTGCAGCCTTAAATGTGATAGTCTGGGTTCTGCACAGGCTGAGTATCTAATACAATAAAGTCCACAGGAAAATAAAACTTATCAACCTTGATTAGAACATCTTCTACCATACCACGTGGCACTTTGAAGGATCTGTCCGCCAATTGCAGAGTTATAGGTGTTTCTTTCAACTCTCCAAGACCTAACTGCACATATACCGAATATGACAGTAGGTTCACACTTGTCCCCAAGTCTAGTAATGCCTTATTGACCGTATGGTCACCTATCTTGCATGTGATTGTGGTACAACCTGGGTCTTTAAACTTAGGTGGAGTCTTATTTTGAATGATAGAACTTACCTGTTCAGCGAGAAAGGCGCGCTTGAGCACATTAAGCTTTCGCTTTTGTGTGCACAGATATTTCAAGAACTTAGTATAAGCAGGGATCTGCTTAATTTCTTCGAGAAATGGAATGTTAATATTGACCTGCCTGAACAATTCCAATATCTCGTTATACTGCGTTCCTTCTTTTGTTGCTCTAACCTTTGAGGGAAAGGAGATACATGCACATTTGACGGTACAAAAACATTAACATCAGCAGATTTTTTAGATCTAGGGACGTGCTCAGATTCATTTTCAATAACTGATGTATCATGCGATGTTGTATGCAATTGTGACTTAGACACAGACTCACTCTTTCCAGGCATGCTTACATTGTTATCAATTACTTTACCACTATGAAGAGTAATAACATCATGTGCAGTCTCATTACAAGTAGACGTACTTGCCTGAAATGTGCCTTTTGGGTTTTGTTCAGGCTGACTTGGAAACTTACCCTTTTCCCTGTCATTAAGCGCATCACAGATCTGACCTATCTTAAGTTCTAGACTTGTAAAACGTTGGTCAGTGGTCTTCTGATTTTGCAAAAGATTTTGGGTCAACAGACCGACACTTTCTTCAATGCTTGATAATTTCTTTTCAGAAGGATGATGTGTGTACGATTGTTGTAATACCCCGACATTCGGCAGTGGTTGGCCAAAAGGAATATAAGTAATGATTTGTCCTTCCCTAACGCCGAGGCCTGATGGGTTCACTTGACGGAGTTATGGGAAAAACTTCTCAGTTAAGCGTGATCGGCTGGGAGTAGTCACAGGATGGGTGACCTCTCGGGAAGCTGCTGCTGGATAACCGTAGTAGTGTCGTTAAAAATCCCACACTGCTGGATAACCGCAGTGGGTAAGTGGGAACAATATAGGTGTTAGTTAAGATACAACTAGGGATGATTCGCTTGTGCTCGGGTGGAGAGTATGCTGAGATGTCATGCCAGATACTAGTCTCACAAGAGGCAAGGAACATCTACATTATACCGAGGCCTTTTCAGAATAATTGGATCCAGAGTTGGCATAAAACTCTGCAGTTAAGCGTGCTCGGGCGGGAGTAATCCAGGGATGGGTGACCATCCGGGAAGTTTCTGCTGGATTACCGCAGCGATGCCCGTTAAAAACCCCACACTGCCGGATAACCGCAGTGGCTAAGTGGGGATAGTATCGGTGGAGGACGGGTCATTACAAATGGTTTCAGAGCCGACGACGGGTCACCTACCGAGGGTGGGAAGGTACGCTGTACGGGGTTGGTCCAGGTGCTTCTCATGAGGGGAGGGGAACGTCGGAGATCTGGGCTTGCGAATATATTCGGGAGCCGAGGACGGCTCCAATTTAAGGTGGTGGTATTGTAATACCCCGATATTCGGCTCCAATTTAAGGTGGTGGTTGGCCGAATGGAATATAAGTAATGATTTGTCCTTCCCTAACACCGAGGCATGATGGGTTCACTTGACAGAGTTGTGGGAAAAACTTCTCAGTTAAGCGTGCTCGGCTGGGAGTAGTCACAAGATGGGTGACCTCTCGGGAAGCTGCTGCTGGATAACCGCAGTAGTGTCGTTAAAAATCCCACACTGCTGGATAACTGCAGTGGGTAAGTGGGAACAGTATAGGTGTTAGTTAAGATACAACTAGGGATGATTCGCTTGTGCTCGGGTGGAGAGTATGCTGGGATGTCATGCCAGATACTGGTCTCACAAGAGGCAAGGAACATCTACATTATACCGAGGCCTTTTCAGCATAATTGGCTCCAGAGTTGGCATAAAACTCTGCAGTTAAGCGTGCTCGGGCGGGAGTAATCCAGGGATGGGTGACCATCCGGGAAGTTTCTGCTGGATTACCGCAGCGATGCCCGTTAAAAATCCCACACTGTCGGATAACCGCAGTGGCTAAGTGGGGACAGTATCGGTGGAGGGACGGGTCATTACAATTGTACCTGGGGGTTTCTAGGATATGAATATCTTTGTGCGTTTCATGATGCACCCTCTTGTACATGGCCCTTAGACCATGAAAAGTTAGGGTGGTTCCTCCACCCTGGGTTGTAGGTCTGTGAATAATGGTTATGTTCTTGCTTTTGATACAAAACATGGGCCTGTTCAGGTCTGGACTCTTGAAATGCATGCAATTGTGAACAATTATCAATAATATGATCACAACTATTACACACAGCACAAATAGAAACCTCAACTTGGTTACAAGAAGTGGAAGCATCATATTTTATATTTTTCTCCAGTTCTAAAGCCTCAACTCTCCTAGCCAGTGATGCTATTTTGGAATTACCCTCAAAGTCAGACTCTATCTTATGAACACTACCCCTGTTGGTCGACTTCCTAGGTTCTCTAACAGATTCCCATTGCTGAGTTTTCTCGGTAACTTCATGTAAAAATGTCCATGACTCGTCGGAACTTTTATCTGTGAACTCACCATTGCACATTGCTTCAACCATGGATTGAGTGGCAAAATCCAACCCTTCATGCAAATTTTTTGAGAGTCTCCACTGTTCGAAACCATGGTGAGGAAATTGCTGTAAAAAATCATTAAACCTTTCTAGATAATTGGACAATGTCTCATCATCTAGTTGAACAAAACTATTGATATCCTGACAAACGGTGGCTGTTTTGTGATTTGGGAAGAACTTTTTGAAAAATTCTTTCGTAAGTTCATCCCAACTTACAAAAGAACTTTTTGGTATTCAGAGCATGCAAACACGAAAAAGATCTAACAATCTGTGTTTGGTGCGATCCAACCTATATTGGAATCTGTTCGTTAAGTAAATCAGACATAGATTATATTCGTATAGGTTGGATCGCACCAAACACATATTGTTAGATTTTTTTCGTTTTTGCCTGCTCTGATACCAATTGAAAATACGAGGGTACCCAAATATACCTCAATATAAAACTTTTCCACCTATAAGTCCTTTCTTCGAAAGTGATTGTCTATAGAACGAGTCGAGACAATACAACTAATTGGTTCGCACTTCGTGTTACTAAGCTAACATTTATTACAAACCCTGATTTGAAAACTATATAAAGGAAAACTCTAGCAACTGGAAAAACTAATCCCCACACCTCCTGTGTGATACTAGTTGGTTTAGCTAGAGTCGATTCTCCTTTAACCTTAGGTTTCTTCTTGAGACCCTGTAGGTTAACGACTTAAATACTTAATTGGGATTGTGAAGCCAGACGAAACTACTTCTCTTGTAGTTGAGCGATCTGATCTTTCCATTTTTTATCGTACGAGTTCAATTGAAAGATTGACTTGAGATTATATCTCTGATAGGGCAAGATAAAACATCTTCGTATTATCGTTTGTGATTCCACAATATCTTGTTTCACTACCATACGATTAAGATTATTGTGAGGTGATTGATAATTTGAGGCTGTTCTTCTGGAATATAAGTTTGGGTTATCGATTGGTTCTTGTTTACCTTGATTTCTATCAAAAGACGGCACAAACTCGTAGGTTTATCTGTGGGAGACAGATTTATCTATTATCGTAGACTTTTCTGTGTGATACATATTTGTTTATTCAAGTCTTCGACTTTGGGTCATATCAACTCTTAGTTGTGGGTGAGATCATCTAAGGGAATCAAGTGTGTAGCATCCTGCTGGGATCAGAGACATAAGGAGCGCAATTTTACCTTGAATCAATGTGAGATTGATTAGGGTTCAACTATTGTTTATGGGTTAAAACTGTTTCTGCTGGTTTTGGTAAATTTGTGTGTGTGTGGATGAGAAACAAATCTAAACCCTAAACAAATGCACTGCATGAGAGTACTTTTGATTCCAGAGATCAATCTGTAAAATTCTGGCATAAACCAAGAAATGGTCGTTCCAGACTTGATTCGGTTACAAAGTGAAGGAGATGGGGTTGATCTTAGGGAGTGAAGTAAAGAAGGTGTTGAGATTATGAAGGTGCTGGCTGTTTATGACTTGTATCACAATGTTGAACTGGCTTTCACAATGTAAGCTATCAGTTGTGAGTGTTTTCTGGATCCGTTGGTTACAACACTTGGTTTTTCTGTGTTGTTTGAAGATAGGCCGAAGAACCTATTTATACAAGTCATTTTAGCGCAATCCTCATCTCGTAGGAAGTGGATGAAGTTGAGTGATGGATTAGTGGGGTCGTGTAGGTGATTTCCACACGATCATGCTTTTGCCCACTTTCATCATCATCGTTTACCGTCCATGCTTCCTGACACGTTCTCATAATGGGTGCGTTGCATGCCGCACGCTGTAAACCTCCAAACCAATACCCCAGTAAGTATCCCCCAGTTTGTGACATGTTTGATGTCTCGAATGAGTGGGTCGAGTCATGAGACCCGACGCAGGAAATAGCATACGGTGCTATTAGGTTAAATAACTAAGTTATTTAAGGAGTTGATGTTTGTGAAATATCGTGTATGCTCGATGCATGTAATGCATCATTTTAAAGAAAGCAACTCAAAACAATCGAGCATCGCTGTTTTAAAGCTTGATCGAGCAAGTCACGGATTACGCGTCTTAAAATGATAGCACGTTCAACCATCTTCGAGTGATTGTTTGGAGGCCGCATGGGCAAGCCATCATCTGGACGATCACTCCCTGTGGTAGAGTGGCAGACGGTGATCATTGAAGTGCTTCATTGATCACCTAAATTTTAATGCAAGCCGTCCGTCCAAGCTGTCAAAGTTGAACGGACGAGATTATTTACGGCGCATGGTTGCTGCCGTTGATGGAATTTTAGGGTATTAAGAGGTGCGCAAACATCCCCTCTTTGGCTTGATCGAATCCAAGCATGGGAGCTAATTTTGGTAGGACCGACCAGGCATGCATGGAGACGGTCTGCCAGCGTGCATGCCTACACCTCTCGGTCCGATAAAGATTCGATCAAGGCCACTCAATTTGACCGGCAAAGATGAGTAGTCGTGATCAATTTGCGGAAGAAATACATTGCCGCAAAGGATTTTAAAGACGTATGGCATGCCACATTTGGGCATGCATTTCGAGGAGTCGTGCCCTAGTCTGCATAGGCCGTCCAGTCACACGCAAAGTTGGGCCCACGGTGATCATGTTGACATCTTTGGGACCTCTTGAGTCTATATCTACACCCTCCGTTTAGGTTGGTGAAGATGGATGGTCACGATCGAACTACGACAGATGTGCATTCCTAATTAGGGTTTTGAATCGGTCACGCGTACGTGAATTTGTCCAAACGGTTTGGCGCATCATGACCCTCTTTTGGAGAGACCGATCACGTGAGTCCCATGTTGGGCCGGTGATGAACACATGCGTATCTTCCTGATGGTCCCAAATGCTATCTAAGCGATCCAAATAGGCTGGCTAAGTTGGATGGTTGTGATCGATTTAAGACGCTAGTGGACTTCCACGACCTTCGAAAGCATCACGCCCACCATGTTTTAAGCAATCATTCATTGCTCCATGACCATGCCGTGATCAAACCGATCAGGTATAGGGAGAGTGGGCCCGCCAACGTGTGTGTTAGCGCTTCCCTAATCATTCGTGGAATGATCTAATTCGTCCAACCAGGCTGGAGAAGTTGGATGGTCGTGATTGTTTTAAGACTGCCTTGAGCGGTCTATGTTCGATCGATTCTCCACGAAGCAGCACGAACACCCCACTTAGGGTTGGTGTTTGACGGTGTTAGTATATGTTCGTGTGATGCCCGACCGGCTAGGGCATAAGTGGGACCGTCGGTGGTCATCACGACAATTGCCTATTCTTATCAGGGTTTGGCTAGGATTGTTAAATTGTGCGGCCAACTTGTGTGGCCACGATCATTTCTGAGACTGACATGGACAGTCTAGTATTTCGTGCATGTCTCAATATTGGCACGGAGATTCATGCTACTCTTCTGAGAGTGAACACTCAGTCGTCATGTCATGTCAATAATGAGAGTTCGTCTGAGAACACAACACGGAAAATACTAGACAAATCATGTATTAATTAATAATGCTAATAAAATTCACAGAATATTTGGGATTGCTGTTGCACGCACCATTCTGGGTGAATCTTGTGTATTTTATTGAACTGCTTTGAATAAATAAAGTGAAGAGGTTTTTGCACTCATCACTCTTTAAACGGATTTTCCCTTTGCAGGGTGACAACGCATAAAAATACTAGTTTTACAATTTCAACCTTGAACTAAAATCCACCATCAACATTAAGTCCCCTGCCTAGCACGTAATGGTTGCACTATTGCGGGGTAGGCATTAGATGGTGACGTATACAATGTAAGAGGACGAGGTAAAGGAAGCTTACCGGAGGAGCTTTGACCGACCTCTAGTAATTTTACATGTGAATGTGCCGGCATGAGCATGGAGCTTTGGTGGGACCAAATTCCTTCCTTGGGCATTTGAGATAACAAAGGAATCCTTCTTCTACCAGGATTCTTCAATTATTTGTGTATAAAAGAGTGTTAACCCCTATATTTCTTCCTACTTCTCTCCTTGTTTTTTTTTTCTCGCTTGTTTAGCCCACCCTTCCGTCGCTCGACATTTGTTGCTGCCATTTCCGGACCCTGCTGATGTTGCCGCCAGATTTTGTCACCGATACACCGGACTTCACCACCGTTTTACCGTCCCGTCGTCGCTCGTTCATCAACGACAGGTAGGTGCTTCGTCTGTTCTTCCTTGTCCTCATGTTCATTATGTAAACCTCCTTGACATTGATAAAATCATCTCGTTGTAAACGATACTTCTTTACGAGACATATCATGATTAACTCCACCAGTAAGATTAATATCAAAGCGATTGATATTGCTAGGATTTCTTAGTAAAACAAGCCATGAACTATATGAATATACTGTTTTTTTCTCCCTTTTTGTCGTAGCATGAAAAAACCTAGCCTTAGGTTATGATTTGATAAAATCCTGGCTTAAGTTTCATAGGCATAAATCCCATGAATGACCTGCTTGTTCACCCATCCATAGAAAATCGGACGTAATCACTCGCTCCTTGTACAGCTTACATGCGTGATGTGAACAAATGTGGGCCCCTATGCATGCTTGTTCCACGGCCAGGGAATATTCAAGCACGAAAAATCATGCTTCACTGGCTGTGGGCGTATATTCCACGATTTTTTTTATATCCATCCGCTCTGACCACTAACATCCATATTGCGTGATATCTCCCTTAGTATGAAATAGTGACTCTTTTTCCATTGTGCTTCATTGTAGGTGCTTGAAAATGAACAAAGAGTCTCTTGTTAAGAGGTCACCTGGGGATAATGTTGTTTCCAAGTCGGGAGGTGTTGACAACTCCAAAGACATGCCGAACATAGATGATGAGTTGTTCACCGTGCCTTTTTCGAATGTTAGGAAACATCCTGGACATAAGATAACACTGCTTTCGGGCTTAGAAAATAAAGAGGTTGCTCCGTCATCTTCTCCAGCATACGTGATGAGATTCAGTCTTCGGAAGAATGAGTATCCGCCTTCTCCTATTGATTTTAAGGTTTGTCATACCCCATTGAGCTCTTATGAAGGATGGATAAGGCGCATGCTTGGCAATGAGCGTATCAAAGATAACTTGACCAAAGCGCAGATCATCGAGGCTGTTATGGTGTCTGCAACTCTTCACATTAAAAAAGACGTTGTAGGTTTGATCACCTTTATTTCTCGATGGCACCTATCCACGCACACGACCATATGTAGATGGGGAGAAATGACCATTACCCTGGAAAGTGTATCCACGTTGATGAATCTTCCTATTGCCGGAAGTTTTCACCATGAGTTGTCTGACACAGAAAAAGCCCTTCTCGATGCCATACTTCAAAATATAGGAGAGTATGACCAACAAAAAAAGGATGTGAAATGCTTTTATACTTGGTGGGTGTCTAAGTAGTATCCTGCAAAACCAAGGCCTGGTCAAAAATTGGATGATGAACTCAGCGTAGTTGCGTTTCTGTCCTTGTGGCTGTCTAGGGACATCTTCGATGACGGCTCTGGGAAGAAGACTATAAGGGATGAACTCATCATGTTTTCTATAAAATTGGCGAAAGGTGTGGTTCTCCCTTTGGGCGCCTTATTCCTTGGATCATTTTATTCTCATCTGGATGCTTTGGCGGTAAACCTGCATGCTTCCAACGGATATAAGAAAGTGGAATCACATATCCACATTGCTTTTCTCCAAGCATGTTTGTGGGAACATTTCAAGTGTTACTCCCCTATCCAAGCAACTTCTCTCTCTGGTTTGTATGGCGGTTCAAGGATACTCTGTTGGCAGAATAGACGCCCAAGACCCGGGTTGAGACTTGTTGATTTTCTCGATAACGTGTACGCCATAGATTTTCTCCCGTGGGGACCGGTCCATTATTTCGTGATGCAACCAGAAACTTTTACTGTTGCCCCTGACATTGTGTTGCACACCTAGGGAAAAACCATGAGCCCCGGAGAAATCATTTTCCTACGAAGTTGTATGTCATGGTACATTTCATCTTTCTTTGATGAGCTCCTTACCATGGTTCCTTATAATATTGACAGAGCCGCCCGCAAAATGGGATTTGACCAGGGTATCCCATTCAGTCGTCCGCCAATGCCTTCAAAGGATCTCATTCCGGCTATTCTCAATGCTGACATCTTTATGCCAGAGCAGAGTCTTCCATTCTTGCTCATCAGAAGAAAGCCATTGGTAACTAGTAGGTACAAGGATTTTTGGAGGGAGCAACTGTTAACCTTTCAGACATTCTCAGAAGAAGTTACGAAAGTTCCCCGTGGCGAACCATCTCCTGATATTCTGAAGCAGCACAAACGATTGAAGCCGCTTCTGGGTAAATGAACTAGAGCTAACACTACTGATGACTGCAGTCCCCGGGATGCAGGAGCGAGGTCTAAGAATCAGGCGTGTGGTTCTGTGGTCTTCAATTCTTCTCACATGCAGTTAATTTAAACTTCTTTCCTTCAATCCTCCAATTCTATTCGTCTTTAACAATCTTCACTAAAGGTGATTCTTATTCGAAATCAGGGGCTCCCGAAAGAGAATTCTTTTACAAGGCTGGCACGCGGTCATAACACAACTTTAGAGAATTCTGGCGATACTGATCCTCTTGAAGGTGATGACGAGGATGATGAAGGACGGAGGAAGCGTCTCCAGGCGTAGTAGGGAACTTGACCGTTCCGTCGAAACGGGAGATGAGACCACGATAGATGCCAACCTCGATGTTGAGGGGAATGACAATGCAGGGTATACTAGAGATGTTACATCCGTGGAGGCTATAGACGTGCTCCTCCCTGAAGAGCTTCTTGTGACCTCCAAGGCGTTAGTTGTGCACTCCGTCGATGCTAGTGTCGTTTTTGACGCTCCTTTCGTAGATCATGTGCTGGTTGGAGGGTTTAACGTGCCATCTAAGTATAAAGAGTTATACACCAAAATATGGAATAAGCATGGTTATATCGCCACATTCAAGAAGCTTAAAAGTCGTTTCGCATTAGTCAAACGTGTCGAAGAAGCTTTATCTTCTATCTACGACATGAGCATCGTGACTGGGCGCACCGTTTCTGAAGAGGTAGTTGCAAACTGGGAGTTCCACCGAGATGTGTTCGTGAAGTATGATTTTGACGCCTCCTGGTTATGTGAAGAATTCGCTGAAATCCAGAAGTTGCAAGGCGAAATGATTGATGTTCCATCTATGAACTTCATTACTCAGCAAGAGGTAGAAATCGAGAAATTGTCATAGGAGTTGAAGTTGAAGCAGACTTATCTCCAGAATATGAATGATGCTTTCGCCAAAAAGGCCAAGTTGTTGCTGGATGACTTCCCTTGAATAATTTACGTTTTTCCTTTATTCTTAGGTGCCTTTGAGTGACATGAGGAGTTCTTTTCATGGTTTGGTTTCAGGTTTTGAACTGATAGGTGGTTGAAGTTTGAATTGGTTTATTTTGAGATAGTTCTGTGAATGATTTTTTTATTCTTCGAAATTCCATCTGCATGAAATTAGATCTTCCCTAGTACTCGCTTCAAAAAATTATATGCGCTAATCTTCCGAGAGAGGAGGTAAATCTTCTGAATTAAGCTTCCTCTGGACAATGCGCTTAAGGCCGTTGCATTCACTGGTAGGGTGGTGAATAAAACAGTGATAATGACAATATATTGGATCTATCATCTCTTGATCAGCCGGTTGTCGTCACATAGGAGGTAATTGGACTTCTCCGCCTCGCACCCATACCTCCAATAATCCTAAGACTTTCTTCATCGAGAATGGGAAACGTGGGTATCTTGAGCCAGGATTTTCTTGCGCCAATGGATATTGCCATGATATCTCATGCTGACCTTGATATGAAGCACGTTTTGGAGTTGGAGCGCAAGAGTGTGTCAACATATATGCGGTCCGCTTGGTTAATCGTCTTTGCTAGGATGCAGCTGTTCTCGATGGTCTCGTATCGACGCTTTTGTATTCATGTGACTCGCTGATTTCTCCTTCTTTAGGTAGTTCTTCGTTTCGATGCAAAGCCGCGGCAGTTTGAATTGCTTTCTGTAATTCGACAAGGGTTTTGATATACAAATCTTCCAGTAAGGTTTCATAAGCTGGCTCTTTTCCCTTATCCGATAAAGGTTGCGACATTCCTGGCAAGTCCTTTTCTCGGTGGAATTGCTTTGGGCCTCCGTCGTTAACCGGATCATGCTCGTCTTTCCTTGGTCCCTTGGTGTGTCCATGCGTTCTTTCTGCATCCTCGTTGGTAAAGCCACGTTTCCTAGATAAAGATTCAACTGCATCGTCTTTTGTGTTACTCCCTGGGTAAACGCCTTCCGAGCCTTCTTGTAATCAAACTGCTATATCATTTAAAAGACGGAATGTCTCACTCTGCCTTCTGGCGATACCAGCTTTGTTTTCCAGGACATCCTCTAACATTCTGACCACACTTTCCATGAGGTTTAGATTATTCATGGCTTCGAGAGAATTTGGTTGGAGAGGATACATCATAGGACGGAAGATAGACTCAGTGACTAAAAAAAAATGAATAAGTTAATGATTGAATTGGCCATAAGATCTATCCCTTCGAAATTGAGAAAATTGAATCGAGTATTGAAGAAATTGACTTCACAACCGAGAGATTAATCTCCCACTGTGGTCTCCAATTGTTTATCGGTGAAAACTGTTTCTGCTGGTTTTGGTAAATTTGGGTGTGTGTCGATGAGAAACGAATCTAAACCCTAAACAAATTCATTGCATGGGAGTACTTTTGATTCGAAAGATCAATATGTACAATTCTGGCATATACCAAGAAATGTCCGTTTCAGACTTGCTTTGGTCACAAAGTGAAGGAGATGGGGTTGATCTTAGGGAGGGAAGCGAATAAGGTGTTGAGATTACGAAGGTGTTGGATGTTTATGACTTGTATCAGAATGTTGAACTGGCTTGCACAATGTAAGCTATCAGTTCTGGGTGTTTTCTGGATACGTTGGTTACAACACTTGGTTTTTTGTGTTGTTTGAAGATAGGTCGAAGAACCTATTTATACAAGTCATTTGAGCGCAATCCTCATCTCGTAGGAAATGGAGGAAGTTGAGCGATGAAGTAGTGGGGTCGTTTAGGTGATTGTCACACGATCATACCTTTGCCCACTTTCCTTATCATTGTTAACCATCCATGCTTCCTGACACGTTCTTGTAATGGGAGCGTTGCACGACGCTCGCTGTAAACCGCCAGACCAATACCCCAGTAAGTATCCCCCATTTTGTGACATGTTTGATGTCTCGAATGAGTGGGTCGAGTCATGGGACCCGTCGTATGAAATAACTTACGGTGCTATTAGGTTAAATAACTAAGTTATTTAAGGAGTTGATATTTGTGAAATATCGTGTATGATCGATGCATGTAATGCATCGTTTTAAAGCAAACATCTCAAAACAATCGATATGCATAAAGCATCGCTGTTTTAAAGTTTGATCGAGCAAGTCGCGGATTAAGCATCTTAAAATGACAGAACGTCCAACCATCTTCGAGTGATCGTTTGGAGGCCGCTAATTTTGATGAGACCGACCAGGCATGCGTGAAGATGGTCTGCAATCGTGCATGACTATACCTCTCGGTCCCATAAATATTCGATCTAAGCCACTCAATTTGACCGACAAAGATGAGTAGTCGTGATCGATTTGCGGCAGAAATACATTGACGCAAAGGATTTGAAAGTCGTGTGGCATGCCACATTTGGGCGTGTGTTTCGAGGAGTCGGGCCCTAGTCTGCATAGGCCGGCCATTCACACACAAAGGTGGGCCTACAGTGATCATGTTGACATCCTTGGGACCTCTTGAGTCTATATCTACACCCTCAGTTTAGGTTGGTGAAGATGGATGGTCACGATCGAACTACGACAGATGTGCAATGTCGCAAACCCTAATTAGGGTTTTGAATCGGTCACCCGTACGTGACTTTGGCCAAACGGTTTGGCACATCATGATCCTCTTTTGGAGAGACCGATCACGTGGGGCCCATGTTTGGCCGGTGATGAACACATGTGTATCTTCCTGATGGTCCTAAATGCGATCTAAGCCATCCAAATAGGCTGGCGAAGTTGGATGGTGGTGATCGATTTAAGACGCTAGTAGACTTCCACGACCTTTGAAAGCATCACGCCCACCATGTTTTGAGCAATCATTCATTGCTCCATGACCATGCTGTGAGAAAATCGATCAGGTATGGGGAGAGTGGGTCCGCCAACGTGTGTGTTAGCGCTTTCCTAATTATTCATGGAATGATCTAATCCGTCCAACCAGGCTGGCGAAGTTGGACGGTCGTGATCGTTTTAAGAATGCCTTGATAAGTCTATGTTCAATCGATTCTCTACGAAGCAGCACGGACACCCCACTTAGGGTTGGCGTTTGACGGTGCTAGGAGATGTTCGTGTGATGCCCGACCGGCTAGGGCATAAATGGGCCCGTTGGTGGTCATCACGACAATCAGCTATTCTTGCCAGGGTTTGGCTAGGCTTGTCAAATTGTGCGGCCAACTTGTGTCGCCACGATCATTCCTGAGACGAATATGGACAGTCTAGATTTCCCTTAAGGAAATTATGGATGCTCGATCGGGCTAACCAACGTGCGTCGATGCAAGACTTTTTTTGTCAGAGAGTGATATAGCATGTGAGGGTACTTCGTACATGTCTCAATATTGGCACGGAGATTCATGCTACTCTGCTAAGAGTGAACACTCAGTAGTCATGTCATGTCAATAATGAGAGTTCGGCTGAGAACACATCACGGAAAATACTAGGAAAATCAGGCATTAATTAATAATGCTAATAAAATTTACGGAATATTTGGGATTGATGTTGCACGCACCATTCTGGGTGAATCTTGTGTATTTTATTGAACTGCTTTGAATAAATAAAGTGAAGAGGTTTTTTGCACTCATCGCTCTTTAAACGGATTTTCCCTTTACAGGGTGACATCGCATAAAAATACCGGTTTTACAATTTCATCCTTGAACTAAAATCCACCATCAACAAATACAGTCCAGACCGAAGTTAGTTTGTAGTAGGCTAGTGTCTGTAGCATCATGTCATGTCAATAATGAGAGTTTGGTTGAGAACACAGCACGGAAAATACTAGGCAAATCAGGCATTAATTAATAATGCTAATAAAATTCACGGAATATTTGGGATTGCTGTTGCACGCACCATTCTGGGTAAATCTTGTGTATTTTATTGAACTGCTTTGAATAAATAAAGTGAAGAGGTTTTTTGCACTCATCGCTCTTTAAACGGCTTTTCTCTTTACAGGGTGACAACGCATAAAAATACTGGTTTTACAATTTCAGCCTTGAACTAAAATCCACCATCAACAACTACAGTCCAGACCGAAGTTAGTTTGTAGTAGGAAAGTTTCTGTAGCGGATTAATACAGTGTGGTGTTGAGTCTAGACTAGGTCCCGGGGTTTTTATGCATTTGCGGTTTCCTCGTTAACAAAACTTCTGATGTATGTGTTATTTCTATTCCGCATTATATTTTGTTATATAATTAAAATATCACAGGTTGTGCGTTGTATCGATCAATTGTGAAATCCAACCTTTGGTTGTTGATTGGAAATTGATTGATCCTTGGATATTGGTCTTTGGTACCATCCAAGTTTATATATCTTGTATTTGGTAAAGACTCACAGATTTCTATTTGTTTGAGTATAGATCAAATCGAGAGATAGAGATATTAACTCCTTGATATACTTTTTTATTAAGATTAAGTCTGATTGTCGAGTTGATTCTCTTAAAATTATATTCAATTTAGTCCATACAGATTGCTAATCAAAATATTGGGTGAGGTTGTTAGACCCCCGCATTTTCAATTAGTATCAGAGTAGTTAAACACGTTTAAGACCTCAAAAGTCTGTGTTTGTAGCGATCTGACTCTATGGACAGAGGTGTTATCTCTATTAAAGTACCACCAATCTTCGATGGCTCAAACTACTTATGGTGGAAAATTGTTATACGAGCTTTTCTTCAATCGCATGATTTTCAATCATGGGTTTATGTTGTTAATGGCTATGATGCTCCAGTTGTGGCAATAGGTAACGCTATTGTTCCAAAGAATATTGGCGAATACGATGTTGTTGAGATACATTCTGCAAAGCAAAACTTCGACGGTTTGAATGCCACCATACATGCCATTACCCCAAATCTTCAGTACCATGTGTCAAATTGCACTAGGTCTAAAGATGTATGGGATATCTTAGAAACCGTATTCGAAGGAAATACCAGTGAAAATAAATCCAGGCTTCAAAACCTAAATTCCAATTGGGAAAACCTTCGTATGGTAGATAAAGATTCATTTGATGAATTTAATCACAAAGTGTCTGAAATTGTTAATACATCTTTTGCATTGGGTAAGACTATTCCTAAAAAGGACATTGTGATGAAAATTCTCAGATCGCTGCCATCAAGATACGATTATAAGAAACATGCCATTGTTGAGGGAAATAACCTTGATAACCTCTCTAGAAATACGTTGGTTGGGAAGCTTAATATCTTTGATCACGAACATTCATCCAAATCTAAGGATGTTGCGTTCAAAGTACTGAAAGACACAAAATTACTTGATAAAAGTAAAAATGTGTATATCTTTGAAGATGATCACTCTGAGACTGATTCATCAGATGAAGATCTTGAAAAATCGGTCTTGATGATCACAAGACAATTTAGGGATCTTCTGTTGAAGAGAAGTAAACGGTTCTCCAGAGATAAGCCAAAAGCATCAGTCAAACCTCATAATCGTATTCCTCCTAAAAATAGGGACACAGATAAAACTGATGATGAGGATATGCCTCGGTGCTTTAAGTATAAGGGTTTTGGTCATTTTGCAAAGGAATGCCCAAATCATAGAAAATACACTGGAACAAAGGTCTTGCTGCGATGCTTGATGAGATGTCTGACAATTATGAATCCGATGAAGACAAAAAATCAAGTGTTGCTCTTCTATGTGAAAATATTGATTTTGATAATTGTAACAATACATACATCAATCTTGATAATCTTTTAGAAGAGAACCCAATAAATATGGAAGAATCAGTTGACCCTTCTCTTGGAAACTCTATGTTTGATGTTTCAGGATCTACTTTGTGTCTAGCAGCTTTTGTTTCACAAACACCTGAATCATCTTATGCGTTGACATGCTCCTATTGTTCTTTCAAGGGTCATGAACTTTCAAAGTATTTCAATTACAAACACAAGATGAGATATGTCAACAAGCTTCAACGAATAGTGGATCGTCTAGCTACCAGGCTTAAACTCGCGTAGAAAACGGTTGAGGTATATAAGATTGTAGATGGTGGATTTTCGACAAAGGGTAAAATTGTAAAACTATACTCCTGATCCTGCAATCGGATGAGTATTGAGGCTCATGTCTCTCATTAAAGCATGAAAGCTCATGTCATAAATCTCTGACTGAGAAGGTTTTCTCTCAAAGTACATGTAGATGTGCAGTCTCCTAGCTGAGTCCACGGCACATCTCATGAATACTGGGCAATTTCAGTAATTACTCCAGATCCGGCAATCGGATGAGTATTGAAACTCATGTCTCTAATCTTGAAAGCTCATGACATAAAACCTCTGATGAAGAAAGTTCTCCCAGAGAAGATGTAGATATGTAGTCTCCCAGCTGAGACCACGGCACATCCCATACTGTATAGAATCGAAAGATTGGACGGCTCCTAGACAGCATGCCTGCTAGTATAGAGCGACAACGTCTTTAGGATGCAACCAAGTTTTCCCTGACTATATAAGAGGAATATGACACTCCAGCAAGTTCATATTACTCAACCCTTAGATAATTAATGCTCCTAGATAGGAAGCCCTGCTAGTATAGAGCCATCAATTAATTATCTTTAATCGTATGAATATCCGACAATATTCTATGATTCTTCGTTATATTTCGTTACTTCAATTCGTGGTTCTTCCCAGCAGAATTCTACGGGTTAGTGATAAATATTCAACGAAATAGGCATCTGAACATCGAATAAGCCCTGAATAAAATGGTGAAAGTGTACTTAACAATAATGCACAGACCAGCATTTTGAATGCACAAACGAGCATTTCAAAAATACTAACGAACGATGAACCTATGCAAAATAGGAAGGAAAAATAATTAAAAAAAAATATAAGCAAAAGCATCAGGGAACTGGGCTCATCAGCCGGCCGGTCATGCCGTGACCAGTCCCGCGCCCAATTTTATATTTTATTATTTTATTATTTTTCCCTGGTTTCATGAAAAATCTCTCGTTCGAGCAAATCTCATTTGTTTCAAGGAAATAATAAAATTAGGGAAAGGTGTCGCAGGACCGAGCACCAGCCGGCCGTCCATGCCTTGGTCGTGGCCGGTCCCACACCTCACGTCCCCATTATTTTATTAGTCCTCTCAAATTATGAAAATTCCTCGATTTCATGAATTTTCCCTAAAACCATGAAAATTACCTAATTTCATGTATTTTCTCTAAAATCATAGAAAATATTAAAAAATTAGGGAAAATTTGTGGGATTGGGCTCTAACCTGCCGGTCCCACATGCCTATTATTTAATTATTATTGTGTGTTTTGTTTCCTAATTCCATGAAAACTCGTTGATTTCAACAAAATACCTTGGTTTTCAACAACTCTCTTTGATTTTATGAAAATTCTCTAAAATCATGAAAAATTACATAAAATTGGGAAGAGTGGCTTAGGACCCGCGCCCATTGGACGACCGGCCGTGCCTTGGCCATTGCCGGTCCCACACTCCCATTCCCTATTTTATTATTAATTTATCTATCTCATCTCATGGAAGTTCCCTAATTTCATCAAACTCTCCAGTTTCATGGAATTTCCCTCAAATCAGAGAAAATATATAAAATCACATAAAATTGGGAAAGCATATGGGACCGCGTTTGTTAGCCGGCCGACGTGCCCTGGCCGGTCCCACACCTTGTAATTCCCTATTTTATTTATTATTTTCATCATCTCATGTATTTTTCCCAGTTTTGAGCAAAACCCTGGATTTTGCATATTTTCTCGAAATGTTGCTCAAACGCGCACCAGAAAATATCAAAATTCTCAAGACTAAGGCACGGACACCATGGTGACATGGACACATCCCATTGACCGACCAAGGGTGACCCTAAGGCTTGCAAACAGCTGGTCCCACATGTTTTAATGATTTTAACCTAATTTGTTCAATTGCTCATATTAGGTTCAAACTCTTTCCAAACAATGGAAAGTTTGCTCAAACGACCATCCATTGGTCCTGCGGACACCAAGAGCCGGTCCCATGACCTCTTGTCCGGTACCTCATTTTTCCATAAGTCAGGTTTTATTATTTGTCGCTCACACGAGAATTATCTCAATAAATGATTAAACCAGCATTTAATCATTCTTTCACCAACTGGTCCTCAAGAGACTTTGGTATTTTTGCTCATTCGAGCATTTGGGCATTATATGGTGAACCCATCATCCCATATAGCCGGTCCCTGCGTTGATTTGCAATAAATCATCATTTCGGTAAAATTAGGGTTTTGAATCCAGAGCTCCGCAGAAACGTGATTCTGAGTAGATTCAAATACTCTGATAATTTTATGTTGATTCCATGATCAACATTTTTATTTATTTTGCTTGACCCAGCAGTCAGTAACTTAAATTGATATTTTATTTGGTCATGCTACCAACAGTTCATCAAACGAGCAATATTTGCTCGAATCGGAAATATTTGCTCAAATTAATGAATATTGGTTCAACTATCAAATATTTGACAATTCAGCAACACAGTTTGCTCGTACAATAATACCTCATCTCAGCAGACGCATTAAATTCATGAGTTTCAGAACATTTGCAAAATATGCTCAACTCAGCAATACATGGACTCATCGTCCCATAAAGTCAGCAACTGACTCCACAATCACGAGATTCCAATCGTGTCACATGGGGGGATATTAACTAGGGTTTTAGTCTGGCGGTCTACGACACGTGTGTTCACCCACGATGAGAATGTGAGAAAGTCGTGCAATCAGTTGGAAGAATCAACAAAGTAGTGGGTGGAAAATTAACCAAGTCTCCGCATGATGAGTTATTGGTTTTAACACGATTTCCTATTTCCCCACTCTCTGATTCCAGCAACTGTCACACTTCATGGGATCATAGTGTTTTCAACTCCGGCATTATAAAATGTCTCTAAATCCTGATTGAAAGAATAGCATTCGAAGATTCGAACACTCGAACATTCGTCTAGTAATTTCTCATCAAAGTTCATACAGACAATCTTTCGTCTACACGAACTCAGAGAAATCACTCTCAATTGATAAAAATTCAATCATTCAGAAGCATTCTTACGCTGAATTCACAACACACCTATAATCTCAGATCACCATTGATCTCATGCATTTCTTAGCTTCCCTCCCGCAGATCAATCCATCCTCTATTGTGACCGAATTGACTCTGGAATGACCATTGTTCTTGGTTTAGGACGGAGTCTTACAGATTGATCTCTCGAACTTAAAGCACTCCCTTCTTGCAGTGCATATGTGTGTGGTTCAACATTTCGCTCGGTTCAGGGAGTCTCCACACGGTCGACTCATCAATTCCGTAAAAACCAGTAAATCATTTTTCCCCATCTACAGATTGGCGACCACAGTGGGAGATTAATCTCTCGGTTGCAATATCAAGCTTTCACAAGATGGTTGATCTTAGGTCATGCGCAATTGCAGATCCTAACGCAAATAATGCTAGTACTAGCAACACTAACGATGATATTCCAGAAATTATTACTGCTTATGACAATGGAGGTAACGTTTCTCCGCTCAGGAATCATTCACTCTTCTGCCGACATCCCGAAGAAATCAGAGAAAATCTGTTTACCATAGGCGATCTCTTGAAGGTGCAAGAAATTCTTGCCAAGAATCAGACTGACATGGTTGCTACACAAAATGAGCTGTGTAATTATCTCAAAACTCTTACTGACAAGATGTCAGAAAAGACTCAAGGAAAGGGAAAAGAAAAGGAGACATCTCTAGATGCTGATCCTGAAGTAGTTCCAATTCATACAATGGATGGAAACGAAGTCCGCAAAGCTGCAGACGATCCATCAGCAAAGAAATCATCAAATTTCATTACTCTTGAAGATTTGGAACACATCTTGGAGAACCGTGGAAAATACAAGACATCACATGTCCATCGTCACCATCCTCCGTACCCTGCTGCTACGCAAAGGATTCCTCTTCCAAAAGATTATACCTCTCCAACCTTCACTTTTTATGACGGAACAAGCAATGCACGGGAATATGTTTCTCGGTTCCTGGAAGCCTTGGGTGATCATGAACATAACCATGTTGTTTGCCTCAAAGAATTTTCAAAATCCTTGAAAGGCAGGGCATACACCTGGTACAACAACATCGCACCAGGAACTATCAACAATTGGGGAGAAATAATTGACGCCTTTTACAGAAAATACTTCTTTGTGTCAGAGAAAATTACTCTCTCTGATCTTGGAAGAAAGTTTCAGAGGAACAATGAACATCCCAATGACTACGTGAAAAGATTCAGAGTCCAGTCCCTGGACTGTCATGATCCAAACATCACGGAGCAAAAACTGGTAGACTTGTGTATCAACGACATGACCCCGGTCTATAGAGATTTATTGGAAAATCTTCATTTCCAGTCCTTCCCAGAGATTCATGAAGCGGCAAAGAGATCGGAAACTATTGCGCCCACTTTACTGGAAAAAACAAAAGCTACGAAGGCTGAAGAACCGCGAGACACTCGAGGTAGCAGATGTCTGATCAAGAAGCAGTAAAACCTCCATCCTTCCACAAACATTGTTGCATAAGGTAGCAAACGGAAATCCAAACCGTCGCGCAAGCATACCTCAGCTCCTTCAAAAGCACAAAGGAAGGATAAGCAAGATGCACAAGCCTATGACCAACGTACAAGAGTTCCTGATCGAGAAGCACCTAACTTTCCTTTTTCCATTGAAGAGGTGATCGAACTCCTGGATGTATGGGTCCAAGATGGTGCAATCAAGTTTCCATATGTCAAGAAATATTCGGACATGAAAAGTCATCATTACTTCTGCTTCCACAGGTTCGTCAATCATCCCACAAGCAACTTCGGAGTTTTGAAGAACATTTTCAAAAAAAAAGGTTGATCCGCAATAGATTCAACTGGGGACTGAAGGAGTACACAATAATCCTCATCTACCATTCAGAACCTTCAAACTCTCTGAACAACCTATCAAAGAGGTATTTCAATCCTTGGTCGAACGTGAATTGCGTTATCTGTCGCACAAAGGAGAGACAGGTTCACAGTACTGAACCACATCGTGTCAAGAAGTTTATTCCGAAGATACTTCTTGAGCCTCCAGCCACAGACCAAGAGATGCACGACTGGGGACTGCTTTCCACAATCAATCTCAGAAGAAGTGAATTTGGAAGAATGTTGATCGATGCTAACACCGCCATCAATAACATTCCACTGAAAACCATTGTATCCACATGCATCACTGGACAAGAAGATACTCATGCTCCATCTCAATCAAAGACCTTGAAGGAGCGCTCGAAAATACTTATGGCTACATCATTCTCAAAGTGAACATAAGATCAACCTGGACAGAAACCAAGTTTCACATAATCAGGAATATCCAGGATATGACATGTCCTTCAGACAAGCGTGAATCCACGATGAAAAGATGGGGTACTTTGAGAAATTTCAAACTTTGACGAGGTTGAAGCAAGAACCTGCAAAAGATGCGTATACATTCATCAAGAGGTTCCGCACTCAGGAAAGTCTCATTCCATGTCTATGTCATTTATTTCCCCACATGCTATCCTAGCATGGGGACTTAATTATGCTAGCAACTCTACAAGACGTTATGAATGGTAGCTTCATCGCATTAGTATTTTACCAAGTGGTTGAATCTGACGTTTCTCCGAATCAAGCATTGAAACATTCATTACTGACATCCAAACATGGCAAAGAACACTTTGGGCATTTCTCTTGCAAGTCCATGTGTTCCACAAAATCAGAAAGCTCTGATGTCTGCACAAGTGTTGAATCTCAACACCTAAGACATTCGATGCTTAAGGAATATACGCTTCAACACTCAAGCATCTAAGAAGCCTTCAAATTGTACTCCCAATCAAAGAGTAAACCTTCAATAGTGGCACATCTAGCTTCTACACAAAAATTTCGAGGATGACACACTGATTCAACACCAGCATGATCAATGTGTGACTGAACTACAATCGATAAGTCTTCGTTATCCCATGATAAGACTTCTGAAGCAGATACAACATCATTCATCCATGGATGGCACAAGCTCCTTCAATTCTGCTTAGCTAAGCGAATGAGAGATGTACTGGAGACTTGATCTTATTGGACAAGATTCAAGAAATAACAAGTTATTGCAACCTGATGTGATTCCATGAAACGTCCCGCACGACTGAGGAATTTCCTGTCTTCACCAATCACATCCAGAATGGAGACTACCGCTGTTATCTGCCACAACAACATCAATTCCCTGATGAAGACACTTCACTGTAAAGTCATATTCAGGAGAATTTGGGTTGAAATCCTAGTACACCTTCATCTAAAGAATTCTCAACCCTCCAACTAATTCGTAAAAGATCACTGGATGGAGGAGCAAAGACTATCATCTTCAGTCTATGTAGCAACTCCAAACATAGTACCGGCATTAGCAAGGATATATAGAAGAAATCCATTCATGATCTCCGCATCAATAATAATTTCTGGAGAAAATTGAATCATGATCTCAGCATCAATAACAGTCTCAGTCACAACATCCGGATTCATCAAATATCCATTTTCTGAAGTGTTACTCGATGAATCGCACTTCTCCAAGCCCTAATGATTCATATCAAGATATGTATACATGAAAACATGATAACATGAATATATTACCAAATCTTGCACGATGGACGGGTACAAATCAAAGTCTTCTACAAGATGTTCTCATCGCCTCTACAAATGAGATACGACATGCTCCAGTCCATGGGTTTACAAAAATGTACTAATGGGTGAGGAATGGGACAATGATTCCTCAATGAAAGATGTTCATCTATGTCTCTTCTACAACATACAAAAAGGACGTATTAATCGGACATACGAGCTGAAAGATATGTCCTTTACCGTCAGGTTTACGAAATCTAAAAACTTTATACGGGATTACAAATTACAAATGTGCACGCTTTGTTGGATGACCTCTACAACTCCAAATTGAGTGATTCTTGTCTCATGAGATAACTCGGTCTCTTAGCTTCAAAAGTTTGGGTCACCACTGGCTCTTGGTGCACCTCAAGTAGCTATATGAATTACAAAACCATCAACTATTTCCTAATCAATACTCAAGACCCTATACCCCAAAATAATCAATATCCCAATAAATCAAATCCCAAGTCTTCTAGCATCTCTTTAACTTACACATCGCTATTTCATACTACCTCCTATTACACCCCATCTACCATTATTACAATTGGAGGCACTCAAATTCTGATGCATAATTCAAAAGTACATAATGAATTAAAAGTATACCTTCAATCTCATGAAATGAAACCTCCTCCACATGTGTTTTATAATTGTTATACACTTTGTGTTTCTATCATTATTACGAATGTTGTATTATCTTATCAATTGGATTTGAGTACGTCAACAAACTACCGGCATGGCACATCTATCACGGATCCTACAGATACCACTGATACATTGCCCAACACCACTGCTTCTGAGCCTTACCAACACATACCCAACCTGAATCTTTCACACTTTTATTCTCACTTACCAACATAAACTATAATCATCCTATCAGACTTTCCATTTTTAAGGTTCATTCTTCTATACAGGCTTATATTTATTTATCTCTGGAAATCTCCATGACCTGTCTTTATTCCCCTCTGATCCCCATTGTATCTTGGCATTATCAACTCCAAATACAAATTTATATTATCCCAATATCCAATCCTAAATCTACGGATACCCACTTGACCCTAAAGATCACTATCTGTTTTGTTCTTTATATGGAGTATTCAAATTTTTCCAGTGATACCCATTCTGCTGCCTTTATTCAAAACCTCTCCTCTCAAACGGCTGAGAAGCTTACTTTACTAAAAAATCTTCCTGCTTCCCTATCTGAACCAGTGTACATCGATAAAATAGTTGTTCTAGATGATAATGATACTAATTGGAAATGGTGTATGGTGGGTTATGTATGCAGTAAAACTTTAGTGCCCACCTCTTCTATCAGATACTACATTTGCTCTCAGTGGCCTCTAGATAAAACTCATACTGTCACCAACTTCAGTGGATTGAGAAATAAAGTTCTTATCAGATTTTTAGTTGAAAGTGATTTCAACAGGGTCAATGAACAATGCCCTTGGTTCGCTTGTGGATTCCTTATAGTTCCCCGAGTGGTTCCACCTACTCGATGGCCTGCAAACTTTCAAGTCTCCTTTGAGAAAGAAATGATGTGGCTTATATTATGCAATGTTCCTAAAGAATGTGTTGAATTTGAATATTTGAAGCAACTTATAATTAACCTTGGAGAACTGATTGATGCCAAAGATCCATATGGTAATCACCCTCTCAAGAAGAATGTTAAAATCTATGTGAGAATCCCTATCAATCGATCTCTCCCAACTGGTATCCCCCATCCTTACTAGAGGTAGAGAGGAACCCTTTATCATCGAATGTAGGTACTTCAAAGTCCCAAGGAACTTTTGTCATTCTTGTCGTGTTATTGATCATAGAGATGTTGTTTGTCCCAATTAGATGGAAAAACAATAGCTTATTAAGGAATCTAGCTCGTCTGCATCAAAATATGTCTACCCACCAGTTTCTAGACTCATGGTACCATCCACTCAAGCACATGTGCTTCCTATAATTGCTCCAAACACCTCAACTGTTGATTCCTTATCAACTCAAGTTGAGGTAGCACCAGATACGCAAAGTCAAATGATGGAATCTATTGGTTATGTGGGTAAAGGAAAGGCTGCAGCTATTACCCAAAGTTCAAATCTTACCAATAAGGAATCTCTCAAATGCATGATTAACATGGGCCCATTTGGTAGCAGATCTACTACTCTTCAGATTCATGAAGTGGAAACAAATCAAACTAAGATACTCATTCCTTTGGTCAATGGATTACCACTTATTTTGAAGAAAGTCAACAGTCAAGCTGATGGTTCAACTGCTCTGAATCCTATCCCCGAGTCCAGCAACACAAGACCAATCCGTACCAGTAACTCTACTAGAAGATTCAAGACGGCTGCAAATCCTACTCAAAAATCAGTTATACCAAAATAACAAGCTCCATATTTAGCAGCTGAACATGATGCTCTTTCTAATATGATGAGAAATATTAATCTTCGTGTTGCTCTCAGAAAGAGGACAAGATCAACCTCTTCTATCCTGGTTGATTCTACTACCAACTTTCCCAAAATTGATAACTCTGAACTAGATTATTCTACTCTTTGCCATCCTATCACCAAACTGGGTGACATTTCTACCTTCAACTTGTATGAATGTACCTTCAATACCCATCCATCTCCTGATAATTTTGGAAACTTCATTGTACCTACTGATGCTGCTTCAAACGGTAATGGTGTTCACAATAATTCCTCTCATGAGGCTGCTGATCTGAATCTTGATGCTACCTAAGGAAATATCTCTGTTGGTGGAAATAGCAATTCTCAATCTAATGGAAACTAGGACTCTGCTAATCAGGTTCCTTCTTCCACACCAATTGTCTCTCCTTATTCTCTTGTTATTCCTTCTCTTTTTCCTGTTAGTAATGTGAACATAGTTTGATGGAATGTGCGTGATCTTGGAAAAAAATCAGCTAATAAGGAACTTAGCATCCTCCTTAGGAATGTTAACCCTGATATTATTTTCTTATCTGAAACCAAAATGAAAAACGACTTTGCTGCTAGAAAACTAAGGAATATGGGCTTCCATTGTACTACTAATGTGCCTTGTGTTGGAAGGAGTGGTGGTCTTGTGCTGGCTTGGAAAAAGGAAATTGACCTTACTATTGTTTCCACTAGTAATAAGGGCATCTATGTTACTACAAAGGATATCATACACTCCAAAACTTGTCATATTTCTTTCACATATGGAGAACCTAATAGTGCCTTAAGATAAACCTTCTGGGAAAACCAATGCCTACTACCACCTATACCAGTAGATGAACCAGCTTTTTTGTGGGTGATTTTTATTCTCTCTTATGCCCTGAGGATAAAAATGGTGGTCTAGAAATTGATGACACTGATTTCTTTAATCTTGGGAATTTCTGTAATGTTTTTGACTTACATGATCTTGGTTTCTCTGGCTCTAGATTTACTTGGTCTAATATGCAACAATGTCCTGATCTCATTCTTGAAAGACTTAATAGGTGTCTCATTAATCCTTCTGCTGAGTTTTTATGTCCTAAATTCTGTGTTAATAATCTTCCTAGAGACTCTTCTGACCATTGCCATATGCATATTGGTTTTAATTTTGAAGTTAATTTTATGCCTAAACCTTTCCATTTCATGGCTATGTGGATGGAAGACCCTACTTGCAGGGATATTATATCTAATGCTTCGTCTGTTAATGTGATTGGTTCCCCTGCCTATAAACTTAAAGCTAAGCTTCTTAACACAAAAAAAGGCCTTAGGGATTGGAACAAAATTTCTTTTGGTAATATTCAAACCAATATCAAAACTACTAGAGAAGATCTGGCAGATCTCCAAACTTTCAATCCTTCTGATTCCTCCTCTACTTCTAGATTAAGGGCTAGACTAGAATACTTGTATAATCTTGAGGAGCTTTACTGGAAAGATAAATCTAGGGAAATCTGGCTGTCGGAAGGAGATAGAAATTCTCCATATTTCCATAGAGTCACTCTCTTTAGGAGAAAAAGGAATGCCATTAGTTGGATTAAAAATTCTCTTAGTACTGTTTTAACTGATAGAAACAACATAAGAACTTCTTTTGTGGATTACTTTAAAAATTTGTACTCCTCCCAACCTCAGGTATTTTAAGATGAAGTTTTAAAAAACTTACCGGTCAAATTCTCCCCTGAGAATAACTCCTTGTTAAACCTCCCTCTCACTGCTGAGAAATAAAAAACATTTATCTTTCAAATGGATGGTAAAAAATCTCCTGGTCCTGATGGATTCTCATGCTTGTTCCACCAGAAAACTGGGGCATTGTTGAAGAAGCAGTCATTGACATGACCCAAACCTGTTTTAGAACTGGTCACTTAGCAAAAGTCTTCAATACCATCAACATTGCTTTAATACCTAAGGTCCCTCTGTCTGAATTATATAGGCCCATTGGCCTATGTAATTTCATTTATAAAATCCTATCTAAAACCCTGGCCAATAGACTCAAAACTCTTATGGATAACATCATCTCCTAATACCAAAGTGTATTTTCCACAAAACGAAGCATATCTGACAATATTCTGCTAGCTAATGAGGTTGTGTATGTTTTCAACCATCATAAGAATAAGGAGGGAATTGCTTCTATCAAGCTTTATATGTCTAAAGCTTATGATAAGTTAGAATGGTCTTTTCTTAGTAAAGTTTTTCTTAAAATGGGTTTGTCTGATCACTAAGTTAATCTAATTCATCAATGTGCTTCTACTGTCTCTTATTCTATTTATTTGAATGGTAGTCCTACTGGTATTACCAAACCTGAGAGAGGCCTGATACATGGATATCCTCTCTCTCCCTATCTTTAAATCATATGTTCTGAAGCTTTATCTGCTTATATTGATAATTTGACTGGAAAAGGCTTAGTTGAAGGAATTAGAGTTTGTAAGAATACCCCTTGTATGACACACCTCTTGTTTGCTGATGATTCCCTCTTGTTTTCTAAAGCCACTGACAAAGATTTTAGAACTATCAAAGACTATCTTCAAAAGTATTGTTTAGCTTCTGGACAAGAAATCAACTTTGATAAATCTGGTATCCTGTTTGGTAAAAAAATTTCCTACACCTCTTATGAACCATTTATCTAATATTCTGGATATCTATAACAGGGATCTAGGGGAAAAGTATTTTGTCACCCCTATAGATTTTCAGGCCTCTAAGATCCAGACCCATATGGGTATTCTCCAAGATGTGGATGCTAGAATTACCTCTTGGTTTCATAGACTGTTATCTCAGGCTGCTAGAACTACTTTGGTTAAGCATGTTGGTCAGTTCATTCCTTTATACCAAATTTGTGCTTTTCTTATCCCCAAGTACCTCTGCAAAAATATGGATTCTCACCTTTGTCAATTCTGGTGGGAGAGACTCTTGACCCTAAGGATAGAAAACAACACCTTCTAGGATGGGATGCTTTATGCTCCCCTAAGTCTGAAGATGGTCTTGGTTTTAGGAAATCGGAGCTTAAAAACTTGGCTATGTTAGCCAGAAATGCGTGGAAAATCATAAAAAACCCTGACTGTTTCTTAAGTACTGTGTTGAAAGCTCGTTATTGTCCTATGACTGACTTTCTTAATGGTGCTTGTCCTAGTGACTGCTCCTGGACTTGGAGATGTCTTCATACCATTAAAGAGATTATTAAACCCTTTATTTCTTGGATTGTTGGAGATAGTAAATTTATTGATCCCTGGTGTGATAAATGGATCCCTATTTTAGGTTCTGTTACGCCTAATCCTTTGGTCCCTCCTGACCTTTGTGTTAAAGTTTCTTATTTCATTGATGATGATACTAGATCCTAGAACTTAACAGACTAAATACTCACTTTGATGATGCTTCTGTTCAGAAGATCATCACCATTCCCTTAAGCCAGTTATGCACTCCTGATATGAGGGATTGGGAGCTTTCAAAGAATGACAGATTTTCTTCTAAATCTGCTTACTTGGGATTAAGAAGGTTTGGACCCTCCCCTAGTAATAAACTTTGGAAGTGCATTTGGAAAATTAATGTTCATCACCATATTCAAATTTTTACTTGGAAAACTGCCAGAAATGTGTTACCTGCTAAAAATGTTTTACAAACTAGGATGCCTATGCACTTTGTCTCTTGTAATAGATGCTCTGATCCTTGTGAGTCCAATATGCATGCTCTTGTTCTGTGTCCTTTGGTTAGTCATGTTTGGAGTCTGGCCTCTTTCCGTGCCAATACTTTTGCTTTCTCTTCCAGTTCTTTGATTGATTGGTTGAATTTCTGGTTGTTGGACCCTATTACTAGAATTTCTATTGATAGACATTGTATGTTTGTTGTTGTCCTGTGATCTTTATGGACTAGTAGGAACAATTTAGTCTTTAGAAACCTTCAGGAAAATCATGTTGTTGTCATCCATAGAGCCAAGGCTATGCTCATCACTGTTAAAACAAGAGCTCAAAACCCACCTAGTCATTCCATTTTCTTTAGTGATCACTGGATGCCCCTACTTTTGGATGGATTAAATGTAACATTGGTGGTGCTTATGATGACATTACTAAGGATAATGGTGCAAGCTATGTGATGAGGGATTTCTCAAGCAAGGCTTCTTTCTGTGCTTCTATTATTTTCAATGTGGAATCTGCTGAAAAGGCTGAAGCTAGATCCATCTGGATTGTTTTGAAGAAGGTTGAGGAATTAAAGCTAATACATACATATCATAGTGGAAAGTGATGCTCAAGATCTGGTTTCCCAATTCTCAGCTGGCTGTTTTGATGGGAATCCTACAACTGACGCAATATTTAAAGACATTCAGTTTTTTTGCGTATTCTCTTAGTGATTGTATTTTCTCTTTTCACCCGAGAACTTGTAACTCTGTTGCTCATGAACTAGTCAAATGGGAAAAAAAAAAGTTGTCTATATACTGGTCCGTCCCACCTGTCTGGCTTAGGATTTTGTTGAGGAAGACCATTAGCCTTTTTTAAGGTCTTATCTTTAAAAAAAATGTCGAGTATAGTCTCGGCAGACCGAGCGGAAAACTACATAAAAAAAACTCCCCTCACAAACCACCCCCTGCACGTCTCCCGAGGGATATGGTCCATTGGAACCAAAAAAAAAAACTGTGAGAGGCGGATTTTACCTGGTTTGTTTTCTCGTCCTGTAGAGAAACGCTGATATTTTTAGGGAAAATTAGGTGGAGGCCCAAAACAAATAATATTCTCATTGTCAAGCTCACAATTAATTTTTAGTTCCGTGACACCCATAATTATATGAAATTATTAAAAATATATGCATGACGGATTAGGCATTCGCATGACATGTTATGCATCAGGGGTATAATTGGCAACGCAACTTGGATATAACATATCTAAAAATCCGCGCCTTGAAATTTTACCAATTTTATATCGTTGAAAATATTTTTAAGAGAGCTACGCAACGAGTACAAACAAGAATATCAAATTTTTGTTTTTTCACGAAAAAATCAGAGGTGATCATCATTTTAGGAAATTTTTTCGAAAACTTGATACATAACCATTATGCAGCCACCAAAAAAGATGCATAACAAAGTTATGCATCTATAACAAGTTATGTAGCCATTGTATTAGTGTGTAACTACATAAAAAATTGATGCATAATGCATTATGCATCTATTTTCTCGATGCATAAAAGATTGTGCAACAATTTTCTCGTTGCATAATGCATTATGCAACCACATTTTCGGATGCATAACAGGTTATGCATCCATTTTCGCGACTGCATAACATGTTATACTGATATTATTGTAGGTGCATGACAAGTTATGCAGTCTTTGTTTTTGTTGGTTTCAATAGTGACAAATAAGTTGCTGCATAACGTGTTATGCAACCGTTTTCTGGACTGCATAACAAATTATGCAACAAAATTTTGTAGATACATAATAGTTTATGCATCCATTTTCACAACTACATAACAAATTATTCAACCATTATGACCAACACCAACATCAATACATCCGTAGCTTCCCAACCAATAACGCCAACATGTTGGTCTCAGCCAACTTCTCTTTCTCCTCCTCCTGATATGTACTTTATCGATTACAATGTGTTAAAAATTTTAAAACACTAAAGAAGGAATGCACAAGTAAAAGGAAACAGTGGATGACGTGTCAAGGTCTACACCACGTTTCATTTTGTTATCAAGCCGGAACAACTCCAATCTTATTTCGAGAAGCCGCAGTGAAACCACGTTTCATTTTTCTATACCATTTTCTTATCCCTTACATTTCTATCAAATTCATTTTTTTTCTTTTTTTTAACCCGAATATCAAATTCATATTGATAGAATGGGATCTTTGGATTAATTGCTGGGTTTCATCTCTTATCGTTGACATTTGTTGTGGATTGATTGGTTTTCTGTACAATCCGAGATTGGAACTAAAATTGATTTCATGATGGAAGAATACACAGCAATTAGGAGGTGAGTGGAGATGTAAAAGAACGATGTTCAAATTCAGTTAGAGAGGTGAGTCGGAACTGAGAAATTGATTCACCGAATCAATTAGGTAAATAAATGATCGATTGTTGAGATTTATGAGAAGATAAAGATGGTGGAAGAAGTGAATAGATGAGGTTCTGGTGGTGACGGAGGTGGTTGTGATGACATCTGGTGGTGGTGATTAGGTGTTGCTGGCGTTTTTTTTTTTTGGGTAAACAAAGTACTTTGATTTTGGGGTGGAGGCGGTATTCGAAGTGGTGGCTATGCCGGGACCGAGGTAGCAACGGCGGTAGAAAAGGAGTAGGTGGTGGAGTTAGAGAGAAAGAGAGAGAGTACGATGGAGGAGAAAGAAAAGAGAGAAGAAGAAACGAAGAAGAGTACGATGAACATATAAAATGTTAGGATAAAACTTAATTTCAATAATTTTGGCTTTGAAAATAATTTTTTCCTAAAAAATGGGTGCGCGCATTCAAATTTCTGGACGTGGATTTCACAGTGAGAGTAATCTGAAAAATGGGTGTGACTGTACATATTATTATGTTGCATGCCTCTCTTTTTTTTGCTAAAAAACACACAACTCTATTAATAAACCATTGAATTACAAACATTACCAAGGTTTTTGTCCCTAACTAGAGAATTCAGAAAGGACGGAACAGTAACCCAACGACTTTTAAGATAATGTTTTCTAGCCCTGCGAGCTAACCTATCAGCAAGGACATTATTTAACCGCTTAATATACACCACCTTAAATGAAACAGAACAAGAAATAAAGCTACGACATTGTTCTAGGAGATCAGCAGCTCTCCAGTCAACACTAGAACAAACTCCGTTAACAAAATGCACCAACTGAAGACAATCACTGACGAAGACTACTTTGGAGAGATTCATCTCTTGCGCCCAAGAGATGGCAAAAATCAGAGCAGTAGCCTCAACTCCTACTGAATCATAAATCAGTCCAAAGTCCGCACATGAACCAGCTACATTTCCTGAAATGACGCACCAAATAACACCCAAACCCATATTAAATTTTTTGAAAGAGCCATCTATAAACATAAAATGATCCACCTGCACTCGAGGAAGCTTAACAAAACTCTGGAAAACATTATTCTGATGTTGGAGAACAATATAAGTGTTGATCATTCGCTTTGTGTCCAGAATGACCTTTCTCAAATCAATAGTCGCATTACGAAAGATTACATCACATCTAAACTTCCAGATACACCAGAGAACAATGGCACCCACACTAGGCCAAGAGACTTTGTAAGGAGAGTCACCCATTTCAGAGTTATACCAAAACAGTAAATAATCACCTATCCAATCCAAGTCAACATCAATCATATGGTGAAGGGACATACCAAACCAAATTTTCTTCACTATTGGGCAGTTAATAAACAGATGCATAACAGATTCTTCATAAAGTCGACAAAGAGGGCACATGACATCAATTGAAGGATTATAATTCTGGAGCAAAGTATTAACAAGAAGCATGAAGGAAAAGATTTTCCACAAGAAGAACTTAATTTTAGGCAAAGAATCAACTCCCCAAACCTTCCTCCAAAAAGCCGCATCGGTTGGGGAGGAAACATCATTATTATAAATACGATAGGCCGACTTAATTGTGAACTTACCATTCCTAGTGTGCATCCACAAAACAGTATCTTTGTGATTCATATTAAGACGAATAGTCCTAATTCTAGTTACCTCTTAAGGAGTGAATAATTCGGTTAAAAGAGAAACATTCCAACCACCAAGATGAGGATCAAAAAGATCTTTAACATTGGTAAAGTTATCCTTAGAAGGATGGACAGAAACTGGAGGAGCTGCATACCCTGGAATCCAATTATCCTGCCAGATCCTAGCAGTGTCCCCATTATTAATGTTCATCACTGAATAAGCTCTTAAAAATTTTAAGCCTTTAACTGTACCTTTCTAAATCCAAGAGGAGGTGTTAGCCACCTTATCAATTTCAAGCAAATTCTGGTTAGGGAAGTATTTATCTTTCAAAAAGAGGGTAAGTAAACTGTTTGGATTATTTAGAATTCTCCAGCCCAGTTTGAAAATAAAAACTCTATTATACGCATGAGTGTTTCTAATACCCAAAACCCCATTTAGTTTAGACTTACCCAGATCTTCCCAGGATCTAAAATATGTCGTCCTCTTAGGATTATGTTTAGCCCACCAGAAAGTTCGCTGAATAGAATCTAACTTGGAGGTAACAGTCTTCGGAAGTGGAAAATAGGCTAAATGATAAACTGATAGAGTAGACAAGACATGCTTAGTTACCACTGTTCTACCAACAACATTAAGATTGGATTTTTTTGAAGAACCCAATCTAGCATACAGATTTTCAATAAGAAAAGTAATCGAAGCAGTTTTATTCTTTCCAATAAAAAGGGGAGTTCCTAAATATTTCTCTGCATTACTAAGAAACTTCATTTTAAGGGTCCTGGCTAAAAAAATTATATGCTTATGATGCATTTTCCCACTTGTAATGAAGCCTGATTTCTCTAAGTTTATAGCCTGACCTGAAGCCTTATAGCTCATTTGGATACTGAATAAAAAGTAACTTTTTAACTTCTCAAAGTCAAAAAGTCGAAAGTAAGGTTGGATAAATAAAATAGATCGACTTATGGAAGCTACTTATAAGTTGAAAAGAAGCTCCGTGAAGAAGCAAAAAAACTGACTTCTCAATTATGAAAGAAGTAACTTCTGGTGGGACCCGTATTCATAAATCTCTCATCTTTATCGGTTTCTCCCCCTTCTTCTTCCTTCCTTTTCCGTTCTTCCGTCTCCCTTTCTCTAATAGAGAACTTAATCCTAAAGAAAATGAAGATTCAAATCTCATGTAAATTTTTTCATTTTACCGGTAGTTTTGGTATTCTTCTTACAATATATTTCTTCTAATATTTTTATTGACAGAAATATGGACTGGATCTCGAACCTTAATCAAATAAAAATTAATTTTTATTGTGGTCGCAACAAAAATCAATATGGTGATCAATCAGAAAAAATAATCAATGGGTTAGGAAACATTACGACAACCAAACTTTAAGAGGGGTAGATTTTAATTTCTATATTTGATTACTTGCCAAGAATATAAAATCAAATCTTGGAAAGATGAAGCTGTTGACGATATGAATGTGGAATAATACGCATTAGTGTTCAGATGTACAAATTCAATTTTAGTTTTCCCCACGTTTGATAGAACGGATCTAGTTATTAGTGTTCAGTATGGAATCGATTTATTAAATGGTTTAGAAATGGTTTGCAACTGATGAATACAAACATGTATTCTTAAGTTTGATCGAACATACACTTTTAAGTGAATTTAAATGATCATTTTGTGATACGAAAAATCCGTGATTTTGTGTGTTTTGGCTGAATCGAAGCATCCATATTTTGATCTTGTGATCATCGAAGGTCTGCTGAAAATGTAAACATGAAATTATCAGATTTCGTTTGCCAAACTTACTTAATTGCTTTTTAGCTTATAAGTAAGGGATTTGCCAAACAAACTTTTTTTACTTTTGTCTTCTTAGAAGTGCTTCTGCTTTTCATAAAATGACTTCTTGCTTCTACTTTTGTATCCAAACATGCTATTAGTGAAAACATTAATGACATTGAGAAGATTCTTGGCATGGGAAACTGAAGCCTTGGAAAAAAACATACAATCATCTGCGAAAAACAGGTGAGAGATAGAAGGTCTATTCTTTGTGAATTTAAAACCTTGTATCAATTTATCTTCTTCAGCATTTAAGAGCAATTGAGATAAGACATCCATACAAAGAATAAATATATAAGGTGACAAACAATCCCCTTGTCTGATTCCACGAGTAGGGAAGAAAGATTCTCCCGGAGAACCATTAACTATAACTGAATATGAGACTGTACTAATACACTGTAAAATCATTTGACACCACTCTTTCGAGAAACCTAATTTTTTAAAGACTGCTATTATGAAAGGCCACTTAAGTCTGTCAAAAGCTTTAGAAAGATCAATCTTAATAACTAGATGACCAAATTTAGAGTTCTTTTTTTCTTTTTAAAAGAGTGAAGAATTTCCTGAGTGATGACCACATTGTCATGAATATGTCTATTAGCTACAAAGGAAGACTGAAATGGCGAAATAAAAGAGTCCATAAGCGGCTTCAAACGATTAGTAAGAATTTTTGAAATGATTTTATACACAGAGTTTGATAAACTTTTGGGCCTAAAATCATGAGGGGAAGAAGCATTCTTAGTTTTAGGAATTAAAGAAATAAAGGAAAAATTGATCTGCTTCAGAAGAAATCTATTAGTGAAAAAAGCCTGAACATGAGAAACCACCTCAGATTGGACAATTGGAAAAAACCCGCCTGAAAGCCATCAGGTCCCGGAGAACTCCAAGAAGCTAAAGAATTTACCGTATTTCTAATTTCTTCGGATGTGGGGATGAAAATCAAGGAAGTATTAACTTCTTCAGATATTTTGGGATGGACAAACCTTAGAGCTTCTTCAGTGTCTTTATTACCCGTATTAGAAAAAGTGAAAATTTTCTTAAAATGTTTAGCAAACATCTGATCAATTTTTTCTTTGTTTTCTAACCAATTACCTTGTTCATCCCTAATGGTGTGAATGGTACTGTACATATTTCTAAGTTTAACCGTATTATGGAAAAAACTAGTATTCCTAACATATTGAGTAAAATAATTTATTCTAGATTTCTGCTCATAGAAACTATGTTCAATCTCATACCAGTAGTCAAGTTATTTAGAATAGTTCAGGATATACTCACCAATCTGAGGCGAGTAAGGCATTCCTTGAAGTTTTTCTAATTCCGAGTTTAGCCTGCCAATAGTAGTATTAATATGCCCAAAAGAATTAATGTTCCACTTACTGAGATCAAATTTAACATTCTTAAGCTTATTAACCACAACAAAAGTAGGAGAACCCTTGACCCTCTTAGACCAAGACGAATTCAAAACTTCTTTGAATTCAGGATTGATTTGCCAATATTTGACGAATTTATAAGGGATATTAATGTTCCGCTCCCAGTGAAAACATTTGACTAACACAGGACTGTGATCCGAATAAATTCTTCCCAAATTAGTAACTCTAGTTTGAGGAAGAACAGTAACCCATTTATCGTTTATGAAAGCTCTATCTAACTTTTCAAAAATCAATTCACTCGGTTTTTTAAATCTTCTACTGCACCAAGTAAACGGATTTCCAAAAGAGAAAACCTCATTCATATTCATGCTTAGAAGTATTTCCCTAACGAAATTGGGAGCCAAGGAACTGTTCAGATTACCACCTTGTTTTTTCGAGTTATGCATTATGAAGTTAAAATCTCCCAACAACAGCCAGGGATTGTTATTGTTATCATTCATCTCACTAAGAAAATTCCACTGGTTCCTGATGGAAGGCATATTTAAGGAACCGTAGATAAAAGAGATCACACAATTCTTGATAACGGGTGTAATATCACACAAAACATGAATCATGTTCAGAGAATAAACTAACACTTCAATACTGGATTTTTCAAAATACCCAAAGGCCAAACCCCCCGATTTACCAACAGCAGGAAGTATAATCCAAGAATCAAAAGGCAGATGGTGTGTAAATTTTCTAACAGTATCAGCATCAACCATTGTTTCTAGAATGCATAAACAATCAAATTTATACTTCCTATATAGGCTGAATAAGTGTCTCCACTTCTTATCAGAACAACAACCATTAATATTCCAACTTAAGTACTTCATTATGAAAGCAGAAAAGGAAGATCATCTAAAAGAACCAGCTAACAAGAGAAAGATTAGAGTAACAACCACAACAGATGGGTCAAGAAACAGAACAGTAAGGTAGCTAAGATAGTAATTTTCAAAAGAACACGGTGATCAATCACAAATAAATCAACCAGTAATAAAGGGAATGCAATTCAAAAAAGTGAAAGAAGCAAGAGAAAAGACTGTAAAAGAGGAAAGGGAAAAATATATATAGGCTAGAGTAAACAAGGGACTTACAGGATCACAGGCCGGAGAGTCATCTGCTGCCATTTGGTCTGAGTCAAGCATCATGAGATCCATCTCCCTCTAAAACTTTGCATCTCAAATGACCGGTTCTGGTGGAAGGGAAGAAAGGGGCATTGGTTCAAGAATAATATTGTCTAATCCCTCATCAGCATGATCTGAACCATTCACGAGCTCAAGGCTAGTTTGTTGGAGCATAAATTCATCCGAGGTAAACTTCATTTCTGAAGCATCTCCAAAGACAAAGCTTGAAGAGGATACTACTGTCTGAGTGACAGTAGAACTCGAAGAAGACCAGTAGAAATTTCCTCCTATTGATCCCATACTTGATGATTCTCCCGCATTCCCAAAATTAAAAGCCAAATATGAGGGTGGTGTGAAAGGTGGCAAAGAAGAAGCTGGAGGCCAGCGAGGTGTTGGCATGAAAGAAAAGAAAGAATCAGTAGCAAAAGCTTCCAGATGATTAGGCTCATTCTCAAATCGAGGTCCTTTTCCTTTTCTGTCCACATGATTACTAAAGGAGGCTTGACCATTGAGAAAATTCGGAGGAGGGGAGGCAGCACGAGTAGAATTAGGTTCCCTAATAGTTAAAGCAGGGGATGTGGGCCTCACAGGTCCAAAATTTAGAGAAGAAATAGCGGAATCTCTATTACCTAAAATGCCAACCGACTGAATACAAACTGAAAATGCCGAAGGCCTGGAGTGTTCTTGTTGAGTTTCGGTCTGCATTCCAAAATTTGTTGATGTTGGTATGGAAGAGGAATGACCTGTTGCAACACTTCTCCTTGAATTTGTGACTGCAATATGAGAAGCACGAGGGGAAGGAGCAGGCAAGGCTCTGACCGAGATTCTTGAAAGAATCTCCCTACACTTATCCTCATCATGGAAAAGCACAAAACATTTTTTGCAGGCACGAAAAGGGAGTTTTGGATAAAAAGCATTCATATAGTAAGTCTTACTATTGGTGTTAAAGACTACCTTCCTTGCCAATGGATAGTGCATTGGAACCATCAATCTAGCCTCATAATTGTTGCATGCTGGAGAATCTGCAGAAACAAATGCTCCTATTTGGTCCAGAACATCTCGAACCATACCTTTGTTCACCAGGTCAGATGGGATAAAGATTTGCTCTGGCATGAGAGTGGTATTCCAGACAAGATCAAAAACAGATTCCAATCTTTACAGATGCTGTACTACAAAAATTTGACCAAAAACTAGTGTTGGCCTAGCAGCATATGCAATATCCCTGTCAGAACTTTTCTTAAACATAACAACAAACAAATTTCGATAGCGCATTTCCTGAGAAAAGGGTTTTGCAAGTTTGAAGTCAGTAGATGGAATAGTCCAAGCCCTATTAAGTTGATGCTTCACTGAGGTTTTGTAGTAGCTATGAGTATTATCACAAAGCAAAGTAGCAAAGGTAAAAGGAAATTCTTCGAAATCTTCATCCAAATCTAAGACTCTAATTTGATCAGGAGAGAAAGCCATTTCCAGAAAACTGAATTGAAAATCTTTAGAAGAATAGGTAATTTTGCTAAGGAGAGGCTGTGTTGAGAAAACAAGTAAATCCAACCTGCATATAAATAGTCACAATTTTTACTAAACCATAACTGATGTCTTGGAACTATAAGGTTAGAGTGCTGCAGTAATGACTTATCTGAGTCCCAAAGAATAACCCCTTTAATGTCAGGCATCTTAACATGTAATTATGCTATATCAATTCTTCAGAAGATCAAAGAGCAGCTGGGAAGGATAAGAATGTTGCCAAGTGTTTGAAAAAATCTGATGAAGCCTCCCTTAATCAGAGCGAGTTAAGAGCAGAATAATTTTTTTTAAATCTCTCTTAATTAAGAATTATAACTAAAATGAAGATTAAAGAAGTAACACAACTTTTGATGATTAACCAACTTGTTTTTCCCACCAAAAAACGCCATTTTTTTAAAAGTAAGATTTATCTTCTTAGCTTATCTCTCAGTATCAAAGATTACCATCATTAAGATAAGACTACTCAATACATAAAATTGGCCTGAGAGCCAGCTGAGAAGACAACAGAGAAGAAACCAGAAAAGTAACAGATTCCTTGCTTGTAATCAGAAAAAATCAAATCCCTACTAGAGTAAGATCTCAGAACCCCCAAAACTTGAATAACAAAACTTCAATTCTTTATATAAAGCTGGCAGCCTTGAAGAATCAAATCAAACCAATTAACAGGGAATCTAATGAACCAAACCCAGACCGGGGAACCCCTTCTCTATCATACCAGTTTCAGTAAAAGCATATCTCATGATGATGCCTCGAGAAACCCTAAGGCAGCGCCTCCCTCAACCCATGACCTACAAATTAGAAAACCTGGAACTCAAACAAAGAGAGAATTATCAATAGTTCAGAAAAAAAGAGTAGCTAAAATTTAAACATCCGTGATTTTAATCAGTAAAGAAAGGGATAATCGCAATAACAGAAAAATAGTGAAATTAGGGCAAAAATTGAAAAAACCTAAGGCAACAAAAATGAAAAACTATGAAGTTATAGTAAATAAGAGAAAAGAGTACATAGATTTGACAGAGATTAACCAAGAAAACCTAAGGAATCATCTCAAAATTATCAGAGAGTTTGAGGGTTGACCAAGTCAACGTCGCAAGAAAAATCGCCTTGACTTTCTCCGCTCCTCATTCGAAAGAGTCACCAGGAAGTGAAAACTACAGTCAAACCCAATTCTCAGAATTTTTTCAGTGACAAACCCACCTTCAAAAAAACTCACGCTCGCACCCATTTTTGAACAAAAAATTAGTCTCAAACCCATATTTTTTAAAATTTCTTTCCTCGGGTTTTTTATTTTCATGACTTCCTTCTTCCTCCGTTTTCTCTCTTTTAATTAAGGAAAAAGGTTTTTGTTGAATCAATGTTAAACCGATTTCGATCAGTTACTGAATAACAACGATTTGCATGAGAGATCATAGTAATCTCTGGGTTTGTTGGTAATCAGGAGGAGAACCTTTGTTGAGAAATTTAATGATGCAGAAGTTGAGTGTAAAACCACTAAGAATAAAACAAACGAGGAATACCAGTAGCAGGGCTATGTCTAAGTTGAAATCTGCTCTGCTTTCGAACGGAGACCATTCGTTCTTTGGGATGTTAACATCATCGGTATTAGATGTTGCCGATATAGATAGGGAGAGGGGCGGTTCATTTTGATATGCGACTTTCCTAACTGCTGCAGATGCTGTTTCTAGTGACGCCATTACTAGCTAAGGAAGCTCTAGAGAACAAGAGTGAATTAATCTGTGAAAATCACAGTGTGATATGACTTTTGATGGTAGTGGTTTTGCTTTGGAATGGATGTAATATATATATATATATAATTGTTAGGGTGACGAAGAAAAAGATAAAATTTTAAGAAAGTGGGGTTTGACGTTTTTCTGTCATCACTACTAAAAGTAACTGATATGATTCTAATGAGAAAAAACAAACAACTTGGAAACTGAAACTAAATCCACTGCTTGCAGTTGTTTTCCAATCTGTGAATTTTGTTTTCACTGTGTTGTTTAAACGTTGTTGCTTTTTTCTTTTTCTTTTTTGATGACAAAGATTAAACATTTGTTGATTCAGATATTGGTATGCCTTTCGGTGATATCCCTATTGCCATTCAAGACATCCTGCAAATCATGGCGAGCAACCAAAAAAAAGAATGCAGTTCAGGTTTACACTGTGCATACTAATTCTTGGAGGTGGTGCGTAAACATTGATTTACATTCTTATTATATTTCAAGGAATAATGGTCTTAATCAAGGAGTGTACGTGTATTGGTAGTGACACAACGGTGATATCATTTGATTTCAGCAATGAAACTTATAGAACTATACCAGCTCATACGGATGATGTTCGGCTAGATTTGGTCATATTGGTGTTGGTGTTTGGTCATAATGGTTGAATAATTTGTTATGCAGATATGAAAATGGTTGCATAACTTGTTATGCAATCCAGAAAACGGTTGCATAACACGTTATGCATCAATTTTTTTGTCACTATTAAAACCAACAAAAACAAAGACTGCATAACTTGTCATGCACTTACAATAATATCTGCATAACATGTTATGCATTCGCAAAAATAAATGCATAACCTGTTATGCATCCTAAAATACGGCTGTATAATGCATTATGCGTCAAGAAAATTGTTGCACAATCTTTTATGCACCGAGAAAATAGATGCAAAATGCTTTATGCATCTATTTTTTATGCACGCACTAATACAATGGCTACATAACTTGTTATAGATGCATAACTTTGTTATGCAGTGGACAAAATGGTTGCATAATTCGTTATGCGTCTGCAGAATGTGTTATGCATCGTTTTTGGTGGCTGCATAATGGTTATGTATCAAGTTTTCGAAAAATTTGCCTCAAGTGATGATCACCTCCGATTTTTCGTGAAAAACAAAAATTTGATATTCTTGTTTGTACTCGTTGCGTAGCTCTCTTAAAAATATTTCCAACGATATAAAATTTGTAAAAATCCAAGGCGCGAATTTTTAGATATGTTATATCCAAGTTGCATTGCCAATTATACCCCTGATGCATAACCTGTCATGCGGATGCATAATCAGTCATGCATACATTTTTAATAATTTCATATAATTATGGGTGTCACTATACCAAAAATTAATTGTGGGCTATATTTTTTTTTTGGGTCTCCCCTAATTTCCCCCACCTGGAATCCAATCCGACTTCTCTCAGTTGCAGGCCTCTCACTCCTCAGTATATTTTTCTTTTGTAGGCCCCAATCGACTTCAATAATTTGGCATTTACTTTTTCCACCTCATTAGTAAAACTGGTACTCATAGCCCCCATCGGCCATCAACTATGTGAGTATAGCAGCGTGAACCGCAAACCAGTTCTTTTTAGAAAAAGAAGAAGAGTAAACCCATTCTTTCCGTTTAGAAGAAGATGTGGAGGATCATTGGATCATCAATGGCGGGGCTCTGTAAATCACAGAAAAAACAGTTGCAATCTTTGCTTTTCAGTAATCAAACGCTACTTATCTTGCACTTGCATCAGAAATCCAATCTTCATTATCATTTTACAACTAGGTATCTTCAGCTTCCATCATTTTATCATTTTATAAATGCTAATTCAATGCTTATTATTTATCTTATGTGCATAAATCAAAATGGGTTTTTGTTATACCACCATGTTTCTGTAACCCTCATTTATATTTCGTAAATCCCTCATGGTGTTCACTATATTGTCTCAGTGAAATACAATTCTAATGATCTAGTTAGTTTCTCCACTTTTTATGATTACGAAGGTACATTATGTTGTATAGAGAAAGGTAAAATACCAAATTTGTGCTCCTTTTAATCTTACAGTACAGTAGTCCATATTTTTTATGCAAGGTGGTTGGTCAAAATTCAATATATGGTACTCTCAGTGAAGTGGGAAGAAGAGCCTGCAGTCGTCTTTTTGTTAGTTTCTCTCAGGTAAGGTATATGGCAAATGAAGCTACAGGACCTGTAGGTAATGATTCTAAACTACATGGAGCAGCAAGTGATGGGATTGAGAATGAGAATGAAAAGGTGAAAAGGAAGAAGCTGAAAGGAAAAAGAGCCATTGTGAAGTGGCTGAAGAATTTCAGATATAAGAAAAAGAAAGAGTATGAACGAATGACAGCTGAAGAGAAAATATTATATAAATTGAGGAAGGTGAGCTTCGCACTTCTTAATCATTTTCTTTTATAATTCTGATATGCTAGGTCACTTACCCATCATGGTGCACAATGCATAGACAGAAATCATTCTATTTCTTCTTTTATTGTGAAAACAATAAAAAAAAACCATTACGTTTGAACTTGGTTTGCCTTACAGCAGCTTCAGGGTTTAATTTTCTTGGGTTGTCTTCTAAATCAAATGCCAATTTCTATATCTCTTTCTCTAATTATACTAATGCTGATGTAAATCTTTGACCCCATTAATGATACTAGGCTAGAGATAAAGAGTCTAGACTCATGGAAGCTCTCAAGAAAATTGAACCTCCAGATTCAGAAGCAACCCATGATCCTGAAATATTGACACCAGAGGAGCACTTCTACTTCTTGAAGATGGGTCTCAAGTGCAAGAACTATGTGCCAATAGGAAGGCGTGGGCTCTACCAGGGCGTAATCCTTAACATGCATTTACACTGGAAGAAACATCAGACGTTGCAAGTTATCGTGAAGACATTCACACCGGAAGAGGTCAGGGAGATTGCATGTGAGCTGGCTAGGTTGACTGGAGGTATAGTGCTTGACATACACGAAGATACCATCATTATGTACAGAGGGAAGAACTATTCTCAACCACCAACAGAGATTATGTCTCCCAGGATAACTCTCTCGAGAAAGAAGGTAAATTACCATGTTGGCGTTTTCACTTACCAAATCAACTGATATGAAAATGTTTTCCCAGTTCACTTTGAGGTGTCTAACAAGTTTAAGTTTAACATGATAGCTTTTTTATAGTTTAACAGCAAATCTTGTTTAGTTTAAGTCAATCATTGATTAGCTTAAGTTATGCCAAACTAGCGATAATCCAGATTAAGGTATAATTAACTTGCTATAATGTTTTAAGTATATTCCAAAGGTTATCAACTTGCTATAATGTTTTAAGTATATTTTATGATGTTAAGGATCTGAAAGTCCAACATTACAAACCTAGGTGGATAATGGAACTATAACAGGAGACCTTAAAAATCAGCAAATGACCAACTCTAACTGTCCATTGCGTACCGCCAAATCTCCGTTCTGATTGGTTACAAGTTACAACACATGACAAAAGCACAAATTTTATAAGTACTCTGCTGCACTCGGGAATATAGCTCCCCCTTGGTGGTTAACTTTGAATGTTAACTGACCCATCAGCAAGTGGCCTTCCCATTCCTTGAGGGAGGAGTTGGTTATGCTATATTGGAGTGGGAGGAGAATATTCCTTTGCTGGTTTTACTTACTGTAGATAAATCTTTATTCAGTAACAAAATAGAATACATCACACTGAGTTATGAATTTTTCGTGCTTTAAATAACTCCGTTATCTCGCAATAAATTTCATTTTCTTCTGGGTCTGGTTTAAAAATTCAAAACATGTTCTTACCTTGGCGAGTAAAAAGGTCGCCTTGAAAAGTTTGAGGCGGAAACCATTGGTTGGTGGTTAGAGTTGTCTCCTGTTAGGTGGTCTTTCTTTCTGTAGTGACTTAGTGAAAGAAGGGCTTTATGATCCCCCAACATAATCACAAAATCAGGTAAAATTACCCTCAGGGATGTAAAAGTCGACCTTCCTAGTTAACATTAATTATGGAGTTCCTAATTTGAGCTTGACTGTTTTCTCTGAATATGTAGGCCTTGGATAAATCCAAATATAGAGATGGTCTTCGGGCCCTCAGACGGTTCATTCCCAGGCTGGAACAAGACCTGGAGTTACTTAGGGCGCAGGCAGTGTGTAGAGAAACTAAACCAGAGATTCCAATGGAAAGCCAGGAGGAGACTAGGTCTGGAAGCATTAATTACGGACGTGATTCCAACCAATTTATGGAGAGCTCTGCACACAACTTGGCAAATATAACAACTGGATATGAGGAGTTGGACGAGAAAGAATCAGGAATGACAGAATCAGAAATTACGTCAGACTCTGAAGGAGCTTTATCTGATATATTTGAGACAGATACTGATGAGGATGACAATGAAGAGGTTGCAGCAAGGGTGAAAGAGAAGCCTAATCTTTATTTGGATGAGTTTGAAAAGTTTCCAACTGCGGACAGAGAGACAGAGGATTTTGAAGAGTATATTCGTCGGATCTCTGCAGACTCAAAGAAGACTGACCGGTCAGAGAAAGATGATGTGAAATTACCTGACCTTGATGAGGTCGACAGGATATTCCTAAGTGCCGGCTCACTATTGAAGAAAAAGAAGACTCAAAATAAGTAACTAGTCAGGTGCTTATAAAACTTGGCAAAAAGTGTTGCAATGTTCTAATCTTACAGGAACAAAATTAGTCGTTTAATTTACACTAGATAGTGCAACATTCCTTATGCACCACCATCATCCCCATGTTAATCTTGTATTTTGGATACAGATGTGTTTGTAATCTTCGTCTCCCTTGGTATGGTTGTTCTATGCAAGTCCGAAGTTAGAAATTTTCGCCTCTATGGTCACAGAAATTCCTGATTTTGTGTTCCTGGTACTGGGAGGAGTGATTTTCTCCTTCATGAAGTTTTAGTTCTTTAACAAGATTCATGTCAATATTACAACAGAGGTAGTTTTTTGTTATTGTCGACAAGTTTTTTTCCTGTAGGGATCTCTCAGGCGTCTCACCTAGTAGTTATCCTTGGGGGTTAAGGTGGTGATGTCTTGATTGCAAGATTGGTTTTCTTCGTTCGTGTCTATCACGCTCTGTGTAATTTGTTAATTGACTCAGCTTTCTGAATCTGAGGATAAGGAGACCCATTTGGTAAGTTAAAATGCTTGTGAGAGTGGTGATTGTAGATTGTCTGCAGCAGTAAGTTCTAAGACATAGGTTGTCTGCAGCAGTGAGTTCTAAGAGACTAAGACATTGATAACAGGTTGCCCTGCAACAGTGAGTTCTAAAACAGATATATGGCATGGCTTTTTCACTACCCCTTCTTACAATGTATTATCACTACCCTTCTTACAGTTTCTTTTATAATTACTAGGCATGGCTTTTTCTCTTACAGTGTATATTTACTCGTCGGATCATAGTTATCCCTGAGCCTTGAACAAGTATATGTCTTTGCAGACCACCAGGGAATCTCCATACAAAATGAATGCCACCAACATCACAAGAGTCTAATACTACCTCTGTCAAGCACAAGAATGTGTATACACGCGTGTTCCAAAATGGATTAACCTCAAAAGAAAAGAAAAATGAAAAAAAAGACAGACCCTCAGTTTCTAATTCAGATCTGCAAACAAGTCTAAAACATAGTACATTATCAGCTGAACACTGCCCTCCTCTAATGTGTGTGAATATGCTTTTATTAAATTACCAAGTCTACTTCAATCAATCAACTCTGAGTAAGCGATTCATGACATTGCTTACATAATTTGCAAGAACCCCATTTGCAAGTACTCATCTTCTTAAGTGCTAACTCTTTACTTCAATTTGTTTAGGTTGTTGAGGGATCAGAAGTCCAAGACCTTCCTTCTGGCCGTCAGTTTTGATTGCCGGATTGCTGTATTTTCTAGCCAGAAATGCTGGGTTAGACGTCAACACCCTTAACTCAGATGAGTTTCTGTTTATCTCTAAAACTTCAGGCAAACCATCACCACACCCTTTTGACATACCCACATCAATCCGGATCGCCTTATTCTCACATACACCATTAATCCCTACCTGCTGAATAGTGTGTCCCATAATCATTCTTTTCGCACCAGGAATCGTTGCAAGAACATGTTCTAAAGCTGAACAATCACAATTCTTGGCCTTCTCTTCGGAAAATCTCCTCAGCCAGACCACAGACTCTCGTCCTCTAAGATAACCTGGTGAAAGTCTCCCTTTCAACCCATTAACCCAATCTCTTACTTCATTATTAATCCTCTCTAACCCATACTCTACATGGTTTTTCAACAGCCCTCCATGGACAAAAACTGAATCACCAATAACAAGAATAGTCGGATTCTCCGAAATAAAGCGTCCAGAAATTGGACCATTTGGACGCAATGCAGCAATTCTATTCCTAAATCCTTCGTGAAATTCTTTTCTGATTCCAGGAAAAACATTAGGAACCCCCTTATAAATATCATCATTATTATCGATTCCACTACATAAATTTTTCATAGAATTACCAATATTAAACCAGCTAGTCCAAACCCTAAACTCATTCAAACTAGCTGGTGTTACATACCTGAAATCACCATCAACATTCATAATCTCATGATTCCCATTCATTGTAATAATCAACCCACCAGATTTCAAAGCTTCATGCTTTAATTTCTCAAGAAAATAAAGGATTTTGATTTCATCATCACCACGATCAAGGACATCACCAATTTGAACAACAGTGGTATTACCACCAATCCATCGATCAGAATCATCTATTAATCCAGCAAGTTTAAAGGATTGTTTAGATTTTTCTAAATCTCCATGAAGATCTCCAATAGCTATAAGACGATCAGGAGAAGTGTATCTAGTTTGAACTGAAGTTAGGGTTTGTTTTGGTTTTTGTGGTAAGATGAATCCACTGAAGGCGTAATCAACAAATGTATCAACGAATGATGTGAGAAGCTGAGGTACTTCTCTGCATATTGTTGCTGGCTCACTCATCTCTGCTCTCTTGTTATTGAATTTCAGAGGTTTTAAGGATGAAGAGGAGAGTTGGAAAAATTCGAAGTCTGAATGTCTGACCAAGTGACGGTGAGTGGCTGAATATATGATTTTTGTTAGAGGGAGCGAAAATCGTAATTTACTTGCTGAACAGAACTAGTTTTAGAAAATTATTTGAAATGGACAAAAATACCCTAATCAACCCCACATTATTTGCGAACACAAATCAAAATGAATTAACCACTGGTCAACTTGTTCCTCTCGTCTTCCCATCACCCTTGCCATACTATAATCAATAAAATCTAGAAAAGTAATCAATTCGTTTAACCCGGCGAAAGTGAAATTCATATTTCGATACTATAATCATTACGCAATATATCTCAATTGTCATCATGATCCAGCAACAATGGATTTTAGTCGACGTAAGGAAAATGACAAGGACAGATCACTAACGGATTGATGAAAACATTAGCTGGAGTCTGAATATCGATGAAACATTAGTTGTGTAGCAAGAAAAAGTCATGAAAAGTGATCCATTTTTAACAACTTGTTAAAACGAAGTTATGTTTCCATTGCTTATAAAAGAAAGTAGATTTCGAGTTCACTGAATATAATGAAGAGCGGAACGACGAGAGGGATTGTCAACCATCGATAACGGTGGTACGGGATATTACAGAAGTGGACGTCGGAGACTCGGAGGTGGTGGGAAGAAGAAGAACGACAAGAGGGTTAGGTTAACTCATTCTCACCGTGAAATGTGTGAAGAACTTGTATGGTTGATTAGGGTAATTTTGTCCGAGTTGAGTAATATTTTAAAATTAGTTTTACTCCGCGAGTTAACTACGAGTTTCGTTTTTCTCGGATCTCATTTTACTCTTCCTCTAACAAAAATCGAATATATTGGCAAAAAGGGGATCCGAAGGGTTTCAAAGGCAAGGTTTTATATTTACACCTAAAAGGCAGTCGACCCCAAATCCGTCGGCATTATGTGTGCATAGATAAGGCTTCAAAAGTGAAAAGCATAAACCACTTGGGAGAATCAACCATATTAAAACTCTTACAAATTCATTCTAAGTAGCAGCGGTTTAAAACTCTTACAAATTCATTCAAAGTAGCAACGGTAAGGCGGGTTCCTACGGGCACCTGCTATCTTCAAAGTAGCAATGGTAAGGCCGGTTCCTACTAGCAATGGCTATTTTTTCCATGTGGAAATTATATAAATATCCCTTGTTTTGACGGGCTTTACAAATACCCCTAAAACATAATAAATATGAATCATATTTTGGGGACCTATGTTTTTTTGGGGGACTATTGATTTTTAAGGCCACCCTATCCTACAATGATAAGGGGTGTCATAAAGTCATGAGTTTACCAATTTGACCCTTACCCTATTTAACATTAACCCACCACCCCCGATTACCACCACCACCAACCACTGATTACCACCACCTCCTCCCACCACCACCACCACCGATTATCACCACCACCTCCTCCCACCACCACCACCCACCATCACCTCCGATTATTGAGTGAGTAAAGTGGTACAAGAAGAAGAAGATGGAGAATTTTTTTATTTTGAGATGGGTGAATATGGAGAAAAAACATCCTCTGGGTACCGAAGTATGCTTGTAACTTAGTGAATGTTGCTATAAACGTCCTAAAATATCTTGAAAATCAAAATTGTAACAAAAAAAATTCAACCAAGTCAACAAAGTTCGGTTTTATTATAAGAAGAACATGTAACCGAACTTTTTGCAAATGCAGTTCGGTTAATAAATCCAAAATCACAGGCAACCGAACCAGAGCTTTAATGGATTTTTTGTTTGTTCGGCTAGCTGATGAAAAATCAAATGTAACCGAACTACTGTGCTATATAGAGAAGAGTTCGGTTTTGAAATTATTTTTGCGAGTTAACCGAACTCATTTACAGAGGTATGTTCGGTTGGTTCGCAAACTTCAACGCAACCAAGTTCCTAACCGAAATGCAGGTTAAAAGTAACCTAGTGTTAGAAGTTCGGTTGGTTCGCAAACTTCAACATATTTTGCGAATCAACCGAACTGATCTTATATATGCATATATATGCAATTAGGCAAACGTTTAGTTAAAGTAAAAACTTAACAATTTTTGCGATCCAACCGAACTGCACTTGCAAATGCATATATGGAATTATCCCATAGTTCGGTTAAAAGTATCTTTTGCGAATGAATCGAACTCTGAGTTCGGTTCATAAAAAATTAATTCGTGATAACCGAACTTTGAGTTTGGCTGAGACTTTTTTTTTTCAACGTAACCGAACCTGTCTCTGAAAAAAAAAACTCCATTAAACCTCTCCGCAACTTCCATTTTCAAATCATTTTGATGACTACTTCTCATTTTTTCAACCAAAAACGAACGACAAGCAATGTGTTTGTGAGAATATCTTTGTTAATGTTTGTGATAAATGGGATTTGTCCTACTCATATCTTTTTTGCAGATGATATGTTCTTATTCTGTAATGGTGATCTTAGGAATATAAGAAGATTGATGGAAACTTTAGTAAACTACCAAAGGTCCTCAGGTCAAAAAATCAGTGCAGATAAGAGCAAGATATTTGTGGATGGAACTTCTCTATCTAAGAAAGAAATTATTGCCAAAGAATGTGATATGAAACTTTCTACTTTCCCTGACAGATATCTAGGTGTTATTCTATTCCATGGAAGAGTTAAAACTAATCATATTTGGGGTGTAGTGGAGCAAATACAAGGATATCTTGCAGGATGGAAAGGAAAAATGCTTGCATTTCAGGAAAGACTCACCTTTATTAAAACAGTACTGTGCAACATCCCTGTTTACAACATGTCAATATATATATGGCCAAGAAGAGTTATAGCTGAATGTGAAAGGATTATTAGAAACTTCTTGTGGATAGGAGATCCAAATACAAAAAGATTTTTCACTCTCAAATGGGAAAAAGTCTGCTCTTCATTAGGAGAAGGGGGTCTAGGAATCAAAAGGCTGGAAGTAATAATTAAATCTCTACTGATGAAGTTATTTTGGAAAGTACAGCAAGGAGAAGAAGATTGGTCCCTGTTTTTTCAAGCTAACTTTAAAAATAAAGATGGTAAATGGATTTCTTACTACAAACAATCCTCCATATGGCCAGGTCTAAAAAGTGTCATGACTGAAGTTCAGAATCATACAAGATGGATAGTGGGTAATGGTCAAGAAATAGACCTATGGAATGATGTTTGGATAAAGGATAAATCATTAAGTAACCTCTTCCCTGACAATGAGTTTATAAAGCAACATCACCTAAAAGTAAATTCAATTTTGGTGAATGGAGAGTGGAAAATTCCAGCTGAAATGCTTCAATTCTTTGATACTCAAGAACTACCTGCTGTGGATGGTCAAAAGGATAGAAGAATATGGATCTGTACAATTTCATGTAATTTCAGTGTTGCTTCAGCTGTTAACAGTATAAGATGCAGATATCCCATTAATAATGATTTAAAAAAACTCTAGAAATCTGGAATCCATCCAACAGTTGCTGGTGTTGTATGGAAAATAGCAAGAGAAATCTGTGCTACTGATGATAAATTGAAGAAGAAAGGAAGAAACATTGCTTCAAGATGCTACATGTGCCTGAACTGTGAATAAAATCTTAATCATGTTCTGTGGGAATGTGAATGCAGTGTCCTACTTTGGACTTGGATTAGCAACATTTTTGGTTTCAGAAATCCAAGTAATTTTCATGACATACTAGGCCTAGCAAAACACAAAAGCTCAGTGATTAAAGAACTATGGTTAATAACAGCTTTTACCACTCTGAAGGAAATTTTGTTTCACAGAAACAGTCTGGTCTTTGATGAGGATGTGGAAGGCACTGAAACAATAAAAAGAAAAATCATATTTCTCACAGGGGAGTGTGAATTCAGACTGAAGGGAGTTATGAAAAATCAAGAATATGATCTTCAAATTCTAAGTTTTTTTGGAATCAAATACAGGCAGACTTACAATGTCAGTGTAAAGGAGATATTTTTCACATTACCATCAGCTCCTTACATCCAAATTTATTTTTATGGAGTATCAAAAGGTAATCCAGGATATGCAAGATATTATTGTAAGAAATCATTTGGGAGCTTTCTTAATAGCTAAGGCAGGAGGACTTGGATTGGCTACCAACTTTCTTGCAGAGATAATGGTTGTAGTATGTGCAGGTGAATGGGCTATATTGAACAACCAATTGCAGGTTAGATTCTATTCTGGTTCTCAAGCAGCAGTATTGGCAATACAAAGAAATAATCTTCAATGGCCTGTAGTAACCAGATGGAACCTAGTTTGTGCAAATCTCCAGAAATATGATATAATACTCGGCTACAGGGAAGTCAACTATAATGCAAACAAACTTGCAAAAGAGGGGAGTGAACTAAATAAGAACTGTGTTAAGATATACAATGAAAGTAATACTTTCATCATTGAGTCTCCCTCCCAACCATACTATAGATTCTATTGATTCAAAATAATTTCTGATGTAATGCCTTATGGCTATTGTAATCTGTTGCTCTGATAATTGATTAATAAAATTTTGATTTAGCAAAAAAAAAGTTAATGATTTAAATTAAGCTATATATATAGAGGTGGTGGTGGTAATCGGAGGTGGTGGTGGTGATAATCTGAGGTGGTGGTGGTGGTGGGAGGAGGTGGTGGTGGTGGTAATCGGTGGTTGGTGGTGGTGATAATCGGAGGTGGTGGTGGTGGTAATCGACGGTGGTGGGTTAATGTTATTTTTTACTTAATCATTTCACTAATCATAACCCAAAACTAATCAAAAGGGTAGTTTAGGTATTAATATAAATATCTAGATAAGGGGTGATCTACATTTATAAGGGGTGTCATACCCTAAAAAAAAAACGGACCTCACAAAAAAACAGAATCCCCAAAAAACGATTCATAAATATACCCATACCCATCCGAAAGCCCATTTGGGTCTATCAATATTTTTTGTTCTTTCCTTTTTTAACCTTCGGTTCTTATTCCCATCAATGGATTTAAACATCCAGAAATCCTAAATCGAAATCCTCGACCGTCATCTCCATCGCTACCATCACCATCTCCGTTGCTACCACAACCAACACTACCAGCATCAACACCAGTTCCACCACCACCATCTCCATTGCCACCATCACCAACTTATTCTCATTCCTTTCTACTAGTTTTTATAGTGATTTCAATTTTAGTGGAAGATTCAAGAGATCGAGAGAGAATTTCAAAATTTCTGGTAATTATCGAGGGTGAATTTGTTGCATTTTTTATTTATCTTGAAATCAAAGGTGAATTTGTTGCATTTTCAGATCGAAGAGATTTGATTATCTGAAAAGTCAAAGGTGAAGATTTCAGATAACTTTGCAGTTGAAATCAGATCAGGTATGAGTTTTGTTTCACTTTTAGGTTTTGACTATGATGTTTGGTGTTTTTTTTTTTTTTTTTTTTTTTTAATGATAACAACATTTTTGGTTCTGTTTTATTGTTTTGTATGTGTTCGAAATCGACTTGGATATGCTTGTTTATCTCTACCACATTCATATAACGGCTATCATTCTTTATCTATTTTACAGGTATGAATCCTATTATCTTGTGTTAATTCTGTTTATTAGTTTGATTTTGTATATACACAGTTCAAATTTACTTTAATTCAATTAAAGTATTTTTTTTTCTTGTGATTGTTGATGTTTTTTTAGAGTTAGGTTTAGGTTTTAATACCTGATACTACCAGTAGTCTTTTGGATACACAGTTGTTGAAATAAAAACACCATTGTTGTTGATTTTTCTAGTACTAGTTGAGAGTTTGTTAGTGATTTTACTAGTATCTAACCCGTGCTACGTGATGAGTGCCAAATATTGCATATTCATACACCTTTTCATTGGCACTTAACTCATCTTTCACGCTTCAAAGTCATATATTATCCCAAATTCTGCATTTTTACCATTTTCAAGAATAAATATTTGTATTAATTAATTTTGTGTTTTTAAGTACTAAATAAAGCTTGGAAGAATTGAGAAGACAAAAGAGAAGAAAGTTGGAAGCGTTGCAACCCGCTCGCGCATCAGTGGCAATCTGTTTACAAATTCATGGGATTAAACAACCCATGATCCAAAACCCAAGACCCAAATCCATTTCCACCTCACCCCCATTGGATTCTTTCCAAAACATCCACCTCACCCCCATTGGATTCTTTCTAAAACATCCACCTCACCCCCATTCTCTCACTCAATCACTCCCAATTTGTTTCCCACAACCAAATATATTCCATCAATTAAGAAAACATGTTTTGTTGAGTGGATGAGTGCCAAAATTCGGATCCAAGTGCTTGAGGAATTTTGTGTATAAATAGAGAGGGTTGTTGTGTTGAAAAACCATCCAAGAATAGCTTGTTCATGTTAGTTTATCAAATTTAAGTTTTGTTGTAATGTTCTTCATGTTCTAGTTTCATTTACTAGGGTTTAGATGAAGCCCTAATCTCATTGGTATGTATTCATATCTTGTATCTTGTTCTTGAAAGTTTAGAATTGTTTAAAGATATAATTTAATCCAAGTTTTTCAACATCTTGCTCTCACAATGTATGCCATGTATCCATTGTAGTTAGAATATCTCTATGTTGATTATGCTACAACTCATGCTTAACCAAATATTGATCTTTAGATTAGTTGTGCTTAATTAGACAATTAATGCTTTGGAGAAATACTTTAGTTGTGATTAAATTATCCATTGGAGAAACACCTTAGTTATACGGTAGACTTGAATCTACTATAAGGACAAGAATAATATTACAAGTTGAATGCATATCATAGGTTATTGGTGGATTTGAATACCCTAGTATCCATATTATCATTGTTTACATATCTTGTTATTTGCATCTTTTACTTTTATTATTTCAGTCACTTGAAAATCATATCGTCGTATCGACAAAATCAAACCCCTTTTGGTTACTCTCTGAATCAGGATTTAGAATCAACTTCTACACTCTCCAAGTCTCTGTGGTTCGACCTGTGTTGCTTGTCGACACTGTGCACTTGCAGTATACACAATAGTAGGTATCTTTCCGAGCCTACCACTACGCACCGGGACATGTGGGATCAGCTAATTTAGAGTGGCGGGGCTTCGCCCCGCGCCCGTGGTCAAATGCATTAGATTATTTTTGATTAGTCTTTGATTAGTTTGATCTTTTATAAAGGGATATGGAACTCTGATACCCTTTAGGTTTCCAATGATTTGATGATTTAAATTTGATATTATAAACCTAAATTCATGTATAAATTTTATAGGCAGATATTTTTTGTAACTCAAAAGAAATTGACTCCCTAGATTTTGGATTTAAAATAATTATTAAACTTGCTTATGAATATTTGAAATTAAACATAATTGCACATTTTTTTATATTTGGAAAAAAACAAAAAGAAACGTGAAACTCTAGAAGTGTGCATGCAGGGTTACTGCAGAGATACTTTATTTATGTCTAGATTTAGAAGTCGATTAATGTGACAATACTATGTTGAGTACGGTTTTTCTTATGACCTTGTTAGCATTACATGTTTGTTGGTGGTGTTTTAATTGCTTGTTAGATGTAGTTCCATGATACCACTTAATAGGTCTTATCCAAGATGGACACTGGTCCCCAAGAAAGAACACCATGATATAACACTGTTAATTATAAGATTCACATCCATTTAGTTTAAAATTTCCACAGTTCAAAAAAATTAGATAATATATTATCGGAGAATAATATTATGTTTCAAAAGCGGTGTGCCTAAAAATAAATGCTCATGCCATCTATAATCTCTATTAATAAGTAAACACTCTATTGCCTTCTTCATCTATCTCAACTAATAGTGCCATGTCAAGATCTTTCTCCATAATCTCGTCCATATCATCATCATGTTTATCCAATTTGATCAACGGTGACATGCCATCGTCGTTTTCTATTGTGTCATACTTTTAGTTTTTTACCAGGTCATTCTTAGTAGGTATATGGAGTTATTCTCTGTCAGGAGTTGTATTTACCTATTCATTTTTCTTTAATAGATATGCTTTCTCCAACACTGTCATGCGCTTTTAGAGTGAGATATATATTCTTAGAGTTTGAATTTAATGACCATTGATTTCCCTAATTGCAGTAAATATTTCTTCTACGCAGTCTGCCACGTTTTTCAGCAAAAAAAATTTATTTTTTAAGAGATTGCATTGTGCTTATCATAAACATTATAGTTACTTTACATCATCGAAAACAATTTTAAATGTATATTTAATCAAAATACTTTTATTCTTATCTTGAATGATGGCATAGATCCACTTGTTAATGCATTCCGCTCCATTTGGTTGTTAAATTTGGAGCAGCAGGTTATGACGTGTTTACCAATTTTTGGATTTCATGTGAGATTTGTTTTCCTGAAATACACGAAGGGTAAGTGATAGGTGTCTAAAACACCTAATTTTATATCTAGTATTTATGTTTTCTTTGCTATTATCCTTGTGAATTGCATCTCTTATGTTTAGTTTTGAGTTATTAGGTGCTTTTGAGTCATTCAGAGTGAAAGAAGAAGAAAACGTTCAATTAGAGCTAAATAGAGCGAGAAGGTCAATTCATAGGCGAGTCATGGAGCCGGATGAGATTGCGCAAGGAGGATGTAAAGAATTAGACTGTCGGCTACCTGGAACTGACATGCCTAATAAGATGTTGGTGGCTCGTATCTATCAGTCGGGTGCCTGTGTCAATTTTCATTTTTACCAAAACCTTGGGGTCGAGATTTTCGAGAGTCTTTCTCTCAATCATTTTGGTTCAAACTCAGAGGAGAGTGAGAACTTTAGGGGCTTCATTAGAGAGAGGAATCAAAGATGAAGAAAAACTAGGGATCAACGATGGATGTTCTCAAAATATTTGAGGGAAGACGAGATGGTGGTACTGATAGAGTTTGAGATGGGTTTCAGAAACGGGATCTGGTGCTAGAATTTAGGGTTCTTCTGTAGTTCAATTGAATTGAAGAAATTGATAACTGAAGGAGCAGAAGAGAGAATTGGAGAGTTCGATATTGTTTGAATTCATATTTCAGCCGAGATTGAGATCGAGAAATGATGGAAGACAAGAAGACTGCTGCTGGTTGTGTTTGTGTGATGATAAATTAGAGAAGGCCTTGATTTGGTAGCTGTGATGGAATTGGTGGTTACAAGAATCATAGAAGGAAGAAATTGGGAAACTGATTTGTGGAGGTTCGTGGTCGAAATTGCAGACACAGGAAATTACGTCTTGAAGCGGAGAAGAAGGAAGTTGTCTGTGTTGGATGGAAGTTATGGCTCAAGCAGCTACAGATGAGGCAATTGCAGAATTAGTCAGTGTTGGTGATGTTCTGGTGGCAATGATATGGAACAGTGGAGTTCAGAGAAGTGGTGATTATGAATTGCAGCTAAAGAACTAATGTTTTCTGAGAGAATGCTAGGTCGAGAACGGAGGAGATGTTGTTGGTGCACTAATTGGTTCTGTCGAGGCAGTGGAGCAGCAGTGATGCTGTTTCAATGGACTAGGTGGGTTGTGCAAAGACTCAGTAATGGTGGTATAGTTGGAAGTGCAAGTTTTGTGAGCTGAGTCGCAATGTGAATTGGTGATGAGTGCAAGGGAGTGTTGTTGTTGCATCGCAACTGAAATTGCAGAGCAAGTTATGGTGGAATGAATGGCAGGAAATGAATGAAATGGTGTATGTCACTGTTTGGATGAATGTTAGGACTTGCAGGTGGATTTGGTGGATTGTGTGCTGCCTATAGATAATGAAGTTGAGTTACAAAAATAGTTGGAGGAGATTTGAAGCTGAATTTGAGATGGTGGAATTATGAAACAGAGCTGAGAAGAAATTTCTAGGAGAGCTTGGTGGTTGAAGCAATGGTGATGCTGTGGAAATAGCAGTGAAGGGAATGAGTTGTATGGAATGTGCATTTTGTGCAGGGTACGAGACAGGGAAGGCAACAAGAGAGAATGGAGTTGATGAAGTACACAGAACTGGTTTCAGAATTGCAACAGAAGCACCAACTGGTTATGTTGTAGTGACGGCATGAGTATAATTGGTGATGTTGTTGCCATGTTGACTGTGATAGAGACAGATAAGTGCAACTGGAGTTGAAGCAAGTGAACATGAAAATAAATGAGTAGCTATCGGTGGTAGTCGGGTAATGTTTTGCAGTGATGGAAGATAACTGATGTTGCAGTGAACGGTGGAGTTGTTATGCTCAGCTTTAGATGGGTATGTTGGCATTGGAGCTCGTTGTTAATGGGAATGGAATTGGAGTTGTTGTGTTGCAGGTGGTGGATGCTGTTTTGAGCAGTGGGTTTTGCTGCTGATGATGAACACTGAATAATTGAGTGAGATTCAGGTGGTAGTTGCAATACAGTAGTACATGGTGATAAAGTGTAAGCCTGGATCGGTCAGGGTACGGCGAGTTGACTCGCCGATACAGTAGCTAACTCATGTGAGTTTGGGCTCTGATTTGAGGGCTTGGATTTTGGGACTTCTTTCTAGCAGAAGCAACAGTGGGCCTATACGGTGGAGACTTAGGTTTTGGCAGAGAAAGTATAAAATGGTCTCACAATTCATATCTTATCTTCTACTTTTATGCTAGGGTTTACAACATGATAGATTTTCTCTTTATTCTTGTGATGAACTCCATTAACATGAGTACCTAGTTTTCTTTTGGTTATGGAATAATTGGATTTCACATAATATGCTTTTTGATATGATAAATTAGTTTTGTCTCCATATTATCGATTATGATTCACTATTTATATTGTTCCATGATTTGAATGCTTGTTTGATAGAGTCGCGAATCGGTTCAGTTGAGTTTGTTTTCATCTCTATTGCTAGATTAGGGTTTGTTATACGCAAAAGTGATAAATTCCTGATTACAAGTAGCATTAATATGGTTGTAGCTTGTGGTGATGCATCTTTGTGATCATATGTGAACCATAACCTTTGTTAAATCGGATTAGTGCTTTTACACGTTCGATTGCTTTGATTGGCCTGATTTCATAGAACTTAATGCATCTAGGGAATTAAACTTGATTAGTGCTTTTACACGTTAGGTTGTTCTCTTAGATAAAACTCATACTCGCATCTTTTAATGTGTTTGTTGATGACAAGAGGGAATTAGCGGGATATAATTGCGATCAAGGTATCCTAAGGCTTTTGATAAAAGTTGAGACTAAATATCAATTATACTTATTGTTTTGAAAGCATGTTTGTGAATGAAGATGAATCCTTAACCAATATCTTTCCTTGCTTGATTTGTTTATTTGTTTATTTGCTTTTATTTTAATTTGCTTTGTTAAAAATCAAAAAATTCCCCGTGTTATTTATAGGAAACCGAAACAACTTGACAACCTTAGTCCTCTCTGTGGGAACGATCCTTTCACTACACCAATTTTCGGGATTAGCAACGGCTTCCTGCAGTTGCAAAAGGGACTTGCAACAGCAGCTAGCCGTTGCGAAAGGTGGCGTTGTATTTTTTTTTGCAACAAGTCTTAAGCCGTTGCGAAATTTCTTTCGCAACGGTTTTCGGTTCAGCAAACTATTTTTCTCTTGCCTTTGCAACGGTTTCAGCCGTTGCGAATAGGTTTAGCAACAATTGGTTGTTGTTGCTATATTCTTGTCGCAACAGCCTCTAGCAGTTGCGAAATGGAAGATTCGCAACTGCTATCGAGCAGTTGCGAAATTTAGTACCGAAAAAACTTAGAACGACTAATCTTAGCCGGATTCGGTTTTATTATTCTGGTTCTAAATTTAGCAACAGTTTTAAGCCGTTGCTAAATTTTTGCACCATAAAAAAAAAGTCAAGTCAATTTGTCGTTGACCTAGTCAAGAGTTCCCTGCAACAAATCGCCAAATACTACTGAGAGACACATTGAGTGCGCAATGAACAACAAAGTCTTCCATTTGAACAATAAATTCAGGCCAATAACATACAATCAATACCCAATGAAGATAAGTTTCTAAATAGTGAGAAGATAACTTTCAGGAGACATTTCTTAAGCTTCTGAAGAATGATATGAACAACCAAAAGATAGAAAATTTCAGTCTATTTCCCAAGTTCAGTTATGAGTTCAAGTTCTAGAGAATGATAGAGATGATATAAGCTAGCATATAAAGGAAAATTAGAACCTCTAAGACAAACACTAACTACTACTTTAGAATCATATTACATAGGTTGTAGCAGTTTTGTTTTCGGTTTTTCCTGATGTGTTAATAGTGGTATATAGGTTATAAGTTCTCACCAGTACCAGCACAAAAAGGAGTGAGTGAAAGGTGGTGCCTTCTCCACCTTCATTACAGACTCCATGGGATCAATATCATCTTGAAGAAGACCGAAAACGGAGAGAGTTTGATTAGAACAATAAAATTTTGAGTAGTATTTCAGAGCATAATAAACTTCTCAGGAGTCAATAACTAATGGTGGGCATAACGATAACTACACAATAGATATTAAGAACGTAAAATAGAGTGAGTTTCGACAGCAAGGTGACAGAAATGTTAAATAGCATCACCATCTCGACGGTATATAGAATCCACATACAACAGTTACAGGCTTCAATAACTATCGCTTGTTGTGAATCACCTTAAATAATAATGCAATAAAACATATAACTCTGTGGAGCGGCCTCAATAAGGTTTGCTAATGCTCAAATCATAAAATCAGCTTAACCAAGAGCATCGCATACTAGTATACTAAGGATCAAAAAAGGTTTCTACGGGAGGAATACTTAACTTCTCACTACTCTTACTTACCTACTCATCCACTAAACCCTTTCAAAATGAACATTGTCAACACATTCAATATGCAGATGAGACCAATTCACAAGAAAAAAATCTATAGCAATTGACAGATGGGTAATACTAGAGAAGGCATGATAGTTCATAGAACTTGCACATTGTTATCCAATATCAACATTTCAGCAACTGTTTTATAGGTCTAGTGACACTTGGGAGACAAGCCACTAATGTCTCATCATTCAATAATAATATATGCAGATGGAATATAAAAACTCGCAGGAAAACGAGAAAATTAGAACCTACATGTCATGAAAGCATTTAAACTGCAATTTAGTTTATTGCAAATTGAAGGAGTTATACAAAAGGATTCTTTTCGAGCAATTTATTATTGCAATTACCTGAATAGGGTTCTCAAGCTTCGACCTCAGTGTGGATCAATATCTTCCTCCTCCAGCATCTAGTCCAAGTAATATAACACTTTCAGTCATATTAAGACTACCACAACAAGAAATCAACCAAAATTATTTGAACCAGAAAAACACCAAAAGCAAGGGATAAGAATCCCTTGTCGTATCAATGAAAAAACCAAATAGAATCCTTACAAATTACCACACAATATAAATAAATAAAAATTAGAAATGATATAATAGCAGAAGTAGAAGCACACTGATCCTTACCTCCTTGTCCACTTCCATTAAACGAATGTTTCGACAACTTTAATATTTGAGAAAAACGTACGCAATCCAGGTTCTAGGTGCCTTTAGAATTTAGATCTAAAACACTGAACATACGTGCAAAAAGTCACAATTACCACTTGCACTTTACTTTGGAATCATCCCCATTTCTAATATGACCTGGCCATCATGAGTAAAGAAATAACTAGCACTAATTACAATACTTACTTCCCACAAAGGCCTAATACCCTCCTTGAAAAGATGCAAGTCAGTCGGACTTGGCAAGGAGAAGGACGAGCTAAATGTCAATAGAAACCCAAAATTCTTCAACCTACATAAACATTACATTTCAAATGCATTATGCACCTTATTTCAGAGAACAGATGAAACTCCCATGAAAACAACACAATTTATAGTAGCAAGCTAAGGTTCACAGTAATATTGTTATTTCAAGAAGCATACCGTACTGAATTCTCACCTCCATTTTTTAGTAATTCACAACACTAAAGAAATTTAAGAAAACAAATAGCAATTACCTGGGGACAGCACTAGTAAGAACCTCTATCATATCCATATTTTGAACCTCCTCGCCCACTTCCATTAAACGAATGTTTCGATGACTTTAATATTTAAGCAAAACGTACGCAATCCAGGTTCCAAGGTGCCTTTCGAATTTAGATCTAAAACACTAAACATGCGTGCAAAAAATCAAAATTACCACTTGCACTTTACTTTGGAATCCTCCCCATTTATAATCTAACCTGGCCATCATGAGTAAAGCATTTTTTCATTTTCAAGTTAGGATTATAACGAAATAACCAACCAAACTCTCATACTGTCTTCTTTACTAGCCACATTACCATTTAAGGCCAGGTCACTCTTAAGTCAAAATCATAGTTGATCGGTTTAGATACATTTTCCAAAGGGACATCAATTTTAGGCAAACAAGTGAAACATGCCAAGTAAGGGAACAAGAGCCTACAAACTAGAATCTATGTGGCTCACCTGGCGCCATTTACTCATCGTTGCCTTGTTTCCATAATCATGTGGCCGATTAAGCTTTTATTCACATGTTCAAAATCTCCTATCATGTTCATCAACTGCAACTAAGAGATTTGTTAATAAGTATTTTTGACATGATCACTAAGTATATTTACTCTTTGAATATATACCCTCTTATGCGATGAATTTAAATCATTCAAAGAACAACTTTTAATTCCCGTTATGCCATGAATTCGAATCATTAGAAGAACAACTTTAATTCCTGTTATGCCATGAATTCAAATCATTAAATCAACAACCTTTTTAATTGAATCATGTTGATACTGATAGCATTTAATTAACAAAATTAGGCCCAAAATAAAAACCCCGTTTTACCTCTTGTAGCACATACATCTGTATTTTACTCCCCCTAAGCGGCTCTGTAAAAAAAAAAAAAAAAAAAAAAAAAAAAAAAAAACATAAATCTCAATTTTTTGAATCAAAACTATTTCCGTATATTAATAAATCAAAAATATTTATCAATTACAAAATCATACACAAAACCCTCAATAAAATTACCATATGAATAAAAGAAGGAAGAATATATTGATGTCAGTCGTGCCATATGCATCGATCAAAGAACCCATATCTCGAATTAGGTCAAAACGCAAGGGATTTTTTTTTTTTGCAAACCCTAACTTTGAAATTGCATACCCTAACTTTTCTGTAGAAAATCAAGCACGAGAAAGATTGAAGAGAAAATAGTGGTGGGATACAACATGACAAGTATTTCTCTTGAAGGGTTTAATGGTGGTGGGTTTTCAAGAGAAACATTGAAGTGAAAATGGATTTCTGAAAAAGATTGTAGAGAAGATTGTTTGTATTAATATTTTTCTGTCAAGCTTAGCTCATGGTGATGGTGTTTTGGTGATAGCATAAGTGAGTGATTTTTTTATTTGAAGTAAAGAGTGAAACGGAGTGATAGCAGAGGCGAAGGAGAAGGAGAGAGAGAGAGACGAGTGATAGCAGAGGCGGAGAGGATTGGGATGTTTTTTCTCTATCTCCTCGAGGATAAATGATAGGGTTGAAGTGAGATCTTTGATCCAACCGTTAAATTATTTAGAGCAAATCCTAACCATAGAACGTAGTGTTGTCATCCACTCAAACTCATCGCACATGTGGAATGTTGGTGTTACCTTGCACACAATTAGGTAGCACATGTGGTATTCTCAGTTGTTACAATTCACAACAGCTGAAGAGCAGTTGCAAAATTCGCAACTGCAGAGAGCTGTTGCAAATTTTAAAGTCGTTACAAATTATGTTGCAAATTCGCAACTGCGTAAGAGTTGTTGCAAAATTTAGTTACTAATCGGGAAAAATGGTGTAGTGTTTCTTTCCCTTGCTATATTATATATTTTGAGTAGTGATAAAGTGTAATTTATTTTTGACGCCTACGACAACGATCAAATTTTGGCGTCGTTGCCGGGGAGGCAGCGGTTGTCACTTGTTTTTGGTTACTTGTTTTTTATTTTTATTTTTTATTTTGCTTTTAGTTTTTCTTATTTTTTGGTCCTTAACATAGTTTTGAGAACTCTTGTTTCAGGTACCAATTTCTATGGACGGGGCATATTGGAGCAATCAATACGGCTTTCAACCTCAACAACATGACAACTATCACCCTTATGGGGAGTATAATCAAAACCAATCTTTTGGTTATGGTAAATACTCCACGTACCCTTTTAGTTGTTCTCATGCATTCCAACCTTCGTATGGTAGGTATGTAAGTGAGCAACCACAAGGAGGGGAGACTAGTTGTACTCCTATTCATATTTCTTCGAGTTTGGTAGATGAGATGCAACAATTTATGGTCAGCATGGAGTCAGTTTGTAGACAACCAAGCGTGGAACCAATTTTATTGACCAAATCTGCTCATAGTATGTTTGGCCCAATTTGTGATCGTAGTTATGATCATTCACCCATTCAAAGGGAAGATAATTGGCCTAGCAATACTGAAGTATGTAATTCTACTTTTTCCTTGTCGAACGATCTTTACCAACAAATGGATCACTCAAAAAGTTTCAAAAAGGTGTTTCCAATTTAAGACAAGGAATTGAAGAATATAAAGAGGACATGCAAAATTCTGCGAAAGACCAATCTTTGGGAAGTGGTAGCCAATCTTATGTTAACTATGATAGTGACGATGACTATGAAAATACATCGCTTGAACCAATTTATGGTGGCATCCCCAAAGAGTGTACAATGGAGTCTTTTTGCGATCAAGGTGAAGTTGAAAAGGAATATGATGACACTAGTGTAGCTTACTCGAGCATTGATCTTTATAACGATCAAGAACCTATTCAAAAGGTAGAGCTTGAGGATGATGCAATGAATGTTCTTAAAAAGTTCCTTATGGTGAGACTTGAATCCGCAATGGAGTATGTGCCTTACGAAAAAGAGGAGTATGTTGAGAATGAAACCGTTATGACCAATATTGTGGAAGACCCAATTGAGCTTGCATATGATTGTAATGATGATGTTGATGCCGAGATTTTTGCTAAGGCAGAAAAGGATGAAGAATGGTTGCAAGGTTTGATAGAGGACCATGATATACAAGAGGTGAATAATTCACTTGAGTTTTTCAAGGATGAAGAGGATTCCGTGATACAAGAGATTGTGATAGGTTTGTCTACCCATTTGCATATTGTTTCTTCTCCTTTACCTCTTATTAGTTTGAATGTATGTGCTTCGAGAATATTGTTGAATGACTTTGTTTCGCAATATCCTCCATTAGAGAAACTTGATTCTCATACTATGCAGGTTTTGGAACACGAAACTGTGGAAGTACCCGACTTCTATATTCTTTATACACTTCCAAGTGTAGACAAGAATAAGTGTGGGGGAAGCTTTTATCGGTTAATAGCTTCGTTTTTGTGTTATATTACTAATATTTTTGTGAAGCTAGTGTTTTCAAAGCAGGTTCTATGGAAGGATCCCTAACTTTTCAGATTATTGGTGTATAGGGAATTCGTCTTGCAAGTCGGGCTGACGAATTTAAACCAAGCGCTAAATGGGAGGCAACCCACTGGTTTTGTGTATCTATCTTTATCTTTTTATTTTTTTTCTCAAGTCTTTTATCTTTATTTTCTTATTTTGGATATTTGCATATCAAAACTCCAACTTTTAGAGATTTTTGAACAATTTAGAATAAACACTAGCCTTTCGAAGTAGATGGAATTTTTTATTGACGTTGAGGTATATATATTGGCTGAGTTGGGATTAGATGCCAACTAAATAGCTTGTTTAGTTTTTATTCTCTATTGTTCAGAAATGGCTATGAGTTGGAGTATCAGTTACATTTTAGTTTTTATTACATATTTTTTTGCTTCTAGAAGTCGATCTGAATTTTATCCCCTCTTTTGTTCCTTTTTTCTTCTACGTGTACTTGTAATAATAAACTTGATTATACGTGTGATTCAAAATTTTAGTTGGACTATTGGGCTCGAGGAGTTTTCCACATCCTGTTGTTTTCTCGACTGTTGGAATTATTGGACCAACCTTCTTCGTGGGGACCAGTTAGCATTCTTGTTTGAAATTGGTACGTTGGTTGATGAGAAAAAACTTAAGCTACGTCAGGTCCAGATTTAATTGATTTATCAGTAATCTATTCGCTTATGTAATTTCTTATTCTTTTATACGCACACAATCACATTAATAAAATATTTTCCATACAATTAACACATATAGACGATAAAAATTTCACACGATGGAACAAAAAAACAATCACTAGTCTCAATCTTTCTTTTCACAATACATACCGATCAAAGTGAATTTAGGTTTTATTAAATAAAACTATCATATCGTATATTCAAGGTCGACCCATGATTGAACCATAAAAACTAATTGATTTGAGTGCTTTTACATGTCATTGGAAACCCTGCTAATCGTCTTCTTGATAACCCATCATTTTATTAATTCCAAGTTCCAAGTAGTGGTAGGGTTCATCATAAATAAAAATCTTATAATCGAATAGAAATAATCACAAACAATTTTATTTGGAAATATTATGGCATATGATGCTTTCCACTTTTCATTATCGAACAAAATGTTATCCCATTCCATCCTTGATTTACTGGGCACTACCATAATCATTACTATTTATCCAATTATGATTTATTATAGGAACATTACCCAGTGATGCTTGTACGCTCTCGTCGCCAAAAGATAAATCAACCATTGTTCTTTATATATTCTTATCGTATGCATCAAGATCAAACCGACCATGCCCGCACATAGATAAGAGTATAATTTTTGATTCTCCATATTCTTTATAATGGAGATCCGCCCTTACTATGGAAGCTATCCCATAAGTTATTTATGCGTGTCAGTAGCAAGTCTTCAATTCTAGAAAATTGTATTGGATCTGTAGCAACCACAACAAAAAATTTAATGCTTAAAATTATGATAAACCTTAAACTCATTAGTGAAATTCTAATAAGGAAAATAATAATAATACCATTTAAACTCATTAGTGAAATTCTAATAAGGAAAAGAAATAATACCATTTAAACTCATTAGTGAAATTATAATAAGGAAAATAAATAATACCATCTACCTTTAAAACATTGGGTTTAAGGAATTGCAAACGTTTTATCATCATGTCTTCGAATTTAGCAAAGCAAAATTCATAAAAAAAAAAAAAACGATGATCTGGGTGATACTTATTGATCAAAGCATAAAACCATAATTCGCGGTGCACCACTGGAACCACTAAAAAAATGTGCAATTACCTATTTCCTGCAAGTTGTTGAAGTTGATTTCTGTGCGCAGAAACTTGAAGTTATAATATCAGTTGATTGACTTAAATTCCTCCCATTTTTCATTGAAGAAGAAATATCGAGTTCATTGTAATTGAAGAACACATTTCCATGTTCCTGAAACAAAGAATATATTTTTTTCTTAATACATCTAACAAACTCGATCATAATGGTTTTTACCACTGTAATATTTTTTAAATGGACAATTAGTAACAGTTGCTCAGCTCATCATTTTAGTGGAAGAGAGATAATTGTAATTTTTCCTATACCGAGTTACTATTAAATAATACCAAAGACCCTCCATTCTTGTATCATTATAAGTACAATTAACACTAAAAGTAAAATTGTTACTTTTATCACCGCTGACACTATGTATAGTATGGGAAAAGCAATTTTTCAAACACGTACTTAGGAACAAAGAAAAAGACTAAATAAAGGGTGAAGTTATGTTAGCGTTGATCATGGTATTTATTTCCGTAGTACATGACTATTGTATGAAGACCGCACTTACCATTTGATGATTTTTCCATGGCGTAGTACATGACTGCATTGATCATTCGCTGATCTCATCCACTAACTATGCAAGTGATCGGTGCGTTTTTGTGATTAAAATTGGATGAAGTATGCTCTCTCCTTCACAAAATTTCCACTAACCGGGTTTGGTTCTTCTAATACGCACAACCATAGTAAAAAGAATTCTTGAAGTTTAATTTGTATGCACTTCAAAATACAAAGCTGAATTAAAAAAAAATCGAGTTAAGCCCCACGATAATAAAATCCTTGGTTACCATAATAAACATTTACAAAAAAGATTCTTGATCAAACTATACCCATTGTACCGACACACAGGCTGCCATTGACTTTGCCCTATATCATCCTGTAAAGAAATTTGGTAGGAGAGGTCCTGGAACTGGACCATCCCAGAGTAATATAAAAGCAAACCTTTGGGAAAACTTCACAATTAATTAACATAAAAGTTAAAGCATTCTTAAGTCACACTAAAGATACAGAAGATTTTTTAGAAATCCCAAGCAATTGATCTCCTCTCTATAATTTTTTTATCATATATAACTTTTGTTGTCATAAAGATTCGTTTATCCTAATTTGCTTTCATAAAGATTCGTTTATCCTTATTTTCACAGTGTCTAGTTCGGAAAAATTATTGACGCAAATACGTAAAAAATAATGGTAAAAGTACCCCTTCACATTAGAGACACAAACTTTATATGGATTGGTTGCATCATGTACCATTCCTAGCCATGGGGGCACGTTTAGGATTTGGAATCTTCTTAAACATTTCACAACCACCTTAAGCAGATTCAGATACTACACCCGCCTTAAGCAGATTCGGATACTACACCTAATTGTCGCTTACACTGTAACAAATTAAATAATTTATTAATCACCACACAATTCTCTTCAGTTATTAATCACTACCTCATAGAATGCAAGCATCTTTCTGAAGTTTCCATCACACACAAAATAATAACACAACAATGTGGAAGAACATATAGTCATCAACCAAATTAAACCACCTCAATCTCATTCACAAATACCAATTAGTTTATCTTAGACGAAGAATAGAAAGAGAAACGGGAAAATTTCATATCAACATAGTTGAAATTGCAATTTATGTATTTCGGTTATACCATATCAACAGAGCTGACAAACAAAGATTCGTACAAACAGGTATTTCAGAATCTAAATGAAACTTATAATTCTAAAAACTGATGAAATGCGACATAACTTACATACTAACGTAAGCAAAAATAATAAAATAGAAATTTAAGCAATCATGGCGCGAGATAATACAACTTATGGGCAACATTAAAAAATCAAGATAGACTCAGGAACAATTGCAAACTCTAATGTTTGTTAATATCTTTAGTTTGATCTGTATTTGTCTTAATTCGGTCCTTCATTCGAGTAGTTTTTTCTTTGCCAAATTTCCCGAGGCTTATGCGTTTTTAATCCAATTGTAGATGTTATGCCAGTAATATCTGTGCTCTTTCTTCTCTTAGCCCCTTGTTTGGAAAGTTGTGCTGTAAGTTTTCGATGATATTTTTTTGTAGATGTTATGCCAGTAATACATGTACAGAGCACATGTGCTCTTTCTTCTCTTAGCCCTTGATTGGAAAGTTGATGTAAGTTTTCAATGATATTTTTTTATCACTGCTCTACAAACATGTATATGATTTTCTCGATAAAAAAAATATTATAACAATTAATAAGATCACCTAAGCATAACATTCTGAACCCTCGATCCAAATATTGGAGTCTAGATTCCCAAGTTAAAAGTCTTAGACAAATTATTATTATCAGTAAAGAATGAAAATACTATCCAGGACTTAATCATGAAGGCCATTTAGTGCCGCTTTTCTAGTACCAAATACTACATTAGAAGTTTAAAACTATTATGTTTCTTTGCGACATAGAAGATAGAGAAAGGCAAAAGTAAAGTATTACATGTGATTATCACATTATGAAGTCCATCACCATGAATCAAACTCTTATACCTCCAATTGAGTAACAAAACAGGTTTTGAGAAATCTTTTGAGTTTCATTAATGGGGGAGTTCCAGCAGCAACTCCTGCTCAAACGAAGAGCCATCTATTCCAATTGAGTAAGTCCACTAAAGCATACATAATTAATAACTACAATATTAATAATTAAGGTCAAGAATTTTATGGCATAAGGTTCAGACAGACATCTCCAATGCTCAAAAACATTTATAATCACAGCGGTATAAAGGATTACATCTGGTCGCCTGTTATATTCACTCACGCGATATTGTACAACATTGATAATAAAGCATATGGACTGTGCATGTTATACCTCTGAGCTTGGACAAAATTATATTCAACAATAATAATAAATAATCATTATGGTAACAAAGCCACCAACATATACTCTAGTACCTCTCACTTGAATTGGAAAACCACCTTAGTATGCTCATGTACTTCCATATTCATTTTAAGCCACCATACTCTTCATGTGTCTCTAACTATTATATATTATATACTTTGTACCTCACACTCCCGCTGCTAAGTCACCATCGATACTTCTTGTACCTCCCACAACCATTGTCAAACCACCTTAATATACTCGCTTATGTCTCACTATCATACTCCTGTACCCCCAACTCCCATTCATCTATATCTCCCATTGCTATATACTCATGTGCCTCCCATTCCCATTGTTAAGCCACATACATATACTCTTTTACACATATACCTTATTTGTAGCATGGGGAATATTTAATTGTGTTTCTTTGAATATCTGACACATTTGTAATTCATGTTTATTTGTCACAGTTAAAATCAAGGGGGGTGGACGTCAAGTTATGAAGAAATACAAAAATATAAAATATAAAATGAAAAAAGCTTGAAAACTACATATTTAAATTTCCATTTGATAAGTGGAAATCGGTACACCTGATGTATCTTAGAAACATCGGCGACCTTTCAAGGAACCAAAAATATAACTAACACCAAGTGCGACCGAAATTCAAAATACATAACCCTTTTAATAACTCATGGGAATAAATCTTTCCGTATCAGACTTGCACTCAAAAAAATAATCATGAATATGTACCTAAAAGATATTTTCCAAGCACTAATTCAACCTTTTATTTGTTCTTCATTTCAAGTACCTACCTTGTAGTTTACCACAATTTTTAGTCAACCCATCCCGAAATAAATATTCAAGCATGCTAAGTCAAAACAACATTTGAGAACCTAAAAACAGTACCGTGCACACATTAGCAAACAACGTAATACTGCAGTCGTTTTCCTTTCTATCAATAAGCATAATGAAGATGTGTAGCGATGTAATACTCACTTCTTGAAGGATTTGAATCCAATCTTTACCGCTTTACCTCCATATCAGAGTAAGAAATGCTTTTATGGTTCCCATCATCTTATATAGTTAATCGTCCGATGCATCCCAAAAACGGCTCCCAGCTAACGAAAATTGCAGGGGCGAACAACCGCGAAAAGCTCCAAGTGTATTATCTTACTCCTCATCAATCTCCATGTCACTATGAAGAGCCTTAAGTATATAAATTAAGTTCAAATGTCCATTTCTAAAAATCTGAATCGTTGATGGTATATTACAAAGATATGCTTTCATTTTAAGTTTTTAACGTTACAACACGACGCACTCATTAATACTCCTTCACCACTTCACCAAAAAATTTGTTTGTCCTCATAATGTTGGTAAGTTTGTGTTTTCTGCGAAGTGTTCATACATATTAGCCACAACAAACTTCTCTTTTCAAATGGAAAAGATATTGCAGATGTTGCCTTACAACGAGTTTCCATGGAATGGATATATACCCTAGACTTCACGTCTAAATGTAAAGTATTAGGTCCCCATAATCTCTGCAATGGAAGACCAAAAATTAGTAAACCAAGTGTACCAAATGCTTTTGGTACTTGAGCAACGATTTGGTTACCGTTTATGTGATAGTGCTTCCATACATAACTACCTGTTCGGTTGGTCATAGCACAAATAGTCACAATCACTTCTCTAGATAACAATAATAATATACCCATTCATACCCACACTCTCGAAAGCAACATAAAATGCCTCACTCTCATCCATCTAAGTATAGGCATGGTATGGCTGGTCATCGTCAGTTCTGCACTAAAAAACTATACAAAAATACAATCTTATGTACTAATTTTTAATGATGCGGCATCAACAACCTAAAAACTCAATACCATCCCTCACTCCAGAATAAAAGTAGCACTGGTGGAGCTTACCCTCTCTCCTATTGGTTGGTGAGCGTAACCTCGCGCTTTCATTGGCTAATTGAGAAACCATTCGTATTCGTCGGATAAAATTTCGTTAGATATGGTGCGTTGATCTAACAACGTGCGGTGTAGATTGTGTGGATTTTTGGGACACACGCGACGGACGACCCTCATTATTTGGAAAAATTGATATATTAATTTCGTGTATTTATTGTGAAAATCCAGAAAATAAAGAAAACTACTATATTAATTTTGGACATTTATGATTAAAATAAAAAAAAATCAATTCAACATATTTATGGAATAAAATAATCTTTTATAATTTCATGTAATTATTGTAAAAAATCCTGAAAATAGAAAAAATAATATATTAATTCCATACATTTATGACTAAAATAAAAAAATCATGTATTTATTATTAAAAAATCTAGAATTTAGAGAAAACTACTATATTAATTTCTATCATTTATGAATGAAATAAAAAAAATCAATTATAAAAAAAACAAAATCAAAGTATTTATCAAATAAAAAAAAATTATATTTTTTGAAACTTTTACTATATTAATTTTTAGTATTGATGATAAATATCTAAAAAAGGAAAAAACTAACAATATATAAAAATTACTATATTAATTGATATTTAAAATTAATATTTATATTTATATTAACAAGTTCCATTAATATCTAAAAAAAATCTAATACTAATTTCGACCATTTATGACTGAAATAAAGAAAATCAATTGTAAAAAAAAAAATCAACGTATTTATGGAATAAGAAAAGAAGTATTTTTTTGAATCTATTAAAAGAAAAAAAATATAGAAATAACTATATTAATTTTTAGTATTGATGATTAATATCTAAAAAAGGAAAAACTAACAATATATAAAAAATACTATATTAATTGATATTTTAAATTAATATTTATATTTATGTTAACAAGTTCCATTAATATCTAAAAAATATATAATTATTTACCTAAACACAATCTAACAAGTTCCATTAATATGGTTAATTTACTAATATAAACAAAACCAATGGTTAATAAAGGATGCAAATTATTCTTCATCCCTATAAAAGAGGATATTTAGATAACCTTGAATTTTCGAAATAACTATAAAAGAGGAAATCCACGTACCATGGGTTTCTTAGCGATTAAACTCAGTTGAAATTCCTTAATATCGTTAAGGACAAAAAATATTGCAACAATTAAACACGGAGGGATTATAAAGATATTATTGATTATTGAAAATAATATTGTTTCCTAAACACGGTATTTGTTTATGGAATTTGTGGGTTTGGTGTATGTATATAAAGCATCGGCATTTGAAGGTTTCTTCACGTGTTTAGAGCTCTGCTGAGTTTTTTTTCTTCTATATACCTTGCAATTTACGTTTTCGTTGTCTCATTTAATTAATTTTTGATGTTTGTTTTGCAAGTACATTCAAATATTTTTTCTTATGTATACCTTGCGATTTACGTTTTCGTCATCTCATTTAATTAATTTTTGATGTTTGTTTTGCAAGTACATTCAAATGTGTAATCAATTCGGCGCTAATGGTTACGGGATTGCGGTAGTAGGAGACCATGGGTACTTAATCTGAGGAGAAGATTACATCTTTTGAAAATATTACGCTCACACATGGTTAAACTAGATACACCTCATATATTACTTTCGTCCATGTTTTATTATAATTAATTTGGTAGTAGGAAAATTATTCATTCCCATGATATTTTTATTTTTCACCTATATAATTCAGTGGTAGTGAATTTTTTTTTTTTTTTTTTAGTATTAATGTGTGATATTGGGTACGATATAATTAACTCTTACTCTAAATAAATTGGCATATGCAGTTGGGAAATCTAAGAAATTTTGATCTTCACTATAAAGAATCGTTTCGGTCGAATTTCTGAAACACAAGTATATGAGGTGTTCATACAGTGTGTTTCCTTGATTACATAATCTTGGACGGGTTGCGCTTCATATGCTTTGCACCATTCAAAGAATTGGCAACATATTTCTATGTTCATATAATTTTTTCTAGGGTCTTGAATATCGCATATTGATATAATATATGGTGAGTATTATTTTTTCATTTAACTACATGAAGTTAGAGCCCAGAGGAGCAATTAAATTGGCCGCTAGGATTTTTTATTTGCACTATTTAAAGTTTGCTATCTATTTTATATTAATAATATTTCTTTTAGTGTCTTTAATATCAAAATATTTATAAACAGTATATAGTGAATGTGAATATTCATTTAACTACCAGGAATTGGATCATGGGGATGGTTCACGTTGTGCATTTCCTTGATTGCGTCATCTTCGACGGGAAGCACTTCGGATACTTTGCACTATTTAGAATTAGAGTTAGAAATCTATTTTATTTGAATATCATATATTTTTTAGTGTCTCTAAATATAATATATTGATAAATAAAGAGTGAATATGATTTTTCATTTAATTTCATAGAGTTGGAGCCTGGAGGAGAAGTTGAGGCGACTATTGAATTCTTAACACAAATATATGTTTTGGTATGTAAGGCAGGTCGGGAGTGTACAATGGGTGAAGTACAGACATGACTTGGCCTACTTGGAAGACATTATCGGGGTTTCGAAAGTAGGATATTAATGATACTTTGTTCCTTTATTTTTAAGTTTTAAAAGTTGATTAACTAATGAATGTCGCATAGGTATTCTAAAATCCAACAAGACTAAGGGTAATCGTGGTGTTACTTTGATCGATAGCCCTAAAATCTAGCCATATTCATTTTCATTAGAGTATTAATGTTGGAAATACCATGAATTACTTACTGATTTCAAAAGTTGATATAATTTTCCAAAAGTAATTTTCTTTAAGAAATTTCCCCAACATTTTAAACTGTACATGGCAGGTGGCTTCGGTTATTAATTAACTAATGATGGTAATGGGTGTTTCCATTGTCCACTTCAGTTATTCATGAGGACCCTTTTTTGAGATGGGTGAGAGGGAAGCTCTGTCTCACCAAATGAAGGACGATTCCCGTCATACCCGGTGAACAGGGTTAAATATTAGCTACATTGGAATGGAATGAATACGAAAACCAACGTATCTTATGGAATTCATAATCAATATGAAATACGAAATTGCATTGACATAAAATTGAATTAATCCATAAAACCAAACTTTATTTAGGGAACAATATGATTAGCATCTTTAAAAATAAATAATCTTTTTGGAATATCCAACATATCTTATATTTTTGGAATCACGGTGGTATCTTTAAGAATGTGCATGCCACGTTTTGGTCCTAATTGTTAATTGGGACCCTTTATAGCTAGGACGGGCTTCGCCCCGCCTCACCAAATATAGGCTGATTCCAATCATACCCAGTGCATAGCACTAGTGGATCTTACCCTCCCTTCTATTGGATGGTGAGTGTAACTGCGCGCTCTAATTGGCTTGGAGAAAAACCATTCGTATTCGTCAGATGAAATTTCGTGAAATATAGGGCGTTGATCCGACACCGTGCAGTGTAGATTGGGTAGGTGGTTGATACACACCCGGCGGACGACCCTCATTATTCTATATGTCTAACCGTTAGATGGTCAAAATCTTTGATTAGACAACCTAAAATTATTGCGCATAATTACACCGAGTTTACTTGATCTTTTAAAAATCATGATCATCGAGTTTTTCTTAAAAAAGTTAATATATTAACTTCACATCTTTATTACTAAAATCCAAAAGAAGAAGAAAAACTACTATATTAATTTTGGATATTTATGGTTAAAATCCAAAAAATTGAATAATTCAAGTATTTATTTCCAAAAAAATAAAGAAAAACTACTATATTAATTTCGGTTTATGATTAAAAGCCAAAAATTGAGTAAACATATTTATAGGGTAAAGAAAGTATGTGCTTCAAAATGTTTTTAAACTATGTAAAGCTTACACATATTTATGGTATAGTTTTAGAAATATGGTCATTTCTTATCCCTAAGGTTATAATTGAAAAATACCTAAAAATCCCTCTCTTCACATTACCTTAAGAATTGTGCAAACTTGAAATATGTCAACTTTTAAGACAGAGAGATTTAATGACACACATGATATTTCATCGGGTCTTCATCAATATGCTATTATTACCTAAATCCATGCATGGATTTACATTTTGTAGCAACTCACGGATCGTCTCAAATGCAATGGAAAATTTAATTGTAAAATGATTCCTCTACATCTGGAGGTATTCAAAATATAATATAAATTTCAGTAAATTTTGGACTCAGAGAAGAATGAATTTTTTCAGAAAAATAATTGGTGTTCTAGCTTTTGACTACATCCTATGACTTGGTAGCAGAGAATATTCCAATTTATTCAACAACATTTCAAGATACAGCTGTATATTTTCACAAGAAAATGATTTGCAATTCGTACTCAAGTATGCGCGTTCTTGACCGAATATTTACGGATTTCTTGCATTTTTTTTTACTTTTGTTTATTTTAATACATTGTTTAAGATGTCTCTTGAAGCGAGGAACTCAAGAAAGGCCTCACACTGGTATCCATAAAACATATTTGATTTTTAAAGAAAGATATATCAGTGCATTCCCTTGATTACATCTTCTTTGACGGGAAGCGCTTCATATGCTTTGTACTACTTAGAGTTGGAAATCTAATTTATATTAATATTGTATTTTTTTATAGTGTCTCTATTATCATATATTGATACAACTATATGAGTGAGATTTTTTATTTAATTACAGGGAGTTGGAGTCTGGAAAAGCAGTTAAGTTGGCCACTTGAATCTTAACGTAAGTACATGATTTCTAAAGAAAGATATATCAGTGTGTTCCCTTAATTACATCATTTTCGACGGGAAGTACTTCATATGCTTTTCATTATAAATAATTCACAATATATTTTTATTATTATCATTTTTTTAGGTATTTCTAATATCATATATTGATACAATTATATAATGAGTGTGATTTTTCATTTAACTACAGGGAGTTGGAGCATGGAGGAGCATTTGAATTGGATGATTGATTCTTAATGCAAGTACATGATTATGGAAAAAAGATACTTTCACTTTTTGATTTCCACCTAAAAATGAACGTAGTATATATCAATGCATTTCCTTGATTACATCATCTTCGACGGGAAGCACTTCATATGCTTCACACTATTAGAGCTATCTAGATATTTAAGTTAATATTATTTCTTTAGTGTCGACTATATTAAAATCAAATTGTTAACTGGAACCCCTTCTGGTACGGGTGCGAGGCAAAGCCCCGCATGACCAAATGGGAACCGATTCCCAACATACCCGGTGCGTAGCACGGGTTTCACACTAGTCATCAAGAATAATCTAAAAAATTATTGAAATTTACGCCTAAAACAGTAAAGTGACAAAAAACAAAACCGAGCAAGTTTTACCTCTAATGTGAAATGTCTATGCCTTATGGATGAGCCCTTGTTCTGAATCTTATCTTGTTAAACATCAACGAAAAGGAAGTTAAACGAAAAAAAAAGATTAAAGGAATTAACAGAAAATTGTTTGAAATCAATATATTACTTTTTGTAGAAAGGCATCTACCAATCTCACTAAATCAACACCTATTCAAATGGATAATTTTTATACTTTGTACACAGTGTATACATAATGTATATTGTACGAATAGTTCACAGTTCCACAGTCTGCACACCAAATAGAACAGAGTTCTTAAAATGAATGTCATCTACTAACATCGATGCATAAGAAAATGCATCGTTTAAATAGCATAAAACCAATATAATTTACATAGGGAGGAATATCATCCAACAATCTTAAACTCTCATTTAAATGACACCAAATTGCAAAAAAAAAAAAAGCAAAAAAAAAATTAAAAATAAATCATACTTTATAGTTTACTAGCCCTTAACCCGTGCCGTAACGGCACGGGCCATGATGTTGGTTCATTTTTAATATATATCATATAATTTGTGTCCCGAATACTCATCAACTCCTTATGATTTAATATGTGTTTGTCATAAAAATAGTTGTGATTTTCCTCTCTTTTTTTCTTTGTTTTTTCCTTTAAAGAAATATAATCTTAACTTCCAGACACTTTTTTATTTAGGTTCATTGCTTATAATGAGATAATGCTCTACATGAACATGGAAGTTTAAATATTTTTTGGAAATATGTCATCATCAGCGCTCATCTCATTGAAATCAACTAATCAATATCGTCCATAAAAGTCTCCACATGCTCCTATTTCGCTCCAGCTGACTCATCTATCATGGTCATGTTGTCGATCCTCCAAATAGGCAGAGAATAGAATTTTTTTGCATCGAACGAATGATACAAACTATCCAATGTGACATGATTTTCCTGTAATTTTTCAACACCCATTGGATGACAATGTTTAAAATGTGTACCCATTACCTTTTCGAAGGGATTGTATATATGCGAACCTCTGCCATTAAATCTTCAACAAAGTATTGTGCCCAACAATTCGTCTTAACGAAGGCTTTGGTAACTTCAAAAGTCTTGGACATTTTGTCACTTCCGTATGTTCCTACCTTCACTTGGAATACAATCTGGCGACACATTACCTCATAAAGAACCTTGAACACATATTGTACTCCCTGATTATATTTCAAATTAATAGGTTGTCAATAGATCCTTTACCAAAAGTTGACATATTCTACGTTGAATACTTATTAAAAAAATGGTATTGTGGATCATTGCTTTCAAAGATTGTAGTTTTCCAAATTGGCCTCTTCAACTCCCACGGCTTTCTAAGTTTATATATCTTGTTTGTTTTTAACATTTTAGTTAGCCATATTATGTTTGTTACTAACTTTAAACTTGATGTCATCTTCTACTGTGAACTTTATGTGATTTCAGAATCGAAATAGTTATACCTCTTTCATTCGTATCAAGTAATCCATTGTATATCCCAACAATTCTTCTACAACAATTCCTTTCTTTTCACAAGTTTCGGACCATCAGTAGCCATTATTGTCAAACGCAATCTGTCTAATTTTTGTTGATGTTATGTATTTGCAATGTTCATTTTTATTAAATAAATAGATTGTGGAAAAACTAAAAAAAAAAAAACATAAGTATTACATCGGGTCTAAGTTACTATATCCAAAATACTCCGGACACTACTTATGGTACCTTGTTTCCTCAAATTCCTCGTTGCATTCTAGACAGTACATGCAACACCAATCATTTGCGAAGTGAGATATTTGCGCAAGTGTGGTCAATGTATCCCTTGCCTGTAATAATAATAACAACACGTCAATTTTTTTCAAGGCATCCAATTGTAAATGGCATGAATCTAATAGATTTGAATTATACCTCAATATTAGATATCACCTTCTTCTCACATAACATACCAATTGAGGAAGGACAAATCTTGACCACTCTTTACATAGGCAGAATTAGCCAAACTATGTTTTGCAATTGTCATATGTGAAAATTATTATTAATCCATATTTTAGTCAGTTCCTATCGAAGCCGATCTAATTAGTCCTATAGAAAGTTAATCTTAAATCTTTGACCTTATCTCTTGACCAAATTATTGAAGTATTCTCAGTCATGTTCTGCTTTGTGTGATCTACCCATCTGTGTCTACTCTACCTTCTAACCCAGTGAATGAAACCTATACATATTGATCCGTAATTTGATATTGTTGATTTAATATCAAGAGGTCGCATGATTTGAGAATGTAAAATATAAAAAATATTCCATAAACATCAGAGGAGAAATTTATGATTTAGAGTTTTTTTATGATGATTTTGATGAACAAACATAATTTTCAAACAAATATTTTAGAATGCAAATACATTTTCCCGGACTATAAGGTTTTATATCGGGAATTGAGTGAAAGTTGCTGTCTTTGTAGGTAGTTGTCGCGAAACAACTCGACATTCATGGTCTTTCAGGAAAAAGAATGTAATAGTACTTGAGAGAGCGATAATGTTCTCTTACGCGGGTACACCAATTGTCTTTATATTTATACGGGTGATCGAACAGTCATGATCATATTGTCTTATACATTCCGGTATCATCCTCGAAATATTTGATTTTTGTCCTTATCAATCATGATAAAAACAACCAATTACATCTTTCACAATACAATGTTTCATGTTTTGTGAAGATTATTTTTTTATTTAGTCAATAAAACTCACTAAAATGCAAAAACTATTATTATACACTACTATTACCAACACCCACCACCATAAAAACCATCCACTGCCACTATTTCTTCCACCATAGTAATGTTACCGCCTCCACTATTCACAAACACCCGCCACCGCTTATACTCACCATTAGAATTAATATAGTTTTTAGTAAAATTATTTATTAATAAAATTATGTATTTATGTTAGATTATTAAAGGGACATTTATAATAGAAATTTAATTAATCATTATGAACAATCAATGAGACACTAATTAATAAAACATTTAAAAATGGTTAAGTTGAACAAACCCTAGCGGTAAATTTATCTTTGCCAAGGTCAAATCCTGACCACTCTTTACATAAACAAATCGATAATAAATAATTTCATATGTTCTGATTTTGATTCGTGTCGTTCGTTTAGTTATTACATGACATGGCAATTGATTGCACCAATTTTTTTAAAATGGACATGTGTTTTATCTAGTTTATTTTAATATTAAAATGAACAACCACGTTTTATACTTTATAATATAACGTTACACATTTTGTGGCGTTACGAAATTAGCATAATATGTTTTTTTTTTCACCAATATCCTCCACCACCATAAAACCATATGAATCCACTTTGTTTATCCACCACCACCTAGTGGCGGAGCCAAGGGTTGACTAACCTGGCTCTAACCCCTTATATTTTTAATAACTACATAAATTTTGTACTTTGTCCATATATATTTTTGGCTTAGTCCACCAAAGTTTACATTTTTTTTAATAGGCCTCCTCAATGTCAATTTTTGACTCCACCACTGGCACCATCACTGCCGCCCATCCCATGTAGGTTGTTGGACGCAATTCTAATTTCCAATCACAAATGCCATGTATGAGGTTTAGATTGAACAAAATTTCGTCAATTGATTAGTTTCATTATTTTTTTTCCGTGTATATATTCTTTTTTGTATTTCGATCAATTTTATTTTAACATTAAAAAATCATGATTTATACGATATAGTATCAATGATAACAGGGGCACCATTTGGGTGATCCAACTACGATCATGAAAATATTATCTTGTATGATATCATCCCTGAAATAAGTGTTAAAAACAACCAACCACATATTCCACACTACGATGTTATCGATGTGGTAACGACAACATAAAATTAATATTGTCCATCACTACTCACCAGCATTCACCGTCACTAATTTTTCCACCACAAACCAGGGGCGGAGCCAGGATTTTGAGGAGAGAGGGATAAAAAATTCTTGGCAAGTTGGATACATGTGAAAAATGGACTTTGTATCCCATTTTACGATAAAAGAACAAAAATAAATATAATTGTGCTTGGCTCTGCCCTTAACCACCACTAATCTTTCGGCCTCCACCTCTTCTACTACTCATTGTCGCAGAAAATATCTATTGATATTATTTATCAAAATTGCTTATTAATAGAAATACATATTATAATTAATTAAAAAAACATCATTAGTATAAAACAAGGTTTGTATAAGTTTTCCTTTGTTAGTGATGGTCAGGATTTGTCTAGACAAAGATAAATCTACGGATGTAGTTCTTTTGACCACACCCTCATCTCGCACGTGTAAGTGATGGCCAAAATTTCATATCCCAATTGATAAATATATGGTTGTAATTTGTCCCATAAAACTAACATTTAATGACCCATTAATGGAAATCTAATATAATAAATATAGTAAATGATTAATATAGTAAATACCTAACTAATTAGTGTTCCACACTAATTGATATTAAATGATTTATTAATTGCTCATAATAATGTTTGTTCACTAATTGCTCATAATAAATAATCTATTAATTTCTTCCATTATAAAATTTTTCTTAGTTAAATTAATAAATTTGTATTTCTTCTATTAAAAAATAATTTTGATAAAAACAGAAAAAATATCAATAGATATTAGTTGCGATAGTAGGTTGTGGAAGCGGTGACGAAGGTCGAATGAATCACTAATCTAATAATATCAGTAGATATTAGTTACGGCATGGGTTAAGCCCTATAAACACATAAATAACCACTAATCTCAGGAACAAGTACAAGAGACCTGGATCTTCCGGTAACTCATATAATGGAACACTTTATGTTTTGTTTATGCAATCCCATTAAGCAAAATCAATACTAATACTTTGTTACTTCACTTTCTTATTATTATCATCAAGAATATAAAGCACAGTTTGGATAACTTTGCTTATGTAAGTGGCGGTTAAAATTTTTCCTCACAAGAGATAAATCTAGGGAGGTAATCGTTTGTCATAGGTGATGGTTGTGATTGAGATTAGAAATGCATTTAATGGACAAAAGTTATCATGTCATTAAGGTTCCATAATTCTTCATAATAAATAGTCTATTAATTAATATCAAACTAAAAAAGATAATATATAAATTATTCTACCAATGATGATAATAAAAGTATATTTTTATTAGCTAATACTTAGAATTAGTTTGGTATTGCTGCGATCTTTACAAAAGTGCTTTTCTGATGTACGTTATTATGCAGAGCTATGTAAAAAAAAACAATTGGTTGCCGATGTAAGTTACTGTGCCGAGCTTTGTAAACAAAAAACAATTGAACGGTTGCAAATTATAAACTAAAGCTAAAACTATTTTAAAAAACAGACATATCTCTGAAAATATCATGTTCAACTATAGTTAGTGAAAAAATAACAAAAGCAGACATATTTCTGAAAATTGTCTATTCTATTTTATAGTGCGTAAAGTAAGTAAATTTTCTACTATTAGAGTACGTACACATGTAATATTAAATTTACTAATTAGTATTATTACTAAGAAGTATTATTTTTCTAAACCACTTTTTAAAAATCCATAATCTCTTAATATTTATCATTGAAAATAAAAGTATATTTTAGTGATACGATATAACATAAAATGTAGTTTGAAAATAAAAAATAATTATCTTTAAAGAATATAAAATATAAAAAATAAAAATTGGTGATCATATATAGATTCAAGGATAATTGTTGTTAGTTATAAACAAAATGGGATAGAATTGGAAAATAAATTATGAAGCTAGGGTGAACTATAGCTTTTGCTTTTGAAGCTTTTAAAAGCTCCTTCTCCCCACTTTACAAATTGATAAATTTTGGAAGTATACACTTTATGAAATATTTAATAAACACTAAGATGAAAAAATATTGCTATCAAAATGTTTTCAAAATACTTTTTTTGAATGAAAAAAAGCAGCACCAAACTTAGTTAAATTGGCTAACAATTATATAAGTGGACCATAATGACAGTGGCAAGTATTGGTGCCCAGTGAGTAATTTCGCATCGCCTCACGTATTTCTTGATAAATGGTTTAACGTTATTTTTATTCAATGATGATGGATATCAGAGTTTATTGTTAGTAGAGATTATTGTTATTAGGTTAATTACTTAATGATTTGACTTACTAACTAATCATGATTTTATTATTTTTATGCAACAAATAACCTTACATTTGGAGGCATAATGTCGTAGAATGTAATGGCCTGTCCTCTACCGATAATTTCCTTACTAAGCCACTGCGTTCATCTGATAGTATTGAGTTTTCAATGGTAACCGCTGCGTTCATCTAGCAACAGCTTCTTAAGAGGTCACTGATCGTTGTCGTATGCGTCAAAAATAATTAAACTTTCTTACTACTCAAAATATAAATATAGCAAGGGCAAGAAAGGATCGATCCCACAGAGAGGTCTAGGTTGTCTCGTTGTTTCGGTTTCCTATATAAAACACCGGGTATTTTTCTGATTTTTATATACTAAGATAAAATAAAAACAAAACAATAAAAAGTAAAGCACACAAATCAAGGTAGTGAGAATATTGGTTAAGGATTCATCTTCATTCACAAATATGTTCTTGTCATAATAATTAGAATTGATATTTTAATCTCAACTTTTATCAAAAGCCCTAGAATATCTTGATCGCAAGAATATCCCGCAAATCTCCTTTTGTCATCAACAAACACATTAAAAGATGCGAATATGAATTCTATCTAAAAGAACAACCTAACGTGTAAAAGCACTAATCAAGTTTAATTCCCTAGATGCATTAAGTTCTATGAAATCAGGCCAATCAAAGCAATCGAACGTGGAAAACGCACTAATTCAATTTAACAAAGGTCACGAATCACTTGTGATTATTAGGATGTATCACTACAAGCAATCTTCACAATTATGCTACTTGTATTCAAGGAATATCACTTTTTCGTATAATAAACCCTAAACTAGCAATAGATATGATTATGAGTTCTACCAATTTGCAACTTGACAAAACTAACATTCAATCATGCAACCCTATTTTCAGAGAATCGTGAACGATAAATATGAGACAAAACTAATATATTGAATCAAAAAATCATGCTTTGTGAAATCCAACTATTCCATAACCAATAATAAAATTAAGTACTCATATTTAAGGAGTTCATAACAAGAAGAAAAAGAAACCCTAACATGTTTCTAAACCCTAGAAAAAAGTAGTAGCAGAGATTAGATGATATCCATATTTTTGCCTAGGCTTCCCTATATATGGAGTTTTGTAACCTCATCTTGAAAAAGTTAGGAAACCTAGTAAAATAGGAAAGTGCACCTCCTTAAGAATTATTTCCCGTGCATCAAACCACGGACCAAAGTAGCTGCCAAAATCTGGCCAAAAAACTCACGTCCAAGGCCAAATAGCCTGAAATAGTTGCGCCCTTAATAGCCTATTGGGCTCACAAGATCCATCCCATTCAATGACATCAAGCCGTTCAAAAGCATGAGCCCAGACATTCACGTGTACGAAAGCCAATAAAGATATCAGCATGTTCAACTACACCGAGCTCCGTGAACTGAAAAGGAATCACAGCTACCCATGTTGTGAAAGCTCGTGCACAAACAGAACTGCATCTTCTTAAACTCGTACGCAACTGCAGCTTGTAGTGGCAGCATCTCCATTCCTGTCTGCTCGTGTATTCTCCAACATACTTATAGTTCCACGATGCTCAACAAACCCACTTCATCTGCCGGCCATGAACGACAGCAGCCAACACTTTCTCGTTGATCCCTGTCCGTAACTCCATCATCGTTACTGATCCATTGCCAAGATCCATCAACTACATGCAGAAATGAATAACAACAGAAGCTTGCTCGGACTCAATTACCATGAAACAACGACAAGCATCAATACTTCCATGACATGCATCTCAGCTTCCTCCATCCATTCATCCGTAGGAGCTTAACTTCTTTTCCAACTCTATTCGCGCTAACACCACTAACCCCATGACCAATATACATCAGTAATGGCTGCAACCATTTTTCCCTGTTAACCGCTGGCAGCCGATCAACATGGTTCCGACACTCTGCCATGAACCACAGATGCTTTCATTTATATCCATAGATCTCGTTATATCACCCTGACCTGCTTGTCTTCCATTCGACTGTCAGTAACAACGACCACTTCTTGCTGCTTCCTTCATCTTCACCAGTACCATTAACCACAAATCCATCCACCAGCAGTAAGCCACCATACCTTCCTCCATCCATCTATCCTGGACATCGACTGCACTATTGCCTTCATCAATGGCAGCAACACACCGAACTCCGTCGCTGTCTACTCGTTCAAATACCACCAGTCACCATCACGTACAACAACAAACCATGCTCATCGATCACCGTACACTGCCATGCATTCTATCGTGTTCTCCTCATGAAAACCAGCAGCTACCGACCCTAGCTTATCCTCAGCACACGCCATCATATTCCGTCTCAGCTGCCCTGACCTTTGAAGATTTATCTCCATTGCTGCCAACCAGATGCATCATTAAATTGTCCAGAACGTCCACCTACACAACGTCCTCAACACAGCAGCCATTCCATCTTCGTCGCTATCTTATTCACTCGAGCAGCTACAAATGCAGTCTGTACTTCTTCTATATTTCACGGAAGCTATCAACCATCACAGATTACCAACTCCTATCATATGTCGAGCTCCGTCCAGCTGCATGCCTGCTGAACTTCATCATCGATCACTCTCAGCGCCAACTCTTTGCAGCTCAACCTCTACACAGCATCGTCAGCATCACTATCTTCCATCTTCCCTGACAGAACTGTCGATTCAACAACACAATATCTTACTTCGATCCATGGCTGGAAGCAACTAAATAGTGTTATATTCACGACCAAAGATAAAGCATTCGAACTCCCTTCATTGCTTCTAAATTTGGGTTTCTAAAAAGACCTTACGTGCATATAACTCTTGATGAGGGTCCACTAACAAATACAAGCCCATATTCTCCATGGCTAATTTTATATGGTCAGCGCCTGTCTTTTTGTGTTTGAACCAACATGAGCTTCCAGCGTCTGATACGCCTATGTGACTGCTCGTAGTAGATTTCATGAAGTGACAATTCCGTCTCTCTTTTGGAAAATTGGACGATTCTTGTTCTTTTCGCTCCAAATAGATGATTTCTCCATCTTTTGCTCGTAATGACTCCAAAGTACCTATGAAACTCAAAAGCGAACATAAGATACATAATTCACACGAAAACTCGCAAAGAAATCATAAATACTAGATATAAAATTAGGTGTTTATCACACCTATCAAATTCCCCCACACTTAGACTTTGCTAGTCCTCGAGCAAATCAAACAAAACAAAAATACAACAACTCCATGTCGTCGAGAAAACGGTTAATTTTAGCATAAATAACAAGCCTTTAAACCCCTAGGTGTCCCTAGTGGACGAGTTTTAGTCTCGTGAAGGTTTACTAGAGATATACCTACAAAACCTATATTTCCAACTCCGTCTATTTGTGACAAATCAATGAACGAATCCAAAATGACTACAGGAGGAGGTACCTTGAGCAAATTCAATTCATATATAAAGCTTTAATTAGATAGTCGAACAAACCACAATACTCGGAAACTAACAAACCACAATCACAATGAAAAGATTAAGTAGATGGATATATATGTAGATGTTGGCGAATGTTCACAAGTGATCGATGTTTCCCATATCTGTCTGAAGGTCACTACCAAGATGAACCTATTCCTATTGGATTGAGCTACTTGGTTTGAATTCTACATCAACTCACTGGCATATACAAGGGAACCAGGAGTGACTTTATTCAACCAATATAATACTTTCCTTTCTTTTTCTTTTCTTTTTCACTTTTTTTTTTTTACTTTTTTTTTAAAATTTTTTTAGACAACATGATTGGATCAAACTGGATCCAAGCGCATGATTCTTGTCAGCAAGTACATGATAGTTTCCTTGGATCCTGCATTCCACGCTTGTTTAGGCGACGGAGACAGGGACTACGTTTCACACATACTGCTATTCCCAAGTGTCATTTTATTCCGTTTGGTCTAATTGGTCGGTCCTTTTTTTTCATATATTTTTTCATTTTTTTTCTCTTCTTTTTCTAGTAACTCAATCACTCTATTTCATCCTAGCAGTAATAACATGTCGATGTTTAGTGACCCACCAAAGCACTTAGAGAACAATAGATAAATATGGAAAAATAAAAATAGAACGTGATATGGTGATATTCCGAGATATGGTAACAACTATCATGTTAATTGTGATTTCTGAGCTATGTTCGTCCCCTTTATAGTTAATTGGTTCCTCAACTCCTGCATTCAAAATGGTTCCATCCACTAATGGTGTCATCCTAAAGGCACAAGTTTCTAGATTTCGGAGTTCAAAAAGCACAAATTTTTTCTTGGTTTTCCTATTTTTCTGATTTTTTTTTAAAGGCATAAAACAAACTATACAAACATATAAATGCTCCCCCACACTTAAACTTCACATTGTCCTCAATGTGTAAAACCGAAAGTTCTGAATTCTGACGTAACAGCAAATAAAATGCAAAAACTTTACAAATTGGTAAGGAATTTGGAAAAACTCCATTTCACAAATGTTGTTCACCTACGTGTTTTATACACAGTATCAACATTTCACAGTGTTTTGATAAACGGTCTGACAGTTATGGTCTCTGGACTGAACTACGCGCAGTCTGAAATTTTCTGACGAAAAGGTATTCATCATAATTCTCTTCTAAGATAGATTATGGACTTAATGAAATTAAACATGGGGATGCAAATATGAAAACAATAAAAAATAAATAAACAAAAATAAAATCAAAATCAAAAGGATAAAGATAAGAGATACAAAACCGGTGGGTTGCCTCCCACTAAGCGCTTGTTTTAAAGTCGACGGCCCGACTTAACTTCTTGTAAGATTCATTCCCCATATATTAGAAATCTGAAAATTTGGGGATCCACCCATAGCACCTGTTTTGCAAACAATAGCTCCATACAAATATTAGTAATATAAAATAGAAACAAAGCTATGAACCGAATAAAGCTTCCCCCACACTTATTCTTGTCCACACTTGGAAGTGCATAAAGAATATAGGAGTCGGGAACTTTCACGGTTTCTTGTTCCAAAACCTGCATAGTATGAGAATCAAGTTTTTCTAATGGCGGAAATCGAGAAACAAAGTCATTCAACAATGTTTTCGAAGCATATAAATTCAAACAAATAAGAGATAAAGGAGAAGAATCAATATGCAAAGGGTTAGACAAACCTATCACAATCTCTTGTATCACGGAATCCTCTTCATCCTTGAAAAATTCAAGTGAACTATTCACCTCTTGTATATCATGGTCCTCTATCAGACCTTGCAACCATTCTTTATCCGTTTCTGCCTTAACCGGAGTCTCGACATAAACATCATCATTACAATCATATGCAAGCTCAATTGGGTCTTCCACAATATTGGTCATAACGGTTTCATTCTCAACATACTCCTTTTTATTGCAAGGAACATACTCTTTTGCGGATGCAATTCTGTCCATAAGGAATTTCTTTAGCACACTCAGTGCATCATCCTCAAGCTCTACCTTTTGAATAGGTTCTTGATCGTTATAAAGACCAATGCTTGAGTAAGCTACACTAGTGTCATCATATTCCTTTTCATCTTCACCTTGATTGCAAAGAGATTCCATTGTACACTCCTTGGGGATGTCACCATGAATTGGTTCAAGCGACGTATTTTCATAGTCATCGTCACTATCATAGTCAACATAAGATTGTCTACCACTTCCCAAAGATTGATCTTTCGCATAATTTTGCATGTCCTCTTTGTATTCTTCAATGCCTTGTCTTAAGTATGAAACACCTTTTTGAAGCTCTTGGAGTGATCCATCCAAATTCTGAAAATAGGTTTCCATTTGTTGATAAAAATCATTCGACAAGGAAAAGGTAAAATTACTTACTTCGGTCGATGAGATTGGTTCCACGCTTGGTTGTCTACAAATTGACTCCATGCTCACCATAAATTATTGCATCTCATCTACCAAACTCGAAGAAATATTCATAGGAAAATAGTTGTCATAATGTTGTTGAGGTTGATAACTGTACCCATTGTTCCAATATGCTCCGTCCATAATAAGTACCTGAAACAAGAGTTCTCAAAACTATGTCAAAACCAGAAAATAAAAAAAACTAAAAACAAAACAATGCAAAAATAAGAAACCAAAAACAGTTGACAACCGTTGCCTCCCCGGCAATGGCGCCAAAATTTGATCGCTGTCGTATGCGTCAAAAATAATTAAACTTTCTTACTACTCAAAATATAAATATAGCAAGGGAAAGAAAGGATCGATCCCACAGAGAGGTCTAGGTTGTCTCGTTGTTTCGGTCAATCAGGAGCGAGGATTTTGTTCACCGGCCAATGAGAGAGGAGGTTACCGCAACTCTCGACGTGGTGTGAGAGATGTGGTTGGGTTTTTAGGTTATTGATTGATTGATACCTATACTTGATTTTAATAAGTACCCAGTTGGAAGTTTATTAATGGCTGCAATACAAGACACTCATTCTGTGGATGAGGAAGTCATTTTTAGGTCCGAGTTGATCGATATGATCTATAAAATAGATAAGAGAATCAATACCCTTGCCTGATTTACAAATCTGGATATCTATTGAGCACCAGCTTGTGACCTCTCGTATTATCTCTTATTATTTGGGGGTATTATCTCTTACTATTTGGGGGTAAGCTCCAATGATTAAAAATAGAGTTTTATTATTCTCCGCAACCCCATGTGATTTGAAACAAATATCGGCGAGTGGTAGAAATAGTGTATTTGGTGGGTAGTGGTGGATTATAGTAGAGGAAGTGGGTGGTGGGTGGTGGGGTTTGGGGATGCTGGTTGTGGAATCTGTCAAGTTATAGATTATGTATTTGGTTAGATCATACTTCGGTGATTCTAGTTGAAGTCCACACTACCAAAACTAAAAAGACCGCAGTCATATATTATAGAAATAGATAGGCACACATCGCCCTTTGTTAAACATGATCTAAATGAAAAGAATGTATGCGACCAACATATCTTTAGCACATTTTGATTGCCTGGATCCACATTCATCTACTTCCATGTTTGATTGTTTTGTAATTTTCTTAATAAATGTGCATACATCAACTTATTACGTATTAATGTATACCAATTTGAAGGTTTTTTTATTGGTAACACAATGATTTTATGGGATCAACTATTGTTGTTAACACCAATTTTATGGGATCTATTCATGTTGTTGGTAGCATTTTCTATGCGACCAACTGCTGACTCCTATTTTTGACATCATTTTCTTGCAGTATATTCATGTTTGTAGTTTAAATCATGTTTGTTATTAATAATTAGCTTAATTTCTTATTGGTTTGTGTTTGTGTATTGTTGTTCGACTGATGCTGGTGGTGGTGTTGTTGGATTTTATAGTTGTAATGTTCTTTAAATGTTGAATTTGTGGTGCAATGGTAGCATGACTGACTCCACATCAGATGATGCGTGTTCGATTCACGCCAAATTCACTCGTTCATATATGTCATTTATTGTTTTTTGTGTCACACTGTATCGCCCCTAAAGCTAGCAAACTAATCCAAGAGATTAACGAATAAAGTGGCACTAAAGATCTAAAACATTTACTTAAACAATCAATTAAGAAATTTGCTAAAAATTTAACCCAAAACTAGCCCCGCTCTGAAATAAATATATACAAGAACTCCTCTCAAATGATACAAATACAATAGCCATTAGGTTTTCAAATAAAATATACAACATAATAAACATAGCCGAAGTTAACCAACTAACGGACTCAACACCTCGAAGCTTCTGCTGCGCATCCCTGATCTATCTCTGAAACTGCAAGTGGGAATGGGTGAGCCCATCATCCTTAAAAGGGGTGCCCAGTAGAAATAACATTTAACTTTCAAGAAAACATGGGCAAGACTTGGAAAATAATACATGCTTTCCCAAACATTAAAAAGTGACCAAGTCACTGAAATAAACAAACATTTATATGGACAAACTCCTTCTTCAAACAATTTACTAATATGGTTGTAAATTCCGAACTTGCAAATTCACACCTACATAGCTATGGATGTCAACAATTCCGAACTCGCAAACTGACGACCAATATAAACATAAAAGCTCGAAAGTAAGTAGGTATAAGTGCGAAGGTGCATATCCTATATACCACAGGTGGAAATTCTTATTTCCCATAACAATTCATAATGACGTTCAAAACATTACAAATCCTTTCCAAACCATGGAAAGATTAAAATAATCAACAGATCTATCAATAATACAAACTAAACAATGCATGGAACACATAAACAGACAACGCATGAGTTTGTTAAACATAAACTTTTGTAAAAGAAACAACAATGGTTTCAAAAGAGTTAAATGTAAATTCCCACCTCTTTTGATGACAAGCCACGCCTACCTCGAGATCCATGATCCGCTGGTTCATCCTTTGAATCGATCGTTGTTAATAAAGACTTAATGTTAATCATACAAGAACTCTAAGAATCTAGCCAAAAAGGCTCACACAAGAATCATACAAATCTATCTAATGGTTCTAAGCCCATTATGGATTTATAGCTTTTCATTCTCTAACTTTAACATAACTAAGGTTTACCAATCCAATTAGGTTGGTTTTGTAGTCCATTAGATATGTCTTATGAATATCTACAACTTTGTAGAAGAAGTCGAAGGCTAATTCGGACCATAAGGATCCAAATAATCAAAATTGGAATACTAGGTCTAAGCCGAAGTCCGCTAAACTCAGCCCATTAATACAAGGCCTGGTCCAAATGGTCAACTAACGGTCACTAACATTCAATGGGGTCAACTGACGGTCAATGTCTAAATCAGGTCAACAGTCAAAGTCCAAGGTCAAACGAGTCAACTGGTCATTGACTCAGGTCTAGTGACTCAGTGAGTCAACTGATTCGACTCATTCAAATGGAGTAAGTCAGCTAGAGTAAGATACCTGGCTAGGCTGAATGGCACAAGGCCAAAACTCTTGCATAGGCCAAAGCAATTCCTCAGGCCTAAGAACACTACTGCACAATCATTGTGCAACACACCTAAACTCAATTACAACTTCTACTCCATTACCATTTCAATTTAATCTAATCTAAAACTCCCATTAAAATACTAATATATTCAATTTAACTGAACTTCATAATTTAACTACAAATTCCAAATACAATCAAAGATTAAGCCTACCTGCAGTTGCAGCTTTAAGCTCCTGCAAGAGAGATTCCACTCAACTTTGGTTGTTGATTCCATTTACTGGGATTAACTTCTATTGTTGACATAACTGGATTAGAATATTTTTCAGTTATTTGTGTCAACTTTGATTGTTGTTCATTGGGATCAACTTCCATTGTTGACACAATTGAACTGGAATGTTTTTTTGTTATTTGTATCAAATTTGGTCGTTGACTCCATTCACCGGGATCAACTTTAATTGTTGATGCAAAAAAAACTGGAATATGTATTAGTATTTTTTTTTTTGAACTTTTAATTTTTGGATCAACTTCGATTGTTGACACCAAAATTTGGTGGAGGCAGTGGTGGTGGCTGTGGCGGCGACGGTGGTGGCAGCGGCGGTGGCGGTGGAGGCAGTGGTGGTGGTGGCATCGACACTGGTGGTGGAATATCAGTGGCAGTGGTGAAATACTAGTGGTGGTTGTAGTTAGTAAGTGGTGGTAGTGGTGGTTGTGGAGTGGTGGTGGCGGCGTTGCTGGTGGTGGTTGTTGTGGTAGTGGTTGTGAAGTAATATAAAAAGAAATTTGTTGATATATAAGGTTTGTAAATGAAAAATAATTATAAGTGAGGGTATTAAAGTAATCTATTTATTAACGGATAAGGTTTCGAAATGATAAGGGTATATTTACTAGTACAACCGTTGCCACGGTGGGAGGTCCGACCGAAGAAGAATCTGAAGATGGCGTTTGCCTGCGACTACTTTCTCCCCATTTCAGAAAAAGTGATACTTTTGCTCAATTTCAGAAATGTGATACTCTCGCTCCGTTCCATAAAAAAACGGAGAGAAAGTCTCACATTGAAACGGGGCAAAAATATCACTTTTTCTGAAACGGGAAAAAAGTATCACTTTTCCTAAAGCGGAGGGAAAGTATCACTTTTCCTGAAATGGAATGTAAAAGTATCACTTTTCCATAAACGGAAAATTAGTCGATCCATAAACCAAAATATGGTTGCATGATGTGTTATGCATCCTTTATGGTGGTTTGCATAATGGCTATCCATTCAATTTTCGAAAATTGTGCCTAAAGTGAAAGTATCACTTTTCTTGAAACTGAGAGAGTACATAGTTTTTTTTTTTTTTTTTTGGAGCATGTAGCATACGTTTTATTTAGTTGCAACCGAAAATTAGTTTATGCATAAACCAAAATATGGCTACATATTGCAGTATGTATTGTTAGAGCATTTCTCGGTCTAACTCGCATGCGTTGCTATCTCAAGCATGTTTGTCAATGTTAGTGATCAAAACTATAAGTCTTGATTTCTAGTCTACTATATCTAAGGTCTCGAACTAGGATAGAAAGTGTAGTTGAGCTCAAGAACTCCATGGAAATTATCATACATGATGAAGGACTACTCAAAGAACTGGTGGATCTTCATCGACTAAAAGGTATGTGGAGACTTGAACTTATCTATCACTCAAAAGTCTATTTATCTCATATCTTGAGACAAAAGTCGTTTTGCTATATAGACTTAGATTATACACATTTGGTATTTCGAGCCGAGTATACCTCGCCTATCTATTTCTCGAAATATGTGTTGGTAAAGCTTTCGCTTTAGCCAAGTTCATCTTTACCTAGTGACGAAAGTCATGTAAAGTTTTAATCATTTTCAAAATTGCTCTGACGAAAAATAGTTTGTGAATAACAACTATATAATGTCCTCTGAGAATGTTTCAATGATTGAAATGAGAGTTTAGACTATATAACCACTAGAGGATATAAGCATTATTGTGGAAACACATATATGTATAAGTCCTTATTGCTTGAACCGAAGTTTGCGAACTTTGTTGATCAAGTGAAACCGGAGAAGTGCGTGAGCTAAGTCCGTGAACTGGCGAAGTTCTCAAACCCGAGAATTTCTGTTGGAGTTTGTAAACTCCATCCGGAAACTTAAGTCCACGAACCCAGTCCGCAAACTTGAGTAGGTTATGTCTAAAAACGATGTTAGTGAACTTATATTTATAAACTATGGAATGAAATTGCAAACCGTGGCTATATAGTTCATAAACCGATTCAAGTGAATCAAAACATTTTTGCTTCAATTGTGTCTTGTGTAGTACATGAGATTTCCTTGCAATTAAACAAATCTCTAACTAGTTCACTTGAGTCATTTGAACTAGTTATGGTGAAGAAGAATATGGTTGATATGAAAGTTATCATATGGCTAACCATTTGGTTAACTATTGTTGAACCAACTAATGTACAAGTTTGGGTAAGGTTACACAAACCTAGAAACGTGCATTTCATGTGTGTATAACAAGCTATGTTTTCGATCTAACGGTTGATAAATATTATCTTGAATCTAATCAGGTTTTTATCTAACGGTGAATATTGAATGCTTTGTTACCAAGCTAACATTGATTGCAAACCTTGATTTGAAAGACTATATAAGGGGGAACTCTAGCAAATGAGAAACCTAATCCCCACATATTCCGTGTGATACTAGTTTGCTAAGCTAGAGTCGATTCTCCTTTAACATTTGGTTTTATTCTTCTAAAACCAGGTTAACGACTTAAAGACTTCATTGGGATTGTGAAGCCAGACCGATACTACTTTTCTTGTAGTTGTGTGATCTGATCTTGTTGTTTATATCATATGAGTACAATTGTAATAATTGGCTTGAGATTTCTATCTCCGATAGGCAAGATAAAAAGTAGTCACAAACATCTTCTTCTCATAGTTTGTGATTCCAAAATATCTTTTTTCGATGCGTCGATTAAGACTATTATGAGGTGATTGATAATACTAGGATGTTCTTCGGGAATATAAGTCCAGTTTATCAATTGGTTCATGTTCACCTTGATTTATCAAAATACGGAACAAAACTCGTAGCTATATTCGTGGTAGACGGATTTATCTATTACCGTAGACTTTTCTATGTGATACAGATTTGTTTATTAAAGTCTTCGACTTTGGGTCGTAGCAACTCTTAGTTGTGGGTGAGATCAGCTAACGGAATCAAGTACGTAGTATCCTACTGGGATAAGAGACGTAGGAGCATAACTGTATATTGGATCAGTGTGAGATTGATTGAGGTTCAACTACAGTCCAGACCGATGTTAGTTTGGAGTAGGCTAGTATCTGTAGCGGCTTAATATAATATATGTTTAATCTGGACTAGGTCCCTGGTTTTTCTGCATTTGCAGTTTCCTCGTTAACAAAATTCTGGTTTCCGTGTTATTTCTTTTCCGCATTATATTTGTTATATAATTGAAATAATACAGGTTGTGTGTTGTTCAATCAATTAGAATATCCGACCTTTTGGTTATTGATTTAAATTGATTGACACTTGGATATTAGTCTTTGGTACCATCCAATTTATCTCCTTGTATTTGATAAAGACTCGCAGATTTCTATTTGCTTGAGTAAAGATCAAATCAAGTGAGAGAGATATAAACTCTTTGATATACTTTTCTATTGATTGAGTCTAACTGTCTAGTTGATTCTCATAAAAAGTATATTGGAGTTTGTCCATACAGATTGCTAATCGAAATATTGGGTGTGGTTGTTAGACCCCCGCTTTTTCATGTATCCTTTGTGGTGGTTTGTATAATGGATGTATATTTAATTTTCTAAAATTATGCCTAAAATGATAAATACCTCCGAATTTTTCATAAAAGTTCTAAATTTGATATTGTTGTTTGTACTCATTGCGTAGATTTTTTTATAATATTTTCAACGAGATAAAATTTGTAAAATTCCAAGGCACGGATTTTTAGATATGTTATATTAAAGTTTGCTTTCCAATTATACCCTTAAAAGATAAGATACATAAGGAGTTATAGTAATTGGATTAAAAGGGAGGGACATTTTTGGTTTTTCAGGTGCACACTACCAAAAAGAAATCCAATCTTTTTGTGTCAATTGATGACTTACAATTTACAAAAAAAATGGCCATATAAAGGTCCTCCCTCGCTTCGCTCGGTCGGCCAAATTATTGTACAAGGGTATATTTGTTAGGTGTCAAAACTACTAGTATTTAATTAATGTACCTTTTTTTCCATTTGCAATGCCATATAGCACGGCGAACCAGCCGTGCCACTATGGAAAAACAATTAAGTGATGGAGATGCTGAGTGATCTTATCTACAACGTAGACGATAAAGTTTTTATCGTTGGCGATATTGACTATACCGCTTGATATAAATAATATCGCCAACGATTGATTATTCCCGCCTATAAATACCCACCACACCTTCTACCATTCCTCTTCGCACTTTTTCTTCTTTCTCCAGTTTTTTTCAACAAAAATCTTTGATCCCATTTATTTCTCTCCATATATGAGTTTAAAATAAAAAAACAGGAAAACAAAAAGTCTAAGGATCAACCAGGATCCCAACAATGGGATTGTATTATGAGCAGAATAAAGAATTTGAGTTTGAAAACGTCAGAAAACCAGTCGGTGATGGTATACTCACTGCGCACATATCTGGTCATTCCAATTGAGATAATTAAGTCGCTTAAAGAGGTGCATGGTCTGAGTTCAATATGGTGTTCAAATACATTCCCTCTATTCTTGGTGGCTTTTATATTACAACCTATAAATTATAAAGAAAAGGTTTGTTCTTTCTTGTCATTCAATTTTTAGATTTAGTTTTCAGTTTCATGAACATATTTAGTTTTACGAACTGATTCCATTTTCATCCAACTTTAATTATGAATATATTGTGTAATTAGAAGTTACACCGTTGGATTTGTGCATGTTGACGTGAATTACATGTGTGAGAAATATACTTCCATTTGACAAATAAAAGTGGGAGTCGAATGAAAGATGGGGAGAATGAATTCAATTATTTTCAAATGATCCAGAAGAAAATCCAGATCATAGAAGATCCCACGGATTAATGGTGATGGGGTTAAACGGATTTTTTTAAAACGTTATGCTAAAAAAATGAATGCGAAGAAAATAGCAAATAAAACTTATTTGTTCCCTGAACATTTTAAGGAGATCGAATATGTGTTTGTGTTGTAGACAATAGGCCAGTGTATATTTCCAAATGCTAGCTCATTAACATTATTTGTTTTTATCATAATGCACCAAATAAATCCTGAATGGTTTTTGGTGAGCGATAGAGGTAAGAACCATTTTTTACCCCATAATTTATTTATTGTATTACAAATTTTGACATGATAATACTAACTCAATAATATTGTTATTTTCAGTAGTGGTGGTATACTTACTTATGTATTTGTGAACCTTATCTTTACAATGGTACCACCGTTTTTTTAGTCACATAGAAATATAATTCCGGTAATTGGACAAACCAACAGATTTAAGATGGTCAACATGTTGATGTTGTTTAGAGGATTCAATAGTTGTGTAGAACAAGTAACAACATCGTTGACATGTCGTATCAGTCAATCGCTAAGTTCGAAGATGTGGAAGTCCATAGGATACTACAACTAAGCCTTCAGCGGATTTTGTTATACAGTCCTATTTCTGAAAAGGCTATTTGGTATTATGGCGAAAAACACCTTCTTCAATTACAGGGAAGAAAGGTGAAAGCCATCTGTTAGAGTACTGCTCGGTCGAACTCGCAAGTTTTGCTTTCTCAAGCCTATTGTTAATGTAATATGCACAAAACCATATCTAGATTTCTAGTCTACTAAATTCATATCTCAGACTAGGATTAGAGTATGGTAGTTGAGTATCATACATCACCGGATAACCCTTGAAGATCGAAAACTAAAGAAGAACTGAAGACATTTAGAGAACTTCATCGACAATGACGTATGTAAAGACTAAACCATCCTATTTACTAACGATATTTACCATTATATCTTATGAGACTATGTCATATGATCGCAGTAGATTTAATATTGTAAATAATAAATTATGAGTCAAGCCTGTCTTGATAAATCACTCGAAATATGATTCAAGCAATGGATGTTCATAGATCCTTAACAATCTTGGTTGAGAATAATTTATTGTTCATGAACTATATTTGTTTTAAGTTGACCATTTGGAAATTTCCCAAACAATGATATTTATTATCAATGGTCATTTGGAATGTTTTGAATTGCTTAAAAGGAGTTTTTAGAACATACTGAATTCTGGACACATGGTAGGTGCACATACCTAGTGCGCGTACCCTAATGATATGAGTTTCGGAATGGGATAGGTACACATACCCATTACACGTAACTGATAGTTCTGAGATAAATAATGGGAAGGAGGTAGGCACACCCACTACGCGTACCCATGGGATCTGAGTTTGTGAATAACTAAGGGTACACATACCCGATACGCATACCCAAGAGCATGAGTTTGCAGACTGTCCCATAGGTATACGTGTCCCTATGCATACCTACCTAGTTTTGAATTTCGCAGAAGTTCAAGAACTATTTTCCAAACATGTGTAGATTTATTACAACTCTCTTAAACACTTCTAAGACACCTTTGTTCACCATTCTGTGTTTGTGAATCATGGTTTAAGTGTCGAGTGTTATTAAACACCACTTATGAAAGGCATACTTGCCAACATGAATTATCATCATTGTTAACGGTTCCATTACTTATTATGTATATTTTCAAAGCGGACTTATCACATGATTTTCTGATAATAATTTCATCTAAACTAAGAAAGTGCTTATTTGAATCTCAAGTTATCTTAGCTTGAATTCAAAGCTACTTATATATAAAGATAGACTCTTGCAACATGCTTACTCAATCCATGCAACTTCTGTGTCCTAGTTTCGAAGATAGAGTTGTCATCTAGAACCTAGATTTCTTTTGTGAAATGTAATTGGGTTACAACTTAAATACTTCACCTAGGAATTCATGAAGTTGTGTCATACTATCTTTTACTTGATAATTCTTGTATCATGATCCTGTTTTTATTGATCTCTGAGGTTTTCATAATTTCAGATAAGGAACGAGATAGATAGAGATCACAAAGTTCTCTTCGTCTCAGACTTTGTGATTCCTCAAGATAGATGTCTAAAACTCTTCTTCTATGATTTGTTTGGATTGTTCTTGAGAGGTGGTTAGTAATCCAGGATTCTCAGTTAAATGAATGAAATTGCTTCAGATTCGTGAGGTTTCCTAGACTTTATCTATTGCAAACAGATTTCCAAACAAATATCGAAAGATCAAAAAGAAAATAAAACAAGCTTATCTGCTAGATGAAGATTGGTATCAAAAGTATTCACTTAGGTTGAAGCAACTCTCATGATGTTAAGGACGTTATCTAAGAGAATCAATTGTGTAGAACCTTGTAAAGTTCAAGAGATGTAAGGAGCACGACTGCAGTTGAATTGCTTAGAGGGTTAATTCGGTATCAACTATATTTCAGTCCGAAGTATGATAGTAGGCTAGTGTCTATAGCAGATTAATACAGTTTGGTGTGCAAAGCTGGATAAGTTCTTGGGGTTTTTCTGCTGGTGTAGTTTTCCTCGTTAACAAAACTTCTGGTTTCTTGTGTTTTATCTTTTCCTAGTTATATTGTTTTATCTTTATAACACAAGTAGTACATAATCAATTCATATAATTTAAGTCTTTATTAATTGAGATCAAAAACAAGACTCACTCTTGTTGAATTTGTATATTGAAAGATAGGTTGCGAGTTTCATACTTTTTAGAAGAACTCTTCTACACAATCAGGTTGATCTTGGATATTCATGATTTGTGAGATCATACAAAAACTCTTCTACATAATTAGGTTCCCAGATTTATTAGTCTAGACATATTGATTATGGAAGTGAAAGAGAAAAAAAATCTATATACACATTTTTGAAGGATCTTTAATCTATATTTACTTGAATATTTATAAGATTTTTTTTCATATAGGTTGTTGAACGAAAAAGTTTGTGGTGTAATTGGTTCCCTCTCCTTTTCAATTGGTACCAAAGCAAGAAAACAACGTTAGACCTAACAAGTATGTGTTTGTGGAAATCTAAATCTATGGACAAGAGTTCAATCTCTATCAACGTACCACCAGCCTTCGATGGCACAAGTTACTTATGGTAGAAAATAACTATATGCTCTTTCATACAAGCTCGTAATTTCCAAACATGGATTCTAGTTGTAAAGGGGTATGTTCCTTCAATAGTTCAATAAGGCAATATAAATGTTGTTAGGGACATAGTTGATTATAGCAAATTTGAAATCAATGCTACAAAGCATAGATTTGATGGATTAAATGATACCATCTTTTCCATAAGCCAAGATCTTCAATATCATGTGTCTATATGTACTACGTCGAATGATGCTTGGGATATCTTAGAGACCATATTTGAAGAGTATACTTCAGAAAAACAAGCAAGGCTTCAAACCCTAACTTCTGACTGGGAAAATCTTTGTTTGGATGATTAAGATAGTTTCAGGAATATAATCCCAAATTATTTGAGAAAGTGAATGTCTCTCATGTGTTATGTAGCACTATTTCCGAAAATGGTATTGTAATAAAAAATCTGAGATCTTTGCCAGCTCGGTATGACCCTAAGAAACATGCCACCACAGAAGAAAATGATCTTTCAGATCTTTCCAAAAGCATCCTTGTTGGAAAGTTAAAGATCTTTGATCAAGAAAACACACTAAGGACAGAAAAGACTTGCCTTCAAAGCCTTAAAGAACATTAAAGTACTTAATAAAAGTGAAAATACGTGATGTTGATGACTATGAACTGTCATATGAAAATCTCAATAATTCTGTGTTTCATATCACAAGATAGTTTAGTAATCTTTTTATGAAGCAAAATAAACGTTTTTCCTAAGAACCTCTGTCATCATCAAACAAACCATACAATGGCGTTCCTCCTAAAAACAAAGACTCCAATGTTAGTGATTATGAGGACATGCCTCGGTGCTTCAAGTGTAGATGATTTAGTCACCTTGATAATGAATGCTCAGATTGCATAAAATACACAAACAACAAGGGTCTTGGTGCAACACTTGATGAAACATTTGATTATTATGACTCAAAAGGGGAAGAAATTTCCAGGGTTGCTCTTTTGGCTTATGATCGCTGTCGTATGCGTCAAAAATAATTTACACTTTCTTACTACTCAAAATATAAATATAGCAAGGGCAAAAAAGGATCGATCCCACAGAGAGGTCTAGGTTGTCAATATATTTTCGGTTCCTTATATAAAACACCGGGTATTTTTCTGATTTTTGTAAAGTAAAAGTAAAATAAAAGCAAATAAAGAAATAAGCAAACAAATCAAATAGAAAAGATATTGGTTAAGGATTCATCTTCATTCACTAACATGCTTTCAAAACAATAACTAGAATTAATTTTTAATCTCAACTTTTATCAAAAGCCCTAGGATACCTTGATCGCAAGAATATCCCGCAAATCTCCTTTTGTTATCAACAATCACATTAAAAGATGTGAATATGAGTTCTATCTAAAAGAACAACCTAACGTGTAAAAGCACTAATCAGGTTTAATTCCCTAGATGCATTAAATTCTATGAAATCAGGCCAATCAAAGCAATCGAACGTGGAAAGCGCACTAATTCAATTTAACAAAGGTTATAATTCACATACGATCATAAGAATATATCACTACAAACCATAATCATATTTATGCTACTTGCATTCAAGGAGTATCACTTTTACGTATAATAAACCCTAAACTAGCAATAGAGATGAAAACAAACTCAACCGATTCGCGACTCGATCAAACAAGCATTCAAATCATATAACACTATAAATTGTGAATCATAATCGATAAATATATGAAGACAAAACTAATTTATCATATCAAAAACCATATTATGTGAAATCCAATTATTCCATAACCAATAATAAAATTAAGCACTCATATTCAAGGAGTTCATAACAAGAAGAAGAAGAAATTCTATCATATTGCAAACCCTAGAAAAAAGTAGTAGTAGAGATTAATTCTAAAGATAATAAGATTTGTGCATAGGCTTCCCTATATATACTCCCTCTGTTTCTGAAAGACCGTCCTCTATTCCATTTTGGTCTGTTTCAAAATTGTGTCCAACTTCTTTTTATGAACGTATTTTTTCAATGATCTCTCTAATATACCCTTAAACCTTTTATATTTATTAAAAAAATAATTAATGGGACCCAATCTAAAAATCTATATAATCAAGGAAACAGATTTATTCTACATTCTTTTTAAAAGACAATATATATGGTTCCAAATTAAATTCCTTATAAATGTTTATCCTCCATAAGTATACAATCTTTTTATTTCTATATTCTTTTCATCTCTTTTAACTTGGGTGATACTGTTTCCATAAATGGGATATGTTTTTAATTTAATTTTGTTTATTTCCTATTTACAATTCCATATCAATTTTTGGAAGTTTTTATTATTAACATTTAATTTAACTAAATTAGGCAAGTACTTGAGGGTAGACATGTAAACTACAATGGTCTTCTTAATATCTTGACAAAGTCAAACCGGACTATCTTTGTGAAACGGAGGGAGTAGAGTTTTGTAACCACTTCTTTAAGAAAACTAGGAAACCTAATAAAAATAGGAAAGTGCACCTCCTTAGAATTATGTCCCGTGCATCAAATCCCGGACGAAGTAACTTGCCAAAACTCACGGAAAATCTGAAATAACCGCACCTTCGGTTTTGTTCTGGCCGTGTAAAACTTTGGCTACAAGCCTGTTGGGCTCGTGCAGCAGATGTTAGCCCAGCTCATGTATCATTACAGCCCAATAACTCTTTATTTACTCCTGTGATTATATCCAGCCCATTATCTCGAGCTTCATCAATTGCTGGCATAACCCATCATCTCATCTCACGTTACTATCCCACAGCGTCTCTGACCACAGCCATGCATGCCATCTTTCTCTCGTTCACTACCATGAACCGTCCGTGTTGTTTTCAGCTGCAATACAGCACTCGCATCAAGCAGCTATACGTCTCGCTGCTACATCAAATTCCCGGCAGTCTTCAGCATCGTTTCTCATCACTCTCTCCCACTGCCATCACACAGCTCCCAACATCACCATCTTCTCTGAATTCCAGCATCATCGACGAACGTTAGAAGCCAACCACAAACCACCAGTTCAGATCCATGCTCATTCGAACTTATGCCAGCAAGTACAGATCATCAGCAGTTTCCCAACTCGAGTATCACAGCGTCACTGTGGCAGCATCTCCATTAATTCCTCCTTCCGTCAGTGCCATAACCATGCATGCAAAGCTGGTCCGCTCCCCACGACAGCAACCCTCTTTCTTCTTGCTCTATTTCCCGTCAGTCACCAACTGACATGCATCTTCTTTCGGCATTGGCAGCAGTACTCCAAACTGATACAACTCGCTGTATCTCGAGCTCCACTCTCCAGCCCGTACACAGTTAACTCTCCTTGTTCTTGCTCTATAATTCAGGCTTGGCTAACACCTCCCAGCCGCGTGAATAACAAACATTTCATATCTACCGTTGGCTTGTACCACTAAATGTCTTGTACGACCAAAAACAAGTATCTCACATCGAGATGAGAACCATTAAATCTCGGGATTCTTATCTAACTAGTTCCCAGTTCTATTCAAACTCCTCCGAACACATAGATGGTCAAGAGAATAACCATTCTCTGATTTGTCTTCTGCTCGGTCCCATTTCTTCTCAAACTCGGACTCAGGCTAATACTAACTCATACCGAAACTCCAGATCATTATTGATCCATTGCCAAGCTCCATCATTTTCCCGAGATTGTCAACAACACCAGCATCTACCTTGACCTATAATTGCCAGAAACAGCGTCACGGTCTCATTACAGCTCATTTACGTACATCCAGCGCCTCCTTTCTATCAACCATCATCGCTGCCAGTGGTTAACAACGATCATCATCAATACTTCCATAGCATGCAGAGACTCGAGTTCTACCTTACATCTCTCAATGACAGCGACCACTTTTCACTGCGAGCTTCAAACTCCATTTTCTATCCAGCGTCACTTCCATGCTCAAGTCTTCTGCCTCTTTCCAACCTTCTTCTCAGCGTCAACTCCATGAGCAATTATTAATCGCTGGTCATCACTGCCGTACTCTTTCCCTTTTTCTAACTCGAGCTCAACTCGTTATCACTGCCAAACCTAAGCTCAACGGACTACCAGCAACACCTCCTTCCATCTCTTTTTGAGCTCCTGGATAAAACTGACGGCAACAAATATTCTTGGGGCAACAACGGCAGGTACTGGAAAAGAGAGGCATCTTCTTATATGTTGTGTCTCTACCCCGCACTGGTGAAATCTTCGTGGTCTAAAATTAGACGCACGTCTTTAAGCCCAACATAAACCGGGCTGATGTTAAGCCCATGAGTAATTCAGATGGGTGCCTTAAACAATATTTGAATCAGGATGCCCCCAAGTAAGTCCAGCATCAGCCTTTAGCATTTCTCATCTCATTGTCAGTTTCACAGAACCGACAAGGTTAACTTCTCGTTTCTCCCATAACTTCTTCATACGACGTCGGATTGACCTCATTCTTTCGTCGTTGGCTTCGTCTTTTCGTCCTCTTCAAGGTGATATAAAGAAATTCCGGATTTGAGCGAGTTTCACTCCCTTTTGCTCCAATGACTCCAAAACACCTAATAATACTCAAACTCGCACATAAGATACATAATTCACAAGAAAAATAGCAAAGAAAGCATAAACTCTACATAGTAAATACGGTGTATTCTACACCTATCAGCTTAATCTGTAAATTTTGATGAATTTAGTAATACTCAATTTAATCTTGACAGTTTCTTGATGATTCCATCAATTTCTCTAGAGGATTGGTGATTTTTCACTCACTGATGAAAACTCCATTGCCAACATTTCAAGACTAGAAAAATTTTGTCTGTTTGCTGAAATAAGTGAAGTTCATGAATCTCCCTCCAACCGAGCATGAACTTACTGTACCACTGAAGGACATGATCTCAAATAATGCTTCAAGTACAAACAAAAAGTAAGAAATGTCAACAAACTGCAAAAGATGGATACTTGTTTGACAAATGTGCTTCAACTCGTCCTAAAACCAAATCCATCCAAGGTATGTAAGGATGCTCCCTCTTCTTCTAAAAGTTTGAATAATTGTAAGTAAAGGATAACCTAAAATAAGGAAGAGAATATCTAAATGATTAAGAAATACAGAAGTTGGCAAATCCGTGTAAGAATCTAGTGGTGAGCGTACTGATGCTCACCTCAACATGACTTGATTGTGTTGAAATGTGCATTATTGTCTCATTTGCCCATTTAAAAGACAAGAACTGTGCACAACAAGGGCTTAAGAACAAAATAACCTAGTTTGTGTCTTGAATGTTATTACTTGAAATTGAATCCTTTTAATGTGTATTTTTTGTGATAAAGCGGGGCTCTAGTTTTATGACATCCTTTGTCAATTGTAGCCAATACAAAAAGTAGAATAATAAATATTTATCAATAAATGTTGAGCCTCGCTCAATCTAGGTGAGTCTAGTTATGGGTCACGTATCTTGCCTGGTTCTTGATATGGTCGTATAATTAATCCGTAAAGCTATTATCTCTCCATAATATTTAAGTCATCACATGATTTAATGCTACCACATTGCTAATAGTGAGTCCAAAATATAACGGCTCAATGTGGGTATCAATAAATCTTATGTCTCGTATTAACTACTCACTGCCTATCTGACTCCCAAGAAAGAGACGAGAAAAATATCCATGAGGATTTCTAGTTGACTAGATGAGATATTAAGTATGTTCTTAGAAAAATTATCTAACCATACAATTGATATTTAAACTTAAATAATACACTGATGTTAATTAGTGAAATATTTATATATTTTTGGGACGCATATTATACATTAACATCTTCGACCATCTACTCTCAATTTATTTTTGGGATTCTTACAAAAGAATTGCTATTGGAGTGATATATATATATGTGTGATTCATGGGAATTTTAAAAATCACATCCTTTGATAAATCATTGAGACTCCAAGCACTTTCTCTTCCAGTGAGACATGTATCCTTATGGTTGTTGATAATCTTCTAATTGTCAAGGAAGATGAAAAATCTTACCCTAAGGAGGAAGATTCATTCATTAAAAGAAAAAAGAAGAATATGATGAAGCCAAGAGCAAACTTAAGAAGATTTTCAACCCTTCTTGAAGAAATTAAGAAGACCAAGATGGAAGTGCATGCTCTTAAAAAAATCTATTATGCAAAAATCTCTCGAGATTCAAGAAGCACTTGTCAATCAACAACCTAATAGGTTTGAAGGACATAAAATCCCCATTCATGAACCCTTATGTTCCAATGCCAGTTGCTGACAAAGAGTTTGGAATGATGAAAAATTTTTTAAGGGTATATTTTCTAGTTAACTCATTGTAGAAATTTTACGAGCACTAGCTTTTCGAGTAGCCTATTTATGTGTTTTAAATAAGCTACTTCAAATACTATCATCTTGCAACTATTAAAGCTTATTTAGTTAAATTTTACTCTGGAGATGATTACAACACCTAATCTTTATCGATTATTATGTGTATTGCTCATTTTATTAGATTTGTTATTTGATATCATTTTTCCAAGAATAGCTTGTAATCAAATTTAAGTTTTGTTGTAATGTTCTTCATATCTAGTTTCATTTACATGTTCTCATAGGTTAAGCTCTTAACTCAAGTTTTTTTTGTTAGTCATGCCATGACTAGAAAACTATGTTGATTATGCTACAACTCATGTAAACTATTATGAGAATTACAATATTGTTCTTCTCACGATTACACTCTGTGAATATATTGCAAGGGTTTCATAAGATGTTCTTAATTTCCGCATTTCCTCCCCAAAACTGTAACTGGAAAGGAATAAAATAGAGAACTTTAATCTTTGCATGCATACATGGATAGAAAAGATACAATTCTTATGTTGAGTCACATCGCTAAAATTATGATATTTGTTCATAATTGTCCTAGAGAGTAATTTTTTCGATGACTATTTTTATCACGAAAGTAAAGTTTCTTGGTTCTTCCAAAATTAAGATCATTGTTTTTAACTTATTTTTTGGTAACTGGCAAGACGAAGAAAAAATATTTGGGACTGTTAATGTCCAAGAAATCCTTCCCTTGTAATTAGAGAAAGGTTTCTCATGTTGTTCTCTTGAGAATGACACCTAATGGAAGAGAGTTCAATTTTAACTTGTGCTTAATTTCCATGTCTTTATGGGGAGTGTGGTTGTGGAAATGTTGGAGATGGATGTACCTTTGTCCCTCCTTGATGAAGATGCTAAGTTTACTCAGTGGAATCATCTAAATAAAAAGTTGGTATGTTATATTTAGTCTCGATAACTCTTTTATGTAGTTCTTTACGATCCTTTTGTTTTTTGCCTTTGCCAATTTTGTTGACAAAAATGAGGAGAATTATTTAGTAGTATTGTACTATAACATATGGTTTTTCGGAACATTATATAAAGGGGGTTGGATTACAAGCTGTAGGTTGTACCTATTATGTAAAATAGATAAAAAAACACTAAGGGGAGAACATATCAGACTTTGAGTTATGTAAAAATAATACGCATTTGTTAGAGCATTGCTCGATTGAACTCGCATACGTTTCTATATCAAGCATGTTTGTCAATGTTAGTGATCAAAACTATAAAATATTGATTTCTAGTCTACTATAGCTAAGGTCTCGGACTAGGATAGAAAGTGTAGTTGAGCTCAAGAACTCCATGGCAATCATCATACAAGACGAAAGACTACTCAAGGAACCAGTGGATCTTCATCGACTAAAAGGTATGTGGAGACTTGAACTTATATATCACTCAAAAGACTATCTACTCTATATCCTATCTTGAGACAAAAGTCGTTTTACTATATAGACTAAAAATATACACATGTGATATTTCGATCTGAGTATATCTCGCTTATCTATTTCTCGAAATGTGTGTTGGTAAATCTTTCGCTTTAGCCAAGTTAATCTTTGCCTAGTAACGAAAGTCATGTTATGTTTCAATCACTTTGGAAATTGCTCTGACGAAAACTAGTTCGTGAATAACAACTATATGACATCCTCTGAGAATGTTTCAATGATTGGAATGAGAGTTTAGAAAATATAACCACTGGGGGATATAAACATTGTTGTGGTAACACATATATGTATAAGTCCTTAGCACTTGAACCAAAGTTTGCGAGCTTTGTTGATCCAGTGAAAACCGGAACTTGAGCAGTCAACTCAGTCCGCGAACGTGCATAGTCCGCGAACCCGAGAATTTCTGCTGGAGTTTGTAAACTCCAACCGGTTACTTGAGTCCGTGAACCCAGTCCGCGAACTTGAGTGGTTATGTCTAAAAACGATGTTCGTGAACTTATTTAAATTATCTAAGGAATGCTATTGCAAACCGTGGCTTTATAGTTCATGAATTGATTCGAGTGAATCACATCATTTTTGATTCAATTGTGTCTCGTGTAGTACATGAGATATCATGGCAATTGAACAACTCTCTAACTAGTTCATTTGAGTCATTTGGACTAGTTATGGTGAAGAAGAATATGGTTGATATGAAAGTTATCATTTGGCTAACAGTTTGGTTGACTAATATTGAACCAACTATTGTACACATTTGGGTACGGTTACACAAACCCAAAATAATCAAGTACATGTGCGTATGGCAAGCTAAGTTTTCGATCTAACGGCTGAGAGATATTAGCTTGTATCTAATCAGGTTTTCATCTAACGGTGAATATTGAATGCTTTGTTACTAAGATAACATTGATTGCAAACCATGATTTGAAAGACTATATAAGAAAGAACTCTATCAACTGGGAAACCTAATCCCCACACATTCTATGTGATACTAGTTTGCTAAGCTAGAGTCGATTCTCCTTTAACCTTTGGTTTTCTTTTTCTAAAACCAGGTTAACAACTTAAAGACTTCATTGGGATTGTGAATCCAGACCGATACTACTTTTCTTGTAGTTGTGTGATATGATCTTGCTATTTATATCGTACGAGTACAATTGTAATAATTAGCTTGAGATTTTTATCTCCAATAGGCAAGATATAAAAGTAATCACAAACATCTTCGTTTCATCGTTTGTGATTCCATAATATCTTTTTTCGCTACGTCGATTAAGACTATTGTGAGGTGATTGATAAAACTGAGATGTTCTTCGGGAATATAAGTCTGGTTTTATTGATTGGTTCATGTTCACCTTGATTTATCAAAAAACGGAACAAAACTCATAGGTTCATTCGTGGGAGACGAATTTATCTATCTTGTATACTTTTATGTGTGAGACAGATTTGTTTGCTAAAGTCTTCGACTTTGGGTCGTAGAAACTCTTGGTTGTGGGTGAGATCAGCTAAGGGAATCAAGTGCGCAGTATCCTGTTGTGATCAGAGGCGTAGGAGCATAATTGTACCTTGGATCAGTGTGAGATTGATTGGTGTTCAACCACAGTCCAGACCGAAGTTAATTTGGAGTAGGCTAGTGTCTGTAGCGGCTTAATACAGTATATGTTTAATCTGGACTAGGTCCCGGGGTTTTTCTGCATTTGCGGTTTCCTCGTTAACAAAATTCTGGTGTCTGTGTTATTTCTTTTTCGCATTATATTTTTATATAATTGAAATAATATAGGTTGTGTGTTGTTCAATCAATTAGAATATCCGACCTTATTGGTTGTTGATTTAAATCTATTGACACTTGGATATTGGTATTTGGTACCTTCCAAGTTATCTCTCTTTGATTATAACTCGCGAATCATATTTTCTTGAGTAAATCAAATCGAGATATTGAGATAATAACTTTTTGAGTATTTTTCTATTTGATTGAGTCTAGTTGATTCTCTAGAAATAACTCGGAGTTGTCCATACAGATTTCTAATCGAAATATTGGGTGAGGTTGTTAGACCCCCCGCTTTTTCAATTGGTATCTGAGCAGGCAAACACGTTCAAGACCTTACAAGTCTGTGTTTATAGCAATCTGACTTTGTGGACAAGAGTAGTATCTATGATAACGCAATACCATTTCAAAGCCACTTAGGTAAGGCTCAATGTCTTGAAGCTTCTAAGAAAAACTCTATCACTCATCCCTTGGATGAATCTTCATTTGTCTGGGAAAAATCTCTTGATGAGAAATTGGATGACCTTTCAGATGATAGTGATTCAGAAGAAGGACCGAGTATTGATGAGGAAGTCTCTCAATATATCAAGTTGTTTGATCATGCATTTAAAGAAAAAAGGTCAACAACATGCCTGAGTAAGTACATGGCTCCTCTTTGTCAAGAAAACAGAAAATTGAAAAAACTCTTTAAAGGATATGATTGTGGCTATAATCTCCTAAAATCTATCATTAAAGATCGTGAAGAAGATATCTGCACACAAAAATCTGAATGTGACAATCTTCTCCGAAATTTCTATGTGTTGAAAGAAAGACTTGCAGATACTGAAGCAAGATATGACTCTCAATAGAAATGTTTTAATGACAAAGAACTCAGACTTCTTACTAAAGAAAAGTCATTGAAGTCTGATCTTGCAGCTACTCTTGATAAGGTAAAATCACTAGAAGAGAGTCTGAGAAGATTTAATACTATCTCAACGAAATTGACTTCTATGATTGTATCATGTAAAGAACATCGTGATACACGTGATCTGGGCTATAAAGGAATATACGCTCCAAAAACTAGTAAGATCAATTTCGTCAAAGCAGTTGATAATTTTTCATGTGAGAAAATGTGTGTAGCCTGCAATGTGCCTAAGGAAGGGACGTCTCCAAAATTTACTCACAAGAGAACAGTTAAGAATAATTCCTTCAACTGCTATACTGCGGAAATAAAGGACATACTGAGCGAAAATGTCATTTTCGGTTAAGAAATATAAAACTTCACGACGTTCTTATATGGGTGTCTAAGGAAATGATTAAATCTGTTTCTCATATTGTTGGGGTAAAAGGCACATTCAACAATCAAGAAAACTACCTTGACAAGTCGTCTCATATTCATGACTTTGGAATACAAAATATGAATCAAGGTAGAAGGAAGAACAACAAATGGGTAACAAACAACCCTGAAAAGAAAAAAAAAGCCACAGGAGAAAGAAAAAGAGTTCAAGTTCCATGGAAGAATGTGAATCCAAGAATTCTGTCCCAGATTTTCTCCACATAAATAATCGAGTCTCAGAACTTAAGACAAGTATAAACAGAATCAAACGGGGCGTCTCCAAAACTTGGAAAGCATCTAACTCAAGTACACCTAGTTCCCCTCCTAGTAAAATTTTTTCACTATTGTTGAGTGATTTGTCTCTACATTCCTGTAAAGGAGAAGTCAGCAATGATGAGAAAAATGCTCATCCTAGCACACCATGAATACTTTCTGTAGCATTCTTCTTCAGAATAAGAAGGATGTTCTATGTTCTCAAGAAAGTGTCTTGAGAAAACTGTCAAAGGTGTATGTGTTTCAAATTTTATTTTGAGCTCTTTTTGTAGGATGTTCTTGGGTGAAAATTCCTTATTGAATTCTTCCTCCTCTTCTTGCTTGGTCCTCCATGTTTTGGTCATCTATGACCACTTGTGCACGTTCACAAGAACCGCACGGACATCCTTGTGCCTAGGGTTTTATATATGAACCCCCTTATATATATGTCATTATTTGACACTTTATTCTATAAGGATAAAAAGATTCTTCTGGATTCTTGGCACAATGGAGAGAAGCAACAAAGAGGTAATCATGGAGGAGAATGCTATTGAGTTTAATGAAGATCCTGTTTTCATAATCTGTCATCAGGCTATTGATCATGAAAACAACCTACCAGTTCAGATGTCTTCACAATTGGTAGGAAATCTTCTTCGTGATTTTGAAGTCATTCGTGAACAGATCGGAATAGCAACAAGGAATCTTGAGTTTCTAAAGAATGAACTGAAGAAAGCATTTGATGAACTTACGGTTGTTCGATCTTTAGTTTCAAATCAAGTTCAGCATACCTAGTAAATCTTCTATTGTTTATTTTTTGTTTAGAAGAATAACTAGTGTTTTGGAATATCCATATTATTGTGATTACACATAGCTATATCCAATGTTTTTCATCTTCTTGTTTTTAGATTTATTGGTTTAAATTCTAAACTTGTTTGGAAGATGATGGTTGCAGTATTAATCTTTATGGTTTTATATATTGCAATATTTTGATGGGATATGTGTGTTTACGTCTGTGAACTTTATTGTCCCATATTTTGTCAAAAGTAAAGTCGTTCGTGAATTGATATGCAAATATTGATAAAAGGATGAATAGACTTTTGATAAACACAAAAGTTAAGCCTATATTGTCAATTATTGATGTAAGATAGGTTAAAAACTTTTATGATTCAAGGATTATGTCTATTGTGTGTCATTGTGCAAATGGTGATGGAAACATAGAATGAATCCTTGTGTTATCCACGGTATAGATCCTTATTGATCCATTTTTTTATATGTATTACCATGAAGGCTCCATTGTGTATCTTATGTTGAGCACGATATGAATAAGTCGATTCCTTATTGGCATGGTTGGTTGTTCCATGAGATGCTATATGTTGAACATTAAGAACTAAATTAATCAACTTGTGTGGTTATTTATTTTGTATTCCATAAGTTTTCTTATGTTGAGTACATGTACGGTTAAGGTTGTCATGTCTTGTGATAATCTTAGTCGGGGTTCCATAATCTCTTATGTTGAGCCAAAATGAACTAAATCAATCATCTAGTATTATTTAGTTAGCACTCCGTAAGTTCTTCTCATGTTGAGAATGATTGACTAGGATGGTTATTTTTATGATTAACTTAGTCATTGCTCCATAGATTATCTTATGTAGAGTGTGGCCAATTAAATTGATTACTCTTGTAATTAGTTTGGTTGAGTATGATAATTAGATAATTTGTAAGTTTTCTTGTGATCAATCTAATTGATTTTTTAAGTCTCCATAAGTTTACATGTGTTGAGCATATTTAGTCAAATTAATCTTGGTTCGCGTTGGTTAATTTGATTGAATATTTCTTGTTGGATTCCAAATTCATACTTGTATGTAATTTGTTGAGTCTAAAGAAATCCTTCTTTTCTTTTGAAATTAAGGTCGCTCTTGTTGTTCCTTAGGGAATGACATATTATGGGGGAGAGTTCTTTTGAACTTGTGCTTAATTGCCAATTCTTTGTGGGGAGTGCGGATGTGGAATATTAGGGGTTATCTTGCGTCTTTATAAACTCCTTGATGAATGCATTTAGCTTCGGCTTTATGATTGCATCTAAACAAGATGATATACATTTACCTCTGGTCATGAAATATCTCTTACGGAAATTTCATTAGGATCCCGTTCTTGTACCTTTGTCAATTTTATTGACAAAAAGGGGGAGAATTAATATGTAGTTCACACTACATATACATATGGTTTTTGGATCATTATGTAAGGGGGAGTGGTTTCCATGTGAGATGGAGTATTGACTAAGGGGAAGTGAAGTATCACCATAGTATTGTTGTTGAAGTTGTGATGCAATTGGACTTTGACGCTGTGTAATAATACAATGACACTGTATAACAATGATTGAGAACCGATGCTTTTCTCATTGTTATAGCTACGGATTTTCAACAACGATGATGCTAAACTTACAACCTTTGGGATCATTGGACTACTTGGAAGTGGCGAAGATTTCGAGTATTGTTGAAAATTAGACATGAAGAATAGGAGCTACAAAGTTTATTTATATATTTTTTTGTATTCCATATGTATTAATAGTTTTTCCACTAAAATTGACAAAGGGGGATATTGTTAGAGCATTGCTCGGTCGAACTCGCATGCGTTGCTATATCAAGCATGTTTATCAATGTTAGTGATCAAAACTATAAAGTCTTGATTTCTAGTCTACTATAGCTAAGGTCTCGGACTAAGATATAAAGTGTAGTTGAGCTCAAGAACTCCATGGCAATCATCATACAAGACGAAGGACTACTCAAGGAACCAGTGGATCTTCATCGACTAAAATGTATGTGGAGACTTGAACTTATCTATTACTCAAAAGTATATCTACTCTATATCTTATCTTGAGACAAAAGTCGTTTTACTATATAGACTAAAAATATACACACGTGACATTTCGAGATGAGTATATCTTGCTTATCTATTTCTCGAAATGTGTGTTAGTAAAGCTTTCGCTTTAGCCAAGTTCATCTTTGCCTAGTGACGAAAGTCATGTTATGTTTCAATCACTTTGGAAATTGCTCTGACGAAAACTAGTTTGTGAATAACGACTATATGACGTCCTCTGAGAATGTTTCAATGATTGAATGAGAGTTTAGACAATATAACCACTGGGGGATATAAACATTGTTGTGGCAACACATATATGTATAAGTCCTTAGCACTTGAATAGAAGTTTTCAAACTTTGTTGATCAAGTGAAAATCGGAACTTGAGCAGTCAACTCAGTCCATGAACGTGCGTAGTTCTTGAACCCGAGAATTTCTGCTGGAGTTTTTGAACCCCAACCGATTATTTGAGTCCGTGAACTTGAGTGGTTATGTCTAAAAACGATGTTCGTGAACTTATTAAAATTATCTAAGGAATGCTATTGCAAACCGTAGATTTATAGTTCATGAATCGATTCGAGTGAATCACATCGCTTTTGCTTTATTTGTGTCTTATATAGTACATGAGATCTCATAGAAATTGAACAACTCTCTAACTAGTTCATTTGAGTCATTTGGACTAGTTATGGTGAAGAAGAATATGGTTGATATGAAATTTATCATTTGGCTAACCATTTGGTTGACTAATATTGAACCAACTATTATACACGTTTGGGTACTGTTACACAAACCCAAAATCGTCAAGTACATGTGTGTATGGAAAGCTAAGTTTTCGATCTAACGGTTGAGAGATATTATCTTGTATCTAATCAGGTTTTCATCTAACAGTGAATATTCAATGCTTTGTTACTAAGCTAACATTGATTGCAAACCCTAATTTAAAAGACTATATAAGGGAGAACTTTAGCAACTGGGAAACCTAATCCCCACACATTCTGTGTGATACTAGTTTGCAAAGATAGAGTCGATTCTCCTTTAACCTTTGGTTTTCTTCTTCTAAAACCAGGCTAATGACTTAAAGACTTTATTGGGATTGTGATGCCAGATCGATACTACTTTTCTTGTAGTTGTGTGAGCTGATCTTGTTGTTTCTATCATACGAGTACAATTGTAATAATTGGCTTGAGATTTCTATCTCTGATAGGCAAGATATAAAAGTAATCACAAACATCTTCGTCTCATCGTTTGTGCTTCCACAATATCTTTTTTCGCTGCGTCGATTAAGACTATTGTGAGGTGATTGATAAAACTGAGCTGTTCTTCGGGAATATAAGTCTGGTTTTATTGATTGGTTCATGTTCACCTTGATTTATCAAAATACGGAACAAAACTCATAGGTTTATTCGTGGGAGACGAATTTATCTATCTTGTATACTTTTCTGTGTGAGACAGATTTGTTTGCTAAAGTCTTCGACTTTGGGTCTATCAACTCTTGGTTGTGGGTGAGATCAGCTAAGGGAATCAAGTGCGTAGTATCCTGCTGGGATTAGAGGCGTATAAGCATAAGTATACCTTGGATCAGTGTGAGATTGATTGGGGTTCAACTACAGTCCAGACAGAAGTTAATTTGGAGTAGGCTAGTGTCTGTAGCGGCTTAATAAAGTATATTTTTAATCTGGACTAGGTCCCTGTAGGAGCGGAATATCACAGCAAATGATAACTTACGAGATTGTGGAGAGAAAATACATTTTGCGAGCAAAGAATATTTTGCGAGCAAGAAGGACATTTTGCGAGCAAAGGAAACCATGAAGGTTCGCAAGATAATCTTCAAATCCGAAATGGCGGGACAACACAACGGTCATCTATTGTAAAATCATATAAATAGCTATATAGGCATGGGAGGAAGAGGGGAGAGACACATTTAGAGAGAGAGGATAATTTTAGGAGGAGAGAGAAAATGTTAGGAGAGATTTATTTTCTTTATCATCTTCTTCCCCAAAAAACTAGAGCTCCAAATATTCATTAATGGAGTCTCAATTGTAAAATCATGTAACCACATACAATCACTAGTGAAGCACCGTGGATGTAGATCATATTGATCGAACCACGTAAAAATCTTTGTGTCTCTTTATAATTTTAGTACCTTAATTCTTAGTTTCATATCAAATTAATTAGGTTTAGGAATCATTTTAATGGATTCTTATGAGGGTGTAGTTGTGAGATAAGCCGCAACTACATAATTGGCGCTAGAAACAGGGACCTGCTTGTTGGATTGAAGAAGACTAGAAGAAATCAGAGAAGAAAATCATCAACAAAGTGAAAGTAGCCGGAATCCTCGACAATGAACAATCGAAACAGATGAATCTTCCTTTCTAATTCTTTAATTTTGTTCTCAAAAATTTAGGTCTAGTGATTCAAGGTAGACGAAGAAATTGAATTATAATAGCCATATTTGCAGAAAGAAAAGGAAATCGCATACTCGAAATTACTCCAGTGAAGTGCAATTTCAAAAGAGATTAATTAAATAAAGCCACTTCATCGACGATCATTCTGATGAATATAAATCCAGTTCAAATCCAGCGACTAACTAGGGAAAATTAATGATGGCTTTGTAACCTCAAATGTAGAATCATGCGAAGATAACCATACTGTGATTAAAGCAACAGACGATGGAGTACTGCTGCAAAGGAATTGTTTTTACTCAACCTTAACGCAAGAATATACTAGGATGTTATAGTACCATCAACAATTAGGAACTCATTTTAATCAAGACACCATCAACAAACGGAAAATTTCCAATGGAGTCCAAGAGAAAGCAACATCAACAGAAACTATTGAGAAAGAAACAATGGACATAAAGAATGTGGAGATTATTGGGAGAAAGAATATAAAGAATAATCGAAAGAAATGTGGAAATTCAGTACATATTGGAGTACAACAACACCAAGCAGATGCTTAAAGAATATGAAATGTTTCTACCATGCAAAGACAAATCAAGCATTTTCTTCGCAAACCACTTTATAGGATATCATTGCGAAGATATTATTGCGAAATTTATTTTGTCATCAATTATTGTGAAGATAGGATAATTCCTAAGCAAATCATCTAGACCACCAACTTATTATTAATAAGTTAAAGAAGATGGAAGATGGTGACAATTTCACAAGCATAAGAGAAAGCCCCAACAATCACGAGCTAGAGAAAGAAATTCCAACGAACATTAACTCCAGTGATTACTTATCGAACATCAACGAGTGGCAAACCGATTGAGAATAATAATTTTAAGTTGAAAGAACCATGAGTTAACACAGCAAGGAGGGTTGTACTTCGCAGAAATAACTAAGAAGGAAGAATTCCTGCGAAGATATAATGGTGGAGTTCGGTTTGTGCTTAAGTTTGGATATGAAGTTGGAGGAAGAAGAAAGATTAACAAATATGACGTCTCATCTCTGCAAATCACCCATCTCGTCATTTACGTCCTCAAAATCATGATAATTCGCGAGAAGAAAAATGTAGTAGTCAAGTTCACTTCGAATCAAGAAAATGACGAAGCAACTCTAATCAAACTTCACTTCACCAAAGCAAAATCCGAGGCGCCCTTTCAAGTGGACGAAGATAAAAGGAGTTGCTGCAATATACCAATGATGGGAATAATCATCTTGGATCAACCGTTTTAGACAACCAAGAGGACTACATGAGGCAGAGTACGGGAGAGGAAGCTTTACGTAAAGTTATTAATTTCTTGTGAAGTTAAAAAATACTGCAGGTGAAGAAGACGCACCTAAAACACAAGTAACAGCAAATGACGCATACTACAGGAAAATTACCAGGAAATACAAACTACTAGCGAATCAAAGAAATAAATGAGTACAACTTATGTAGTGATAGAAAGCAACAAAAGCTGCGAAGGTCATGTTCAGGAAATTCATGATACCCAATCACTTGGTCCAGAAGCATTCAACCATAGAAAACAAACGCGGATAGTACATTTTACCATATAATACAAACAGTAGATAGTACATTTGATTCCCAAAGAAAGTGAATATTTCACGAACAAACGCAGCAAAGTGAATATTTCACGAACAAACGCAGCAAAATGAGTACTTTGCGAACAGACGCAGCAAGAAAAAAGTAACGAAGAGAGGGAAGCAAACATGAATTGAAGCAAGGGATATAAAGGCGGAAAAATGGAGTTACTTCAGCAACAACAGCAAAGAAATTCGCCAAAATGCAACGCCTCAAGCTCAACTAACATAGAAATGATTCAAATATTCTCTGCGAACAACATACCCCCTACGAAGTTCAGTTCTCCAGAGCCCATATTCAGGTCTATTACTTCGCAGTAGCAAGATAAGGGCACATTAAATAATCTGCGAACACAACAAGTGTGGGCAGGACGTCTTTAGCAGAAAGGAAGAAAGGAGGAAAAGAAAAGCAACATCCAAGCAAGGAATGTCATCAATGAGTGTTCATGCATGTGAAACTTGCAGTTTCATTTCACTGCTTAAGAACGATGTTATCATTTATTTTGGTATTCAAAGACTTTGAACGTGAGGTACTGCAAATCAGCTCAATCGACTTGGGAAAGCTCAACTTCATAAAAGAAATGATTAGCAGAGGAAGGGAAAATCAGTAGGGAAAGTAATGAACCAGCGAGCAAAAGAGAAGAAAAAAATACCACTTCATCTCAATACAAAGAAGAAACCGGGACACGAAGAAGAAGTATCCAGTGAAATACTCAGAAAAATAACTAAACTGTAAAGACGCAGACGTACAGGGAAAAATATGGAGGCGTTATATGAAGACATGCTTACCTTACGAACACACGCAACACAAACAAATATTTCGTACAAATTCATGCATTTCAAAGCATCTATTCAACCCATTGACAACATCAACTTGCAAAAACAACATTAGTTCGCAACAACTTGACAACATTAGTTCGCAACAACTTGGCAATATTAGTTCGCAACAACTTGACAACATCAATTCGCAAAAACAACATTAGTTCGCAACAACTTGACAATATCAGTTCGCAATATCAATTCGCAACAATACCAACGGATGATTAAAGATCTAAGAAGCAAATCATATATTTCGCAAGAGACAACAACAAGCCGTAAAAAGGTCAGTACCATTTCCCTGAATATTTTATTTACAAAAGACAAAAGATTTTTGATTTTATTCCCCAAAAGCGATATACTCGCAAGATTTCTACAATTTCTAAGATTTCAAAACATTTCAAAGATTTTTTAGATTGGTGAAAAGTGATACAATCGCAAGATTCAAAAATGAGTTTATCGCAAAAATTTAACGATCTCAAAATTTTTCAAAGACTTCAAAATTACAAAAAATAGAGAAAATTAAATTCATATATTTCTATAGAACAATTTTGATTAATACTTCTCATACTTTTCATACTTCTTATACTAAACATTTCATGAAAACATTCAACATTTTATATACATAAAAAATTTACGATGAATTTTAAAAAAGGCGAAAAAACACCGCCATTTACGATTAACTTGCGAATAAAAGACCGCAATCTGTGATCAGCCTCCAAAAAAGAAAGAGAGCTGCAGAAAATTTTATACAGGCAAACCTTTGTGGCGTACACCCTAGTTCGCGAAGCTATATTTCGTAAGAGGCAAAGTCCTAAAGTACGTCATTTAAGGGGGTACCTATAAACGTATCTAAGGGTAACCGGAACACCACCAAGGGCCCTTAGTACATGGTAAAAATTTAGGGGTACAACCCAATAATGGGGTACCTATCCGGGTTACACACCTTGGATTCTCACCTAATCTAGCGACATTACGCAATATAAAATGCGGTGTAAGAAGATTTAGGTCGGTCGACTAAGGCATACTGTCTTTCCCAAGAAGTGCAGAAAACGATCAAGGCGCCGAGGTACACGGTTGAGTCAAGAGTGCCGGGTGAGGTTGAACCACATCTGCCATTTTTGACAAGTCTTGGCAAATGATGCACTTGGCCCAAAGATACCCCATACGGTGCAACCTCTTAACTATAAGCCCTATAGGCAAAAAGGATAATAGGTTGCGATCAAAAGATGGTTGTTGGCAGAACCGGATGGGAAGAACTAACCTTGTATGGTCGATGTACGCTTCCTTGAAGGGGCAACCAAGGGGAAGATAAAGGGCAGCACCCTCCATTAGGGAGATGATACGTGCTATAAGACGCAAATGTCACGAGGCTTCTTGTTTGCGAAAACATAAAGGCTTGTCATATTTGTGCAACAAATGAAGTTCTGCGAGCATTCTAAAAAAAAAAAAAAAAAAAAAAAAAAAAAGAGAGAAAGAAAAGAAAAAAGAACTCGCAGAACATAACAATGAAGATAAGATGAGATCAATGGGTTTTTGCATGAAAGTGTAAAGACGTCCTGCGATTTCATCGCAATACGATAATGTCACGAGGTTGTATATTCGCAAGAATGTCCAGACTTGTCATATTATCGCAAATACAAAATATTATCATAAAAGAGGTGGCAAAATAAGACCTTTACTTAGGAAGGCATGATAAGACCACAACAATTAATTCCATCAGTATCATTGAAGAATTTTGAAGAGAATATATATCATGAAGACAATCCCATTGAAGAAACAAAGAAGACAATCCCATTGAAGAAACAAAGAAGACAATCCCATTGAAGAATTTTCACGAAGAAGAAGCGATTTCATTCGCGATCAAAGACGAATATATATAAGAAAATACATAAATAAACTTGCGAAGATAGTTATATGAATGGAAGCAACTCAAAGTTATATTAATTTTACTACGGAAAAATGAGCTAAGTAACAGAAACTTGAAATATGCATTATAATAGATAAGTATTCACATCATACAAGCATCATACTCGCATCATTCAAGCATTATATTTGCATCATAAATGCATTGCATAAACATTTCATGACATAAGCATCGCATACATATTTCATAACATAATCATTACATAAATATTATATTCGCACAAGTATTGTACAAAATTTTACAGGAAAATACCACGAAACTTCGCAGAAAAGTTCATAATTCGCAGGACTATTCATAGTTTGTAACACTATATTCGTAACACTATATTCGCAACAGTACATTCGCAACAGTATGATTCGCAACAGTATGTTCGCAACACTATTCACAGCACTATTCGCAGCACTATTCAGAAGTTCAGAAATGCGCAGAAAAACTCAGGAATTCGTAGAAATATTCAGAAGATAACAGGGTTACCACTTGAGGCAGAGGCAACATAACAATAGAGATGCAATTTAATTATTCAACATTTTCTCAAGAATTCTCTTTCGAAGATAAATAACAGAGGCAACTATGGATACCCAAGAAAATATTTGATGTTCTTTATCTTCTCAGCAAGAATCCTCACCAAAAGTGGAATAATAATTTCACATGAACAGAGGAAATATTTATCACTCTCTTAAGGATACTTCATACTTCTTATATATTTCGAGGATTAAGTACTTCTTATACTTCTTCAAGGATATTTTATATTTCTTATACTTCATACTTCTTCAAGATACTTCACATACTTCATACTTCGCAAGATGATACTTCTAATTACTTCTTAAAGCTTCAGAACTTCGCAAAAGAATAGAGGCAAGTATATACTTTTTGAGTTTGATATTATTTCGCTTGTTCCTTCATCAACAAAGATCAAAGACTACTACAATGGATTTTTTCTTAAAGATCGCTCTTCAAGCAATATTCAAGAAAAAAGAGGCAAGATGTAGGAGTGGAATATCACAGCAAATGATAACTTACGAGATTGTGGAGAGAAAATACATTTTGCGAGCAAAGAATATTTTGCGAGCAAGAAGGACATTTTGCGAGCAAAGGAAACCACGAAGGTTCGCAAGATAATCTTCAAATCCGAAATGGCGGGACAACACAACGGTCATCTATTGTAAAATCATATAAATAGCCATATAGGCATGGGAGGAAGAGGGGAGAGACACATTTAGAGAGAGAGGATAATTTTAGGAGGAGAGAGAAAATGTTAGGAGAGATTTATTTTCTTTATCATCTTCTTCCCCAAAAACTAGAGCTCCAAATATTCATTAATGGAGTCTCAATTGTAAAATCATGTAATCACATACAATCACTAGTGAAGCACCGTGGATGTAGATCATATTGATCGAACCACGTAAAAATCTTTGTGTCTCTTTATAATTTTAGTACCTTAATTCTTAGTTTCATATCAAATTAATTAGGTTTAGGAATTATTTTAATGGATTCTTATGAGGGTGTAGTTGTGAGATAAGCCGCAACTACAGTCCCGGGGTTTTTCTGCATTTGTGGTTTCCTCGTTAACAAAATTTTGGTGTCTGTATTATTTCTTTTTCGCATTATATTTTTATATAATTGAAATAATACAGGTTGTGCGTTGTTCAATCAATTAGAATATCCGACCTTATTGGTTGTTGATTTAAATTGATTTACACTTGGATATTGGTCTTTCGTACCTTCCAAGTTATCTCTCTTTGATTATAACTCGCGAATCATATTTGCTTGAGTAAATCAAATCGAGAGATTGAGATAATAACTCCTTGAGTATTTCTATTTGATTGAGTCAAGTTGATTCTCTAGAAAACAACTCGGAGTTATCCATATAGATTGCTAATCGAAATATTGGGTGAGGTTGTTAGACCCCCGCTTTTTCAGCATTGATGATAACCATTGAGTAGATTAACTTCGTCATTCTAGAAAATCTCTAAATGAGTATTCTCATAAGTTGTTATTGCTACGGATCTTTAACAACAAAGGTGTTTAAATAATCATATGCAGAACCATAGAAAAATGAATAATTCAAGACGATGTTGAAGATTCAAGGAAATCAATCATAATGGATTTTGAGCTGAAAGGTTTCACTGAATCCATATGTACAGTAAAACCTTCATATTAGAATACTCTATAAAGGAATAAACTCCATATAAGAATAAAAAATTCTAGTCCCAACTTGGCTTAATCAGTGTAAAAATTACCTCCATATAAGAATAACATCTGTATAAGAATATTTTTATACGGTCCCAAGGATATTCTTATATAGAGGTTCTACTGTATTGATAGTTTTTTCACTAAAATTGACAAATATGGAGATTGTTAGAGCGCTGCTCGGACGAACTCGCAAGTTTTTCTATCTCAAGATTGTTGTCAATGTTAGATGCACAAAACTATATCTTGATTTATAGTATACTAATGTCAAGTATTAGACTAGGATTAGAGTACGGTAGTTGAGTATTTGACATCAATGAATAACCCTATAAGATTCAAGACTGAAGAACAAATGAATACATTTGAGAACTTGTTTGACAAAGAGGTATATGAAGTCTGAACCATCCTATTTAATCACGTATATGAAGTCTGAACCATCCTATTTACTCACAATATTTACCATTCTATCTTATAAGATTATGCCATATGATTTTAGTAGATTTAATATTGCAAAGAACAAATTTTGAGTAAATCTTGTCTTGATAAATTTCTCGAAATATGATTCAAACAACGGATGTTCATAGATACTTAACAATCTTGGTCAAGAACAATTTATTATTCATAAACTATTTTTTTTTAAGTTGATCATTTGGAAATTTTCCAAGCAATGATATTTATTATATATGGCCATTGGGCATATTTCGAATTGTTTAAAGAGAGTTTTCAGGACATATTGAATTCTGGACACAGGGTAGGTACATACCTAGTACGCGTACCCTAGTGATCTGCGTTTCAGAATAAGATGGGTATACGTACTGGCCATAGTTCTGAGTTCGAGAATGGGAAGGAGGTACGCATACCCAGTATATGTACCCTGGGACTGAGTTTGCAAATATCTTAGGGTACTGATAAGTGCATAATTCATATGATTTTAGTGTCCATTCCATACTTGCTTTAGCTACTATTCTTGCATATTTTCGTATTATTACTCTTGTTTTCTCTTATTTGCCTCTATTAGGTGAATCATCCAAAAAGGAGCTACAAAGTGCTGAAAAGAGCTATGAATAGAAGTATTCCAAGCATCCAAGCGCCAAAGTCCAAGAGAAGTTGAAGAAAAGCGACGAAAAGGAGCAAAACTCTCAAAATCAAGACACATGCCAAAGACCAATGTTAACTCATTTAAATTAAAATTTTCTCATCACCATCTTCAATATAATTGAAAGATAAAAAAAATGCAAAAAGAATGAGGTCATTCCGAGTTTGGATGAAGAAGTTGTGGCCAAAATAGTTTTATTGAAAACCGAAGATAGTGCAGTCCGTGAACTGGGTTTGCGGACGGGGTTCACAGACTTAATTCCGAAAATATCTGCTGGAATTTGAAGTTTCGGACTGGGTTCGCGAACTTAGCAAATGGGAAACGTGTATAAACTCCTTGGAAGGCTTAAGGGCACGTTTGGGAACGTTATTCCGTTATTTTAGTTTTGGTTTTTAAACCTAACTAAATACGTGAAGACCAAGTAATGTAAACCTATAAAAAGGTATTAGGTTTTGTAAAACATATCATATCATTAGGTCACGAAATTGTAAGTCTTGGAGAGAAGAAACATCAAAATCTAGGGTTTCGGAGCGATTCTCTATCGTAACGTTATCTCATGGATGTTTCTACATCCATGACTAGCTAAACACCTATTGATTGAGGATGAATTCTAAGCTTTAAACTTGATTTGATTTAATATATGAATCTATTTTTATTTCTTCATATGATTATCGTTTGTTTCTACTATGATTAAATATTATGATTGATTGTTCTAGGTGGCCAACTAAATCAGTTTATTGATTAATCTAAAGCTAATAAAGGGTTAGGATATCCATGTAATTGTTAAATAACCCCTACACAAGTAGAAAACGTGAAACCTTGCAGAGGTATTCTGTGGAGCAATCGCGTGTAGAAACAACACTAGAAAGTGGACCTTGCGCTAAGAGTTTAACTACTAGGATTAACTTAAGTCACAAAACATAAAGCATTCGACCAAGCTACACCTTGAGTGCGCTACTACTTGGTGGTTTGGACGAATAAAATCTTGTATTCGAGTGCTTCGGTACCCAGTGACTAAAGGACTTTAGGGAATAGCACTGCTCTATCTGCTTTTCTACGGTTGGTGATAATCTATGATTAATGACGAATAAATGAATATATTAACTCATTGACGGTTTATATACGAAGAATGATTCCTCGATCATATCACTCTCTATTAATTACAATACAATTTTATTTGCATTGAATTGAAATCTAAAACAAAACCCCCCTTTGTGACACTTTGACAACTAAAACTCACTGCTCTTCGTGGGAACGATCCTTACTTCCATTATATTACCAGTTAATTGTGTGGAAATAAGAGTATTAATTTGATTGCACTTACGACACGCATCAAATTTTGGCACCGCTGCCCCGGTAGCTTTAGTTGTTATTTCTTTTAGTTTTATTATTGTTTTTAGAATTTCTTTTTTGTTTTTAATTTTGTTTTCTAGATTTTTGGTTACAGGTGCTTAATCTCTGGCACCGAAAGATTGGGATTATTTGAGGTGCAAAATTCAAACCCGTAAAGGAACGGTACTTCAAGCACTCAACACTTGTAGCAAGAACCTCCTTCAAAAGAGATGGTAGAAGGCGCAAATCCTCCTCCTCCTCCTCCCAGGAGGACGCTCAAAGATCTAACATCTCCATTGTTTGATCAACAAAAACTTTGCATCAACTTAGATGAATCTATTGAACTTAAATCACAGTTGATACATTGGTTACCGAAGTTTAAAGGGCTACCTGGAGATGATCCAAATAAACACTTGCTATTATTTCAACATAGGTTGACAAGTTTAAATCCAACTGGAACTGACAAAGACAGAGCTTTACTTAAAGCTTTTCCAGTTTCTTTGACAGATTCAGCGGAAGAATGGTTTTACAGCCTTCCACAAGGAAGCATTACAACATGGAATGACATGCAGAAAGTGTTCTTAGAAAAGTATTTTCCCGCTTCCAAAGCAGAAACTATTCGTAAAGCAATAAGTGGAATTTGAACAAATTGTTGGTGAAACTCTTTACGATTATTGGGAACGGTACAAGAAGTTGTTGTCTAGCTTTCCACACCACCAAATCAGTGAGAAACTCATAGTGCAGTATTTTTATGATGGGAAGCTTCAATCGGAGAGAAATCTCATAGATGCGGCTAGTGGTGGTGCGTTAACCAACAAAACCATTGATGAAGCCACATAACTGATTGAGAACATGTCTGCAAACACGCAGCAATTTAATGCAAGAGGCGTATCGATGGCTAGGAGAGCCAACGAAGTTAGTTTTTCTTCACACTTAGAAGATATAATAGGTAATATGGAGAAGATGATGCAACAGATGGCACCCGTTTTCATTCCTTCTTATGAAGAAGAGGCCGAACAGGTAAATGTTATATTTCCTAATCAGAGCTTAAGGTATGATCCCTATTCTAATACTTGTAACCATGGTTGGAAAGATCATCCTAATTTTAGTTATGCTAACAAACAATCTACAACTCCTAATCCATATATGAGACAAGGTGGTTTTCAACAACAACAACATCAGAATGACGAATCCAAGTTTGAAGCACTCATCTCCATAATCAAAAAGGGTCAACTAGAAACCAAGAAATTCATACAGAAAACTGATCAATTCATGCAGAAAACTGATCAAAATTAGCTGAAAGCGGATAATGCTATCTGAGATTTACATACTCAGATTGGAAAATTGGCCACGGATGTGAATCAACTGAAGGAAAAAGCTTCAACAACACTCCCATATCAACCGTTTGTGAACCCAAGAGAGCACGTTAATGCAGTAACACTAAGAAGTGGGAGACAAAATGAAGAGCCACGTCAACAAAAATAAGTTAGTGACCACATCGAAAAGGAAGTAGAAGAGGAAAACTTCCCAAAGGAAAATCCAACCTCAAACGGCCAACCTAAGGACACGCTTCCCACTTTTACCATACCACCGCCTTTCCCTAGTCGTTTTTCCAAGTCAAATAAAGAAGCTCAAGACAAGGAGATCATGGATAATTTCAGCAAGATACACATCAACATTCCATTTATTGAGGTCATCCAAACCGTACCCAGGTATGCTAAGGTTTTGAAGGATTTGTGTACAAGGAAGGATAAGTTGATTCCTAATGAGGTGACTCAGGTGGGTGAAAGTGCTACAACTATATTTTTAAAGAAGATGCCTACAAAATGTGAAGATCCTGGGGGTTTCACTGTTCCCATTACCATTGGTAACCGATGATTCGAGCGTGTTTTGCTTGATTTGGGAGCTTCCATAAGTGTTATGTCAGCTGATGTTTATGATTCTTTAAATCTCAGACCTTTAAAAGAGGCAAATATCACTATTCAATTGGCTAACAAGTCCAATATATATCCTAAGGGAGTCGTGGAGGACGTGTTAGTTCAAGTGAATCAGTTAATCTTTCCGGCTGATTTCTACATTGTAGATATACACAATGGAGATAATTGTTCATCTACTTCGTTACTTCTTGGGAGACCGTTCATGAAGACTGCAAAGATGAAGATTGATGTTGATAGTGGTGCACTCACTATGGAATTTGATAAGGAGATCATGCGGTTCAATATTTTTGAAACCATGTGTTATCCTAGTGATGTTCACTCAGCTTTCTCTATTGATGTTATTGATTCGTTAGCACAATGATTTGAACAACGAGGATGAACTTGGAGTTGTACTACGTAATAGTATTAATTTGGACGTTCATGGACAACCGAACCTAGACGTTGAGATAGCCAAAGAGATAGTGGAGATGTGTGGTGCTTTAACGGCATTACAATAAGCCAAACCCGTAACTAATGAGGTTCCTTTACCTTCTATTGTGCAGGCACCGAAACTATAATTGAAGCCACTTCCAACCACTTAAAATACGCGTACTACTTGGGTGACAAAGAAGAACTTCCGGTGATCATTGCAAAGAACCTCACCCCAATACAAGAAGAACGTCTACTTAGGGTTCTGAAAGAGCACAAAACGGCTATTGGTTTGAGTATTGCTGATATAAAAGGTATAAGTCCATCCATGTGCATGTATAGAATCCTAATGGAAGATGATTTCAATCCAGTACGTGATGCTCAGCGTAGGCTTAACCCCCCAATAATGGAGGTTGTGAAAAAATAGATCCTCAAATTGCTAAGTGTGGGGGTGATTTACCCAATTTCTGACAGCAAATGGGTTAGCCCAGTTCATGTGGTACCTAAGAAAGCAGGTGTCACTGTTGTTCGAAATCAAGATGATGAACTTGTTCCTACAAGATTTCAAACAGGATGGAGAGTGTGCATAGACTACAGAAAGCTTAATTCCGCAACCCGAAAGGATCACTTTCCTTTGCCTTTCATTGATCATATGTTAGAGAGGTTAGCGGGACATTCATATTATTTCTTTTTGGACGGTTATTCGGGCTACAATCAGATTGTTATTGCACCAGAGGATCAAGAGAAGACTACTTTTACTTGTCCTTTTGGTACGTTTGCCTATAGATGGATGTCGTTTGGTCTTTGCAATGCACCTGCCACTTTTCAGAGGTGTATGGTTAGTACATTTTCTGACTATGTGGAACGCATCATTGAGGTATTTATGGATGATTTTAATGTTTATGGTGATTCATTTGATATTTGTTTACAAAATCTTGAACTTGTGCTTAAAAGATGCAAAAACACTAATCTTGTTTTAAATTGGGAAAAATGTCACTTTATGGTAAACCATGGCATAGTGCTCGGTCACATTGTGTCCTCTCGAGGGATTGAAGTTGACAAAGCAAAGATAGACTTGATAAGAAACTTACAGTATCCCACTTCGGTGAGGGAAATTCGTTCTTTTCTTGGTCATGCAAGTTTTTACAGGAAGTTTATCAAGGATTTCTCCAAAATCTCAATGCCAATGTGCAGATTATTGTAAAAAGAGGTTATTTTTTACTTCAACAAGGACTGCAAGAATGCCTTTGATAGATTAAAAGAGTTGTTAACTACTGCACCAATTATCAAGTCACCGGATTTGAGTTTACCATTTCAATTAATGTGTGATGCAAGTGACTATGCAATTGGAGCAGTTTTGGGTCAAAGAGTAGACAAGTTGTCTCATGTGATTTATTATACATCTAGGACCCTAAACGATGCACAAATCAACTATTCTACCACTGAGAAGGAATTTTTGGCTATAGTGTTTGCACTAGAAAAATTTAGATCCTATTTGGTGGGTTCAAAAGTTGTTGTGTATTCTGATCACGCAGCATTTAGGTACCTACTAAAGAAGAAAGAGGCTAAGCCAAGACTTATACGTGGGATTCTACTATTGCAAGAATTTGATTATGAAATAAAGGATAAAAGAGGTGTTGAAAATACTATTGCGGATCATCTTAGTAGACTTGTTGTTGCCGAAGAAGAACTTCCTTTACAAGATCGTTTTCCAGACGAACAACTTTTTTCAATTGAAGATTCAACACCTTGGTACGCAGATATAGTGAACCACTTGGTTACAAGACAAGTACCTAGTATAATGTCTAATTTTCAAAATCTTAATCTTAAGAAAATATCCAAGCAATATGTATGGGATGAGCCCTACTTGTGGAAATACGGTTCTGATCAAATCATCTGCAGGTGCGTACCTAATTCTGAGTTTCAATCTATTCTTACTTTTTGTCATACATACGCATGTGGTGGTCACTTTGGTTCTAAACGTACCGCTTTCAAAGTACTTGAAAGTGGATTTTATTGGCCTACCCTATTTGAGGATGCATATATTTTTTGCAAATCTTGTTATAGATGTCAAAGAACGGGCAATCTAGGTGCTCAAAATCAAATGCTACTAACACCAATTCTTGTTGTTGAAGTATTTGATATGTGGGGAATTGATTTTATGGGTCCTTTGGTCAATTCTAATGGAAAATTTTATGTACTTCTTGTTGTGGATTATGTTTCGAAATGGGTGGAAGCTAAAGCCACCCCTACTAATGATTCTCAAGTTGTTTGTGAGTTTGTGAAGGAATATATTTTCTCTAGACATGGTACACCAAGAGTGGTTATCAGTGATGGAGGCTCGCATTTTCATAAATCCTTCAATGCTCTACTCAAGATGTACAACATAACACACAAGGTTGGTACGCCATACCACCCATAAACTAGTGGGCAAGCCGAAATCTCAAACCGTGAGATTAAATCCATTCTTGAGAAAACCGTGAACACTTCACGGAAAGATTGGAGTTATAGTCTTAATGATGCATTATGGGCATATAGAATGGCATACAAGACACCGATTGGTATGTCTCCATATAGGTTGGTTTATGGAAAAGCTTGTCATCTTCCGGTTGAACTTGAACACAAGGCATATTGGGCGATAAAGATGTGCATCATGGATTATGACAATGCGGGGAAACAAAGGAAGTTACAACTTAATGAGCTAGAGGAGATACTTAATGATGCTTATGAGAGTTCTCGTATATACAAGGAAAATACGAAGTTTTTTCATGACAAGATGATTTCTCGGAAAAGTTTTGTTGTGGGTCAAAAAGTTCTTTTATTTAATTCACGTCTTAAGTTATTTCCTGGAAAGCTAAGGTCCCGATGGAGTGGACCATTTGTTGTTACTAACGTTTTTCCTTATGGTGTAGTTGAAGTTAGTAGTATCACTACAGGGACAATTTTTAAAGTGAATGGCCACAGATTGAAGCCATATTACGAAAATTTCCATACAGAGAATGTAGACGTAATTGAACTTCAAGATTCACTCCCTCTGGAGGACTAGCATCACTGGAATGCCAAGTCGGGCCGAGGACATTACACTAAGCGCTAAATGGGAGGCAACCCATCGGTTTTGGATCTCTATCCCTTTTTTTTTTAATTTTCTTAGTTTTGCATATCATATCTTGCATTCCCATCTTAGATTTTATAAGTCCCATATCTTTAATGAAAGTTTTGAAGAATTCTCGTCAGAAAATTCTGACTGCGCACTAGTCACGGAAACAGCCCTCGAGACTTCATACGAAGTCCGATTTGAGTGGTTGATCCCAACTTTTAAATAGAACAGACATACCTTTCTTTTCCAAAAATAAATTTTGAATTTGAAGTCTGTTAAGTTGGAGAGATAGGCCTGGACATTTGAGTTTCGGGTTTTTTCCAGAACTTTTTCAGATTGAATGACAGTCAGTCCGGAGGCCATAAAAGTCATACATTTTATCAAAACATTGTGAAAGTTTTACATGTAATAGAAAAGACGTAGGCGAACAACTTTCATGTAGGACGTTTTTCCTAGTTCCCTACCCATTTGTACAGTATTTGAGTTTTTCAGGGATGTTATGTCAGAAATCAGAATTTTTGGTTTTGAACATTGAGGACAATGTTGAGTTTAAGTGTGGGGGAGTAGCTAAGCATGTTTGCCTTGCATATATATATAAAAAAAAAAATTAATACTCTTTGATTTCTTGCATTCTTGAGACTCCATCTTTTGGAGTTAATTATGAGTTATTTTGGATGACCCTCTAAACCTTTCAGGTTGAAACAAGTTCTTACAACTATAGATTGAGTTCCATTTTGTCATTCTACAATCCTTAAATATATACGTTCATAATTGAATGTGAAACCATGCTATGATATTCATTTGAAAGATTCATCCTCGCAATTAATCATTACTGAATCACTTTCTTTTTATTTTTGCAGTTTTATGTTTCTCTAAAGTGAATTGGTGGGATCCTGATACTTCTGTGGATGTTGTAGCAAGGTAATCATCGGTTGAGTATATAAAAGCCCCATAGACAATTGTCTTACACTCAGGAAGAGTGAGCCTAAATTTAAAAAATTCATTACTGAATCACTTTCTTTTGAAGGCTCCTCTTCATTTCTCGACATTTGGATAGCAATACATGTGAAACGTTGTCCCTGTCTCCGTCGCCTAAACAAGAGTGGAATGCAGGATCCAAGGCAACTATCACGTATTTGCTGAAAAGGAACATACTCTTATAATATCTAATCATGTAGTCTATGAAACAAAAACCATAACATCACTATATAGCAAGTCTAAAAGACTATTGATGAGGTTCTTGACACTTTGATGGCAGTATGCGTGAAACGTTGTCCCTATCTCCGTCGCCTAAACAAGCGTGGAACGTAGGATCCAAGGAAACTATCGCATAATTGTTGAAAAGGAAACATGCTCTTAGAGTATCTAATCATGTGGTCAAGTTAAATGGGTGCTTCTCTTAACTATGCGCTATAAATACATATCCTTTGACGACATTCACACAAGTATTGTGGGTAACATCTTTCTCTTAAGTCAACATTTGCACACTTCATTTTTCTATTTCCATTTTCTTATCTATTCATGTGATTTTAGTATGCGAGTGTTGTGACAAATGTTGCAACAAGTACGATGACTATCTTAGTAAAGTTTAGCAATCAGGTTGAATGTCATACGTAAGTAATTGCTTGTGTGTGCGGATTGGAATGTATGTGGAATGTTTGCAGCTAAAGAACATATGCAAGCTAATTATTTGGCTTTTTGCTTTGTGTCTATCCTTAGTGGTTCTTCCAAGGAAATAAATTGGAGTAGGTTTTGTGGGTATACCTCTTGTAAGCCCTCACGAGACTATAACTCGTCCACTAGGGACACCTATGGGTTTCAAGGCCTGTTATTCATGCTAAGAGTAACCGTATCCTCACGACATGGATTTGTTATATTTAGGATTAGTTTTATTTAGTTTGCTCGAGGACTAGCAAAGGCTAAGTGTGGGGGAATTTGATAAGTGCATAATTCATATGATTTTAGTGTTCATTCCATACTTGCTTTAGCTACTATTCTTGCATATTTTCGTATTATTACTCTTATTTTCTCTTATTTGCCTTTATTAGGTGAATCATCCAAAGGAGCTACAAAGTGCTGAAAAGAGCTATGAATAGAAGTATTCCAAGTATCCAAGCGCCAAAATCCAAGAGAAGTGGAAGAAAAGCGACGAAAAGGAGCAAAACTCTCAAAATCAAGACACAGGACAAATACCAAGCTAAAATCATTCAAATTAAGAATTTATCATCACCATATTGAATATAATTGAAAGATAAAAAAAATTCAAAAAGAATGAGGTCATTCTGAGTTCGGATGAAGAAGTTGTGACAAAAACAGTTTTATTGAAAACCGAAGATAGTGCAGTCCGCGAACTGGGTTTGCGGACGGGGTTCACAGACTTAATTCCGAAATATCTGCTGGAATTTGAAGTTTTGGACTGGGTTCGCGAACTTAGCAAATGGGAAACATGTATAAACTCCTTGGAAGGCTTAAGGGCACGTTTGGGAACGTTATTTCGTTATTTTAGGTTGGGTTTTTAAACCTAACTAAATACGTGAAGACCAAGTAATGTAAACCTATAAAAAGGTATTAGGTTTTGTAAAACATATCATATCATTAGGTCACGAAATTGTAAGTCTTGGAGAGAAGAAACATCAAAATCTAGGATTTCGGAGCGATTCTATATCGTAACGTTATCTCTAAACTCTTTTTATATGTATATCATGGATATTTCTACATCCATGAGTAGCTAAACACCTATTGATTGAGGATGAATTCTAAGTTGTAAACTTGATTTGATTTAATATATGAATCTATTTTTATTTCTTCATATGATTATTTATTTGTTTCTACTATGATTAAATATTATGATTTATTGATTAATTGTTCTAGGTGGCCAACTAAATCAGTTTATTGATTAATCTAAAGCTAGTAAAGGGTTAGGATATCTGTATAATTGTTGAATAACCCCTACACAAGTAGAAAACGTGAAACCTTGCAGAGGGATTCTGTGGAGCAATCGCGTGTAGAAACAACATTAGAAAGTGGACCTTGCGCAAAGAGTTTAACTACTAGGATTAACCTAAGTCACAAAACATAAAGCATTCGACCAAGCTACACCTTGAGTGCGCTACTACTTGGTGGTTTGGACGAATAAAATCTAGTATTCGAGCGCTTCGGTACCCAGTGACCAAAGGACTTTAGGGAATAACACTTGTAGTTGCAGGAAAACCTACACTACACCCTTGATAAGAATTTACAATAATTAACACATATTTGAAGATTAAAAACAACACTTTATTATTTGATTCTCATAAATGTTTACAAGAAATGGAACAAATCCAGTATACAACAGCTCTCTTGAATTTTCTCTCTCTTCAAGACTTTCTTAACACTCAAAAATACATCATCCTCTCTCTGAATCTACTGGGTCTCTTTATATAGGGTAGTTACATAGTGGATGACAGCTAAGCTATCCTTTAATTTCGGATCTGACTCGCGATATTATCGCAGTAGTTATAATGTCAATTCTCGCAAGCGTTGTATCCATCGCAGAACAATCATGTTCTTCTCGTGTTTCTTCATTCGTCAGCTATTTCGTCACTCTTCAAATTATCTTGTGATACTCGCAAATTGTTGTTGAGGAATTCGCGGTGGTGTTCGCAGAAATGTTATTAATCTCGCAAGAGTAATATCATGGCGATATTCTGGTCCTACATCTTGCCTCTTCTCATGTCTTTTCTGCGAAGGAGGAAAGATCATGAGAATTAGAATGCCGCAGTTGTTCATCTTTTCGCTTTTTATTGTTCTGACACATTTCTGCATCTATTGCCAGATTTATTACACGTGTTTTTTCTTTCATTCAAATTCTGACACGTCCCTTTTAACCGCTGCATTCCAACCGTTCACGTCTCTTCCTTATATTAATTTCACTTATCTTCTCGAGATTTTTTACCTTCTATATATATCTTCTTCACTCTTCTCTTTTCTTCTTTTTACTTCTTTCTTCCTTCTCTCCGTAATTTCTCTGCAAATTCATTGTTCTTCCGTAAATTCCGGATCCGCCACTGTTACAATTTTTCTTTCGATCTTTTACTCTTTCAATCTTCATTCCCATACTAAAAAATGATTGCAGCTGGTCGCAAATATATGATCGCTTTCGAGAAGATCCAAAAAGAACTTCAAGACAAAGGTTTTACTTTATCCATCATTCCCAATCAAAACCCTAAGTCTAAACTTTCTGTTCCATTATTTTCTGATCTTCCATGTAATCATGAGAAGATCATAGTCTCGCTAGGCCAGCTTGAGGCTGGTCTTCCCATTCCTTTCTATGACCCTAAACTTCCTTTACTCTATGATATACTCTCTCACGCGAAGTTCTTACGGGCGGTGCTGGTAAAGAATCTCGCTACCTTAATACTGCAAAGAATCCTAAATTTAAAGATGTTCCAATTGTTCCCGCGAAGTATACTGTGGAGAACTTCTTAGCAAATTACGATATAATCCCTATGAAGAAGAACATCACTTGTTGGGGTGTCCGCTTACAAAAGAAGGATGACATCATTGAAGATAAAGTTCTTATGTTAGATATCGATTGGAATACGGGTAATAATCAAGGCCCTCGCCACTCCAGTGATGACAAATGGTTCATTTTTCCATTATGCCTAGAGGGTCCCTACATCTCCGGTCCTCATGCATTACCTGCGAAGCTCGCAGAATATCAACCATGGGTTTTCAACTGGCCTGAAAGGAATAAAGAGGTATGTTCCATTTAAATTTTTTGCATAATTATCATTATTATCTTCCTCATGTTTTCATACTCTCGCTGACTACTCCATTTTTTCCAGATTAACAGGCTAAAACTTAACTACCAGAAATTTGGGAAGCCCGGTACCTTTTTAGCGCTTAAATCTCTCACAGATGAAGTAAGAAATATTCCATTATGATTCTTAACAATATATTGTTGCCTCTATTTCTTATCTTTATCTGTGTTCGCAGGTTATTGAAGAAATAGAACCTGCGAAGATTGTTAAAACTAAGGGGAAAGACAAAGATGCTTCTCGCAAGGAGAAATCTACTATTCCTCACAAAGAGAAGTCTACTGCTCCTCGCAGAGAGAAATCTGGTGCTCCTCCCTCAAAGAAAAGAAAAACCCAATTCTCTTCTTCTTCAACTCCTCAATCTAATGAAGAAAATTAAAGGGATGATTCTGATAATGACAACGATGATGATGATTTTGATGCTGATATCCCTTCCGCAATAGAATTCTCCCAATCTGAATCTTCCATGGCCCAGCTATCTTATATTTTTGGCGATATTACACATGGTATCGCAAATGATTATGGAAATGAATCTCTTAACGGGGTATCCCAGGCTCTTGCTAAAATCTGCGATGCTCCCATATTGGTTGATAATGATTCTCTCCATGGAATCTCAAGATCAATAACTCCCAGTCTCTTAAATTCTCTTGGTATTCTGGTATGTTTTCATTTCTTCACCACATTTATTTATTCATTTCCTCGCCATATTTTAATTTACATTGTTCCCTCGCAGACTGGAAGAGCTTCCTTTGTTGTTTCCACAGACTTGGAGAAGAGGTGCGCATCTTTTCACAAGAAGAATACTGTTCTTCGCAAGAAGAATGTGGAGTTGGAATCCGAGTCCGCTAGTCTTCGTGGGTAATTGGAATATGGGTCTGCTGATGTAACGGACTGGTGAATTTTTCCTTCCAACGGGCTGGATTTCAACCCGTCCAGCAAGGCAAAACCCCCGTTCCGTCACTCGAAATAAAAAATATAAAAAAAAACAGTAGAAATGTACACTCCATTCAAGATTTCAACCAACCACTGATGCAAGGCCAATGTTGAGTATGAGAAATAAGTAAATAATCATTTTTCATAGATCACTTTGAATACTGGACACCATAGAATTAAGCAAATTAGAAGAAAAATGATAAGAAGCAATCATATTAATAAGGAATAAATTAACACTTCTTCATTTCCAATTACAGAATCGAAATGAACAAAAACAAATAAAATGAGACAATTCAGGTGAGATCCCATGGACCCTTTACTCACAGTAAGACACATTTCCAAAATGAGATTTTTCAATAGTTCATGATACTAATTGTGAGTGGGTGTTTCACGTGTAAACAAAAGTATATAAGACTGTTAAGAGGAAAATAATTGAAAGAAGCGTTCATGTTACCACACTAGTTTTTAAAATTCAACAAGATACATAAATGAGTATATGAGTATGCCTGTCGTACATCGATATTTGACAACAAAGGGAATTCAAAGCACTATTTCAACACCCAAGACCGTACCCATTATACATCAAACCGGCAAGTTTCAGTTATAGACTATATAAAGATCATTTAAAAGATCTCAATGATAGCAGCAAAATGTACAAAAATGATATGGGATAAAGCAAGCAAACTACCTAGATACCCATGTGATATACAATATCATAAGGTTACAAAATACTAACTTTCAAGCGCTAACAACTTTCCGTAAGCTCTGCCCGGCTTACTGCTACAACTTCTCTTCGTAGTCTGGGGGGGAAAAAACAAAACAAAACGGGGTGAGCGAATGCCCAGTAGAGGGTATAACAGCAAACATGTAATACCAGTGCTAAACATGAGTAAATAGACGAGAGCAGCAGCTAAATAAAAATTCAGAAATGTAAATCTTAAGCAAAATATACATCATAAAATATTCAGAGCCGCAAATAAATTTATTCTACTATTCTCATGGCCAATGCCACCGTCAGGGTAGTTCTGGTTACCAGCCATCGTTGCCGCAACGATCTTCCGGTATCCACCGAGATGGTGGGGTGCCACTTAGGCCCGACGTTCCTAAAGTAGAGTCGCCTAGCTTATCATCGTAATCAAACAAACGACAAAATGTAAATTCTTACATACATTTCGAGAAAATGAAATAGGTCCAAAATCAAGCGACTAACCAACACAAGTCTAAGATCCACAGTTTTCAACCCTACCAAGAAGTCAGTTCCGTAAGCAAAACTCAATTTTTATAACACCTTTGTTCAAGCAGAAAATACATAAATTCATACACATCAATGAAAATCCGAATCATTGCTACGATAAGCGAGTAAAGCAGCACATGCAAATATGGAAATCCAACAAATCAAACTACATAAATCAAGAGACTTTATAGGTACCCATTCCTTCCATTAACTTAATTTCATTTTTACAATTAAAACCAAAATGTAGGCAATTATTTCAAAAACAAATTTGAAAAAAGTACAACAGCCATTTTCATTTAAAAAAAATAAACTATCACTAGTTAAACTGATGCTTGACTATGACAAAAATGAAAAAAATAAGTGACATAATAATGAAACAAAAATGTTCCAATAACTTGCTAATCAACAGAGATTACAAAAGGAAGAAAATCTAACTACATGAAATGAAATGGATAAGCCCCATAATTCAAACTGTAAACAAGTTTTTGCAACTGTGCATGTGATAATAATTCAACTGAAAACATAGTGGGAAAAGTATCAAAAGAAGTTCATGAAGGAAAGTTCAATTTTTTTTTGAATAATGGTGAAGTAGAATCAATGGTGCAGCTCACTGGATCATTTTTACAAACGGGTGATAGGCAATTTTCAGAATTGCAATACAACACTAGATTTAAGTTAGAAAGAAAAATAAGGGCTTTGTAACTGCAAGACAATTTTAATCTTTACAAAATCATTTTAATTCATTTGAAATTATGCACAGTTCAAAGTGTAAGAGTTAAATAAAAAAGAATTGATGGATTTCGAACCAAGTTCAAGTTTAAACACAGTTAAAAGATAATCGAAAGCATGGGTACTTTAAAGAACACTAAGCCAAATCAGAGAATAAAAAGTACAAATTAGTCCCAATGAAACAGTGGAGAAAACATGAGATGAAAGATTGAAAGAAAAACCCCCTACCTGTGCATTTCAAAATCCTTGATCGAAAATGGAGGGCGAGTTGGGTTCAAATTTTTCAAATTTTTCTTCACAAATCAATAGTTTCTGCTCGAGATGGATGGAAAGAGACGGTGGTTTTAGAAGAGAAGAGCATGTCGGATATAACAATGAAAATGATCCCTCACCCTTTTTAATTTGGTTAACAGTATCCAAGACTGAAGCTGCTCATGTCCGTAACATGTCACACATGCGAAAAATAAATAAAAATTCTAGCCTTCTATAAGGTATCTACTAATCATGCTCCCTAACATTACTAAGGGATAACTACTTAGCTAAACAAGAATTTATATGGGTTGGGCTAGGGCTCAAAGCCCAAGGAAAATGTTCGTGTCGTTACACCATTACACCCTAAAAAAAGTCAAAATAAACGAAAGACTATGATCGTTACCTTCAACCAGTTTCGGCGTAAAACAGAATTTTAACGCGATAATTATAAATTAGAGAGTCACCCTTGATTACAGCATTTTCATCTTCCCCTTTAACCTCTGCGACAAGATTAAGTTTTCCTTGAATGTCACATTGTGTCAGTTGAAAAGGTGGTACATTGTTGCATGGTTGATAAGGCTGATGGTGGTAGACAAGTCGCAGGTGAATCTTGGAAAAGTGTTTCGCTCCTTTCAACTGTTCGAAAAGAAAAATCATCATCTTGGCACCGAGAACTCATTCCTAATTGTAACCTGGTTCAATACACATTCAATGGTTTGTCTTTCTTGAGCACAAACATAACTTGTTTCTACCACAGGGATGTACTCTGTCGGAAACTCAATTCAGTATACTCGTCAAGTTGTACGCGCAAGTCCTTCATTTCTTTAGGCGTCAAACTATAAGGAGGTATAGATACTGGTAATACCTATGGGTGTACTTCAATATCAAAGACGATCTTTGTCTTATCTGGTAACCTGCGCAAAGTTTCTGGAAAGACATCAGCCAAATATCTAACCACAAAGACGTATACTCCCATATCTATAACTCCTTCGAGTCTACAGCGAATCTCAACTTTCTATAGACAATAATAACATCGGCAATAGTCAACAACGAACCTAACAAATGTTCTATGTCGTTTCCTAGGAGTTTTGTTTCCTTGTTCAAGTTCTTGTTCTCACGTATCGAGCTGGAGGCTACAGAGGTTGCACATCGCGACATCTTCAAAACAGAACATTCGTTAGTTCACAACTGGTTAGTAATGTACATTACTAACACACCTAAAGGATATGTATATCACGGTATATAGATAGTTTACCCCAGCCCCAAAGCAATTCAATAAAATTGAAAACAACCTTCCATTCATCAAAACCGAAATGAAACCAATGGACGGTACAAACCAAAACAATTTGTTTACATCTTAAAATCAAGTACACGGCACCGGAAAATAAGTAAGTACAGAACTCACAGTCCCAAGTGAATCGGAACTGCTCTAATACCAAACTGTAACGGACTGGTGAATTTTTCCTTCCAACGGGCTGGATTTCAAGCCGTCCAGCAAGGCAAAACCCCCGTTCCGTCACTCGAAATACAAATATAAAAAAAAACAGTAGAAATGTACACTTCATTTAAGATTTCAACCAACCACTGATGCAAGGCCAATGTTAAGGATGAGAAATAAGTAAATAATCATTTTTCATAGATCACTTTGAATACTGGACACCATAGAATTAAGCAAATTAGAAGAAAAATGATAAGAAGCAATCATATTAATAAGGAATAAATTAACACTTCTTCATTTCCAATTACAGAATCGAAATGAACAAAAACAAATAAAATGAGACAATTCAGGTGAGATTCCATGGACCCTTTACTCATAGTAAGACACATTTCCAAAATGAGATTTTTCAATAGTTCATGATACTAATTGTGAGTGGGTGTTTCACGTGTAAACAAAAGTATATAAGACTGTTAAGAAGAAAATAATTGAAAGAAGCGTTCCTGTTACCACACTAGTTTTTAAAATTCAACAAGATAAGTAAATGAGTATATGAGTATGCCTGTCGTACATCGATATTTGACAACAAAGGGAATTCAAAGCACTATTGCAACACCCAAGACCGTACCCATTATACATCAAACATGCAAGTTTCAGTTATAGACTATATAAAGATCATTTAAAAGATCTCAATGATAACAGCAAAATGTACAAAAATGATATGGGATAAAGCAAGCAAACTACCCAGATACCCCTGTGATATACAATATCATAAGCTTACAAAATACTAACTTTCAAGCGCTAACAACTTTCCGTAAGCTGCCCGGCTTACTGCTGCAACTTCTCTTCGTAGTCTGAGGGGGGGAAAAAACAAAACAAAACGGGGTGAGGGAATGCTCAGTAGAGGGTATAACAGTAAACATGTAATACCAGTGCTAAACATGAGTAAATAGACGAGAGCAGCAGCTAAATAAAAATTCAGAAATGTAAATCTTAAGCAAAATATACATCATAAAATATTCAGAGCCGCAAATAAATTTACTCTACTATTCTCATGGCCAATGCCACCGTCAGGGTAGTTCTGGTTACCAGCTATCTTTGCCGCAACGATCTTCTGGGTAGCCACCGAGGTGGTGTGGTGCCACTTAGGCCCGAAGTTCCTAAAGTAGAGTCGCCTAGCTTATCATCGTAATCAAACAAACGACAAAATGTAAATTCTTACATACATTTCGAGAAAATAAAATAGCTCCAAAATCAAGCTATTAACCAACACAAGTCTAAGATCCACAGTTTTCAACCCTACCAAGAAGTCAGTTTCGTAAGCAAAATTCAATTTTTATAACACCTTTGTTCAAGCAGAAAATACATAAATTCATATACATCAATGAAAATCCGAATCATTGCTACGATAAGAGAGTAAAGCAGCACATGCAAATATGGAAATCCAACAAATCAAACTACATAAATCAAGAGACTTTATAGGTACCCATTCCTTCCATTAACTTAATTTCATTTTTACAATTAAAACCAAAATGTAGGCAATTATTTCAAAAACAAATTTGAAAAAAGTACAACATCCATTTTCATTTAAAAAAAATAAACTATCACTAGTTAAACTGATGCTTGACTAAGACAAAAATGAAAAAAAACTTGACATATTAATGAAACAAAAATGTTCCAATAACTTGCTAATCAACAAAGATTACAAAAGGAAGAAAATCTAACTACATGAAATGAAATGGATAAGCCCCATAATTCAAACTGTAAACAAGTTCTTGCAACTGTGCATGTGATAATAATTTAACTGAAAACATAGTGGGAAAAGTATCAAAAGAAGTTCATGAAGGAAAGTTCAATTTTTTTTTGAATAATGGTGAAGTAGAATCAATGGTGCAGCTCACTGGATCATTTTTACAAACAGGTGATAGGCAATTTTCAGAATTGCAATACAACACTAGATTTAAGTTAGAAAGAAAAATAAGGGCTTTGTAACTGCAAGACAATTTTAATCTTTACAAAATTATTTTAATTCATTTGAAATTATGCACAGTTCAAAGTGTAAGAGTTAAATCAAAAAGAATTGATGGATTTCGAACCAAGTTCAAGTTTAAACACAGTTAAAAGATAATCGAAGGCATGGGTACTTTAAAGAACACTAAGCCAAATCAGAGAATCAAAAGTAAAAATTAGTCCCAATAAAACAGTGGAGAAAACATGAGATGAAAGATTGAAAGAAAAACCCCCTACCTGTGCGTTTCAAAATCCTTGATCGAAAATGGAGGGCGAGTTGGGTTCAAATTTTTCTTCACAAATCAATAGTTTCTGCTCGAGATGGCTGGAAAGAGACGGTGGTTTTAGAAGAGAAGACCATGTCGGACATAACAATGAAAATGATCCCTCACCCTTTTTAATTTGGTTAACAGTATCCAAGACTGAAGCTGCTCATGTCGGTAACATGGCACACATGCGAAAAATAAATAAAAATTCTAGCCTTCTATAAGGTATCTACTAATCATGCTCCCTAACATTACTAAGGGATAACTACTTAGCTAAACAAGAATTTATATGGGTTGGGATAGGGCTCAAAGCCCAAGGAAAATGTTCGTGTCGTTACACCATTACACCCTAAAAAAAGTCAAAATAAACGAAAGACTATGAATGTTACCTTCAACCAGTTTCGGCGTAAAACAAAATTTTAACGCGATAATTATAAATTAGAGAGTCACCCTTGATTACGGCAATTTCAGCTTCCCCTTTAACCTCTGCGACAAGATTAAGTTTTCCTTGAATGTCACATTGTGTCAGTTGAAAAGGTGGTACGCTGTTGCATGGTTGATAAGGCTGATGGTGGTAGACAAGTCGCAGGTGAATCTTGGAAAAGTGTTTCACTCCTTTCAACTGTTCGAAAAGAAAAATCATCATCTTGGCACCGAGAACTCATTCCTAATTGTAACCTGGTTCAATACACATTCAATGGTTTGTCTTTCTTGAGCACAAACAGAACTTTTTTCTACCACAGGGATGTACTCTGTCGGAAACTCAATTCAATAAACTCGTCAACTTGTACGCGCAAATCCTTCATTTCTTTAGGCATCAAACTATAAGGAGGTATAGATACTGGTAATACCTATGGGTGTACTTCAATATCAAAGACGATTTTTGTCTTCTCTGGTAACCTGCGCAAAGTTTCAGAAAAGACATCAGCCAAATATCTAACCACAAAGACGTATACTCCCATATCTATAACTCCTTCGAGTCTACAGTGAATCTCAACTTTCTATAGTCAATAATAACATCGGCAATAGTCAACAGCGAACCTAACAAATGTTCTATGTCGTTTTCTAGGCGTTTTGTTTCCTTGTTCAGGTTCTTGTTCTCACGTATCGAGATGGAGGCTACAGAGGTTGCACATTGCGACTTCTTCAAAACAGAACATTCGTTAGTTCACAACTGGTTAGTAATGTACATTACTAACACACCTAAAGGATATATATATCACGGTATCTCAATAGTTTACCCCAGACCCAAAGCAATTCGATAAAATTGAAAACAACCTTCCATTCATCAAAACCGAAATGAAACCAATGGACGGTACAAACCAAAACAATTTGTTTACATCTTAAAATCAAGTACACGGCACCGGAAAATAAGTAAGTACAGAACTCACAGTCCCAAGTGAATCGGAACAGCTCTGATACCAAACTTTAACGGACTGGTGAATTTTTCCTTCCAACGGGCTAGATTTCAACCCGTCCAGCATGGCAAAACCCCAGTTCCGTCACTCGAAATACAAATATAAAAAAAACAGTAGAAATGTACACTCCATTCAAGATTTCAACTAACCACTGATGCAAGGCCAATGTTAAGGATGATAAATAAGTAAATAATCATTTTTCATAGATCACTTTGAATACTGGACACCATAGAATTAAGCAAATTAGAAGAAAAATGATAAGAAGCAATCATATTAATAAGGAATAAATTAACACTTCTTCATTTCCAATTACAGAATCGAAATGAACAAAAACAAATAAAATGAGACAATTCAGGTGAGATTCCATAGACCATTTACTCACAGTAAGACACATTTCCAAAATGAGATTTTTCAATAGTTCATGATACTAATTGTGAGTGGGTGTTTCACGTGTAAACAAAAGTATATAAGACTGTTAAGAAGAAAATAATTGAAAGAAGCGTTCCTGTTACCACACTAGTTTTTAAAACTCAACAAGATACGTAAATGAGTATATGAGTATGCCTGTCGTACATCGATATTTGACAACAAAGGGAATTCAAAGCACTATTGCAACACCGAAGACCGTACCCATTATACACCAAACCGGCAAGTTTTAGTTATAGACTGTATAAAGATCATTTAAAAGATCTCAATGATAGCAGCAAAATGTACAAAAATGATATGGGATAAAGCAAGCAAACTACCCAGATACCCCTGTGATATACAATATCATAAGCTTACAAAATACTAACTTTCAAGCGCTAACAACTTTCCGTAAGCTCTGCCCGTCTTACTGCTGCAACTTCTCTTCGTAGTCTGAGGGGGGGAAAAAACAAAACAAAATGGGGTGAGCGAATGCCCAGTAGAGGGTATAACAGCAAACATGTAATACCAGTGCTAAACATGAGTAAATAGACGAGAGCATCAGATAAATAAAAATTCAGAAATGTAAATCTTAAGCAAAATATACATCATAAAATATTCAGAGACGCAAATAAATTTACTCTACTATTCTCATGGCCAATGCCACCGTCAGGGTAGTTCTGGTTACCAGCTATTGTTGCCGCAACGATCTTCCGGGTAGCCACTGAGGTGGTGGGGTGCCACTTAGGCCCGAAGTTCCTAAAGTAGAGTCGCCTAGCTTATCATCGTAATCAAACAAACGACAAAATGTAAATTCTTACATACATTTCGAGAAAATGAAATAGCTCCAAAATCAAGCGACTAACCAACACAAGTCTAAGATCCACAGTTTTCAACCCTACCAAGAAGTCAGTTCCGTAAGCAAAACTCAATTTTTATAACACCTTTATTCAAGCAGAAAATACATCATATACATCAATGAAAATCCGAATCATTGCTACGATAAGCGAGTAAAGCAGCACATGCAAATATGGAAATCCAACAAATCAAACTACATAAATCAAGAGACTTTATAGGTACCCATTCCTTCCATTAACTTAATTTCATTTTTACAATTAAAACCAAAATGTAGGCAATTATTTCAAAAACAAATTTGAAAAAGTCCAACAGCCATTTTCATTTAAAAAAAATAAACTATCACTAGTTAAACTGATGCTTGACTAAGACAAAAATAAAAAAAAACTTAGAGGAAGTGACATAATAATGAAACAAAATTTTTCCAATAACTTGCTAATCAACAAAGATTACAAAAGGAAGAAAATCTAACTACATGAAATGAAATGGATAGGCCCCATAATTCAAACTGTAAACAAGTTCTTGCAACTGTGCATGTGATAATAATTCAACTGAAACATAGTGGGAAAAGTATCAAAAGAAGTTCATGAAGGAAAGTTCAATTTTTTTTTGAATAATGGTGAAGTAGAATCAATGGTGCAGCTCACTGGATCATTTTTACAAACGGGTGATAGGCAATTTTCAGAATTGCAATACAACACTAGATTTAAGTTAGAAAGAAAAATAAGGGCTTTGTAACTGCAAGACAATTTTAATCTTTACAAAATCATTTTAATTCATTTGAAATTATGCACAGTTCAAAGTTTAAGAGTTAAATAAAAAAGAATTGATGGATTTCGAACCAAGTTCAAGTTTAAACACAGTTAAAAGATAATTGAAAGCATGGGTACTTTAAAGAACACTAAGCCAAATCAGAGAATAAAAAGTACAAATTAGTCCCAATGAAACAGTGGAGAAAACATGAGATGAAAGATTTAAAGAAAAACCCCCTACCTGTGCGTTTCAAAATCCTTGATCGAAAATGGAGGGCGAGTTGGGTTCAAATTTTTCTTCACAAATCAATAGTTTCTGCTCGAGATGGCTGGAAAGAGACGGTGGTTTTATAAGATAAGAGCATGTCGGATATAACAATGAAAATGATCCCTCAACCTTTTTAATTTGGTTAACAGTATCCAAGACTGAAGCTGCTCATGTCCGTAATGTGGCACACATGCGAAAAATAAATAAAAATTCTAGCCTTCTATAAGGTATCTACTAATCATGCTCCCTAACATTACTAAGGGATAACTACTTAGCTAAACAAGAATTTATATGGGTTGGGCTAGGGCTCAAAGCCCAAGGAAAATGTTCGTGTCGTTACAGCTGACCTTCAAGAAAAGATCAAGCGATTGGAAACTGAACTTTCTTTCTCACAAGATAAGGTCGCAAGATTTCAAGCTGCGAACAATCAACTTTATGGTAAGAAATCTCCTTCTCTTTCTTTAACCTTGTATTCCTTTGCATTTTTTCTTATTTTTCTTCTTCGCAGATGTTTACGGCCTTTCTGACGAAGCTGTATTCCTTCGTTCTTTTCCAAACCCAATAGACGATGATACTCTTCTCAATCGCCTTAATGAATCCTTAAGTAACTATTCAAATGAACAGATTAATTCCCTTTCTGTATATAATCTTAGATCCAAATTTCATCTTTTAGCAATTGATCACAGATCTAGTTTGAGAGCGTCTAATACATCCAAGCGTCAATATCTTAACTCTAAAGAAGAAATCAAGATTCTAAGAGCCCAAAAGAGTGTTATAGATGAAAAAGATCGGATCTCTAGGCAAGGAGCTCAAATTTTAGCAGATTTCCATAAAACCCTTCTTGAAGTCCAAATTAAAAGAGATAAACTTATCCGCGAGAGAGAGGATCTTGTTGAAAGAGAAAACCAAATTCGTTCCTGTCTTTTTATTGATAATTATGACGAATTTGCCTGGGCTGCAAAGATTCTTGACAATGCCAGAGCTAACTTAGGTGTAGATGTTAGCCTTCATGTTGAACAAGCGGCCTTAATTAAAGACTTGATTTAAAAAGAGAAGGTTGTTAATTGTTCTTCCTTTTTAATTTCTTGTCTTTTATAGTTCTTTGCAAAATTTCCAACTTGTTATTATATACTCGCAGGAGTTGAAAAGAGATACTCTGAAAGAATTGGAGAACTTGAAGCTGATAAGAATCAACTCGCAAAGATTCTTGCTGCTCGCAATAAGAAATATTCAAAATTGAAGACCCAATTAAAGATTACTGCTACCAATTTTAGCAATCTCCTTGATGGCGTTCGCAATGATTCTGCCAAGAAGATATGCGATGATCATAACATTCCTTATTCTTTGTATCCTTTCCTCGCAGAAGAAGTTCCAGAGAATACTACAAATCTTGTTATATCTCTGACAGTGAAGCTGAAGAATCTGGCGGAGATGAAGGATACAGTGAAGATAACGGTGAAGACAAAGAAGAAAAATCTGGCGAGGATGATGGTAGATCTAACTAGTTTTGTTTCCTCTTTTTAATCTCCTTGTAATATTTGTACATTTATCTCCTTCTTCTTGTGATATTACCGCAAGGTTCCTTGATGTATAAATTTCTTTTGCTTCTATCTATATAAATTAGAAAACAATTCTTTTCTGCAATATAGTTAATCAACATGATTATTAATCCTTAACTATCTGTGTAAATTTTTCATATAATAATGTCTACGTGAATTTATCGTATAATGATGAATAACAATTTTATCGTTCTGTTCATTCCCATACTTGCCTCTGCTATTCATCTGCAATATGAAAAAAAAAAATTGAGTAGAGCTTAGATATTTGTTGTGAATAAAATCTATTTAAATATTTTTTCCTCTATCTTTGCGATAATATCGCAAGTCTCATTATTTCTGCGTCAATATCGCAGTCATTCAATCTTGATTTCTTGTGGTCTTATTATGCCTTCCTAGTTAAAGGTCTTATTTTGCAACATTTTGTATTGGCGACAAAATCGCAGGACGTCCTTACACTTGCAAGTAAAAACACATTGATCTTGTCTTATCTGCGTTTTGTCACTTTCTCTGCGACAATATGACAAATCTAAGCTCCCTTGCGAGAACAAAGCCTTATGGCATTGCCGTCTTGCGATGAAATCGTAGGACGTCCTTACACTTTCATGTAAGAACCCATTGATCTCATCTTATCTTTTTCTCATGGCTTGTTGCCTCTGTATAATATTTGTCACGCGACAATATGATAAGCCTAAATGTTCTTTCGAAAATAAAGCCCCATGACATTGCCGTCTTTAGACACTTATCAGGTCCCTAATGGAGGGTGCCTCCCTTATCTTCCCCCTGGTTGCCCATTCAAGGAGGGCACATCGGCCATACAAGACTAGCTCCTCCCATCCGGTCTTAACAAAAACGAGCTATTTTCGCAGCCTCTTGTCCTTTATGCCTATATGGCTTATAGTTACAAGATTGCACCCTAAGTGTGGTTTTCTTCGGGTCGAGTGCATCATAGCCAAGACTTTCCAAGAATGGCCAGGGTAGTTTCGTACGCCCCGGGCACTCTTGGCTCAACCGTGTACCTCGACGCCTTGATCATACTCTGCACTCCTTTGAAGAGACCCTCGGTCGTCCAACCAGGGTATAACCTTATACAGTTGGAAATCCAAGGTACCTCCCTCGGATAGGTTTTCTTTAACCCCAAAATCTCCATGACTCAGGTTCCAGCAGCGGTATAACCTTATCCCTGAGCCATGCAAAAATATACCCCCTTATATGACGCACTTTAGGTCTTACATTTTCCTCTTACGAAATTTTATTCGTGAACTAGGGTGTACGTCATAAAGGTTCGTCCCATTCTTATATTTCTCTTGCGTGTATTGCAACTCTGATGAAATTTCTTTTATTTGATCTTCTCTTTATTTGCATTTCAACTCTTGCATAATTTTTCAATTTCATCTTTTTCATTCAAACGAAATATTCTTTTGAAACATTTTCTTCAACAAATCATTCATAAATTTCTTAAATTTCATCATTTTACCTTTCTACTTACTACTTTCTGCTTCTGCCCTTTTGTTGCATTTTGTTATTTTCTCTCCATCTGCGAGACGCTCGCCATCTACTTTTTGCAGCTCATGTTGATTTCGCAAAGTTCCTTCCTCTCGCCGCTCTATTGTATCAACCATCAGCTTATCACCTCTTTGTTTTTGCTTAATGTTATGTTTCCAATTTCTATTCCTCACTGCTCTTTCTTCGCAAGATTCCATATCAATTTCATAACATTTTATTCCTTCAATCAAATCTCCCTTTATAACTCCAACACCACTGGGATGTGCAAACTTAATGCACTGGTGATAAGTTGACGCTACACCTAAGATTCCATGTAACCATGGCCTTCAAATCAAGGCGTTATATGGTGATTCTATGTCAACCACGCAAAATTAAACTTTGGAAGATAACCCCTTTAACAGAATCCGTATAGTAATCTCCCCTTTGGGCTTGTTGGCAGTACCATTGAAACCATAGATCTTAAAGGTTGATGGTATCAGATCCTCGTCTCTTCCACCCACGGTTTTGTACGTATGATAAAATAAAATATCAACTGAACTTCCAGTATCTATTAGAACTCTGTTAATGGCCCAAGAATCTTCAGCTTCGCCATCATCATTTTCTTCATCTTCTTCTTCTATTTGTTTTGGATTTATTTCTAATCTGACCACCAGTGGGTTGTCATGCATCTCGCCAGGCTCTGCTACTTATTATGCAGTGAAAAAAATAGTTTGATTTTTCCACTCCTCTAATGGCGAGACTCTCCCAATATTCATTATCTATCTTCCATCCGCGTCTCTCGCGAAGACTCTGCTTAGAACGTTGTCGTGGAAATCCTCGATAGTCTTGAATGAATGTATGATGGAATTACAGAACAAATTCTTCGCCTTGGCTCCAACCTCTATCACAAATGTTTCTGCTCCTTTTACAGTATTCACTCTGCGAATATCCGGCGCCGGTGGTAACTGCTGAGATTGCGGATGTCCTATTAGAAAATGATTTAACTTTTCCTGATCAATCATCCTCAAAATTATTCTTTTTACATTCCTACAATCGTTTACTGAGTGACCATGAAAGTGATGGTAAGGACAAAATTCTTGATTTCGATTATTTAGATGTGTCTCTTTTCCCATATTCCAGGGTGATGGTATATTTTCCATCAAAATGATAGCCTCCCAAATTTTTTCTATACTAACATTTAGAGGTGGCATCTTAATTTCTTCCCATATTATCTTCTGACTCCCTTGTCCTCTAAAATTATTTTGCCTCTGACCACCATAAGTCTCTTGCGGCTGATCAAGTATTTGAATTTTATTATTTCCACCGCAATTGTAATAGTTCCTTTCCCTTTCATACTCTTCTTGATCTCGACTTCACGTGGCTACTAACTTCTGCTGGTTATCAATCACCACTTTCTCTTATTTTGACTGCGAGGTGCTCGCCATATTATTAATCATTTTAGGAAGTAAACTTCTGTTTTCCGCTATTGATCTGGTGTTTGCGACTGGATATGATTCCATCTCATTTTTTTTCTCCTCCAAAGAAATGTATTCTTCTTGTATTTCTCGCAGCTCAGTCATTGTGATGGTATTTTTGACTCTGAAAATTTGAACATATAGTAGATTGGTTGCGAACATAGCATTAATGAAAGATAAAATGAGGTATCTCTCATCCACTCTACCAGCCATTTCACTGCACATTGTTTTCCATCTTAATGTTAAGTGCTTCAGACTCTCGTCAACCCTTTGTTTTAACCCCAAACACATCTTAAATTCCTGGACGCGCAGAATTGTTACTTATGTATGCCCCCAAAAATGTGGTTTGTAGATGAGTGAAAGAAGTTATAGTATTCTTGGGTAAACCCTCAAACCATTTTAGCGCCTCGCCAGTTAAGCTTGATGCGAAATATTTGCACAACATAGTATCATGATTTTCCCACTGTAGCATACATCTCACATAAGCTTTGATGTGTTGAATCGCACATGTAGATCCATCAAAAATACTAGTTAATGCTGGCAAGTTGCACTTTGGGGGCATTCCTCCTAATTGTACTGCTTGAGTGAATGTAGTTTTTGCAGCTTCTTCAATTGCCTCATCAAGTTTCCTTCTGCCTCCTTCTCTTCTTTCATTTAACATTCCCCTCATTTCTGCTAATTCTCTTAAAACTTGTTCATTCCCAACTGAATTTTGCTCCATTAGTCTTTTCAGTGCAGATTCCCTTCTCATGCGTTCTTTCCTATCTTTCGTTGCGAGATCTTGATTTATGTCTCCATTACTTTCTTCTTGTATTTCTCTGCTATCTTCTCTTACATTTCTTTCGTGAATATGCACACAATTATATCTCTCATTTTCTCTTCTGCGATTTTCTTCTGTTCTTCTTTGAACCCTATCGTATTCTTCGTTAATATTACCATTATTACGGTTCTGTTCACGTCTTTTTTCTCGATTTTCATGATTATTCTGGCGAATTGCCTCTTGAAATTCTTGCTCTTCTACCTTTGCTCTTAATCTTTCCATTTCGCAAGCTAAGCGTGCTTGTTTAGCATAATGTCTCTCGATTTTTCTTTCAATTATCTGTTGATTTCTTAAAGTTTCTCTTCCATGCAATATCCTTCTTCCTTCCTCTTGATCTTCTTCGCCATCTTGGTTATTTCGTGCCTGGCGATGTCCATTTTCCTGCCTCATGTTGTTTTGTTCATTTTGTTGAATTTCACCTTGTGGTATGTAACGATCTTCCCTTATTTCTCTCCTTTCGCGATGTCCTCCATTTGGATCATAATTTTCTTCTTCAATATTTGTTATAGGTGATCTTCTTCTTATCTCACTTCTGATTGTTCTCGAACTTGATCTTGTTGTGCTTCTTGACCTTCTATTTTGTAACCTCATGTTTTCCATTCTCAATTCATGGTTTTTCCTTGCCAAATTTGCACGTTCTTCCGCCTCTAACCTCCTTTCCTCTTGTATTCTTTGTCTTAAAACCTCTACTGTTTCATTTTCATCACCACCATGTATTAACCCTCCATTTACTTCTTGGTTTCTTCCCTCTCGTCTTTCATCTCTTAATTGTCGATCTTCTGGTTCTTCTATTGAATCTGATCGCCAAGTATGCACGCTTACTCTATCATAATCCACAGCTCTATCTTATATTAGTGTTTGTTGATTTGGCTATTGAACCTGATTTTCTCCATCATTCCTTGTTCTATTTCTTCTTTTTCTTATTCTTGAGAATTCTCCCATTTCATTTGTTTCTCCTCCTGCAAGTTTTTTACTCCTCCTTACGGTTGTTGGTGGTTCTGATGTATTTCTTCTTCTTCTAGTCATTAATCTTAGTAAATTGTTGGATATTGCGTAAGATCTTTCACTAATTGTTCCAAATTCCTTCCAATCACAATGTCAATTTTTATCTTTTTCTTCAAACAATCATTAATTCATCCCTGTTTCTAGCGCCAAAATGTAGTTGTAGGAAAACCTACACTACACCCTTGATAAGAATTTACAGTAATTAACACATATTTGAAGATTAAAAACAACACTTTCTTATTTGATTCTCAGAAATGTTTACAAGAAATTGAAGAAATCCAATATACAACCGCTCTCTTGAATTTTCTCTCTCTTCAAGACTTTCTCAACACTCAAAAATACATCATCCTCTCTCTGAATCTACTGGGTCTCGTTATATAGGGTAGTTACATAGTGGATGACAGCTAAGCTATCCTTTAATTTTGGATCTGACTCGCGATATTATCGCAGTAGTTATAATGCCAATTCTCGCAAGCGTTGTATCCATCGCAGAAAAATCATGCTCTTCTCGTGTTTCTTCATTCGTCATCTATTTCGTCACTCTTCAAATTATCTTTTGATACTCGCAAAGTTTTGTTGAAGAACTCGCGGTGGTGTTCACAGAAATGTTATTAATCTCGCAAGAGTAATATCATGGCGATATTCTGGTCCTACAGCACTGCTCTAGCTTATTTTCTACGGTTGGTGATAATCTATGATTAATGACGAATAAATGAATATATTAACTCATTGACGGTTTATATACGAAGAAAGATTCCTCGATCATATCTCTCTCTATTGATTACAATACTATTTTATTTGCTTTGTTTATTTAATTTATTGAAATCTAAAACAAAACCCCCCTTTGTGACACTTTGACAACTAAAACTCACTACTCTTCGTGGGAACGATCCTTACTTCCATTATATTACCAGTTAATTGTGTGGAAATAAGATTATTAATTTGATTACACTTACGACACGCATCAAATTTTGGCGCCGCTGCCGGGGAGCAGCCGGTAGCTTTAGTTGTTATTTCTTTTAGTTTTATTATTGTTTTTAGAATTTCTTTTTAGTTTTTAATTTTGTTTTATAGATTTTTGGTTACAGGTGCTTAATCTCTGGCACCGAAAGATTGGGATTATTTTAGGTGCAAAATTTAAACCCGTAAAGGAACGGTACTTCAAGCACGTCAACACTTGCAGCAAGAACCTCCTTCAGAAGAGATGGTAGAAGGCGCAAATCCTCCCCCTCCTCCTCCCAGGAGGACGCTCATAGATCTAACATCTCCATTGTTTGATCAACAAAAACTTTGCATCAACTTAGATGAATCTATTGAACTTAAATCTCAGTTGATACATTGGTTACCTAAGTTTAAAGGGCTACCTGGAGATGATCCAAATAAAAACTTGCTATTATTTCAACATATGTTGACAAGTTTAAAGCCAACTGGAACTGACAAAGACAGAGCTTTACTTAAAGCTTTTCTATTTTCTTTGACAGATTCAGCGGAAGAATGGGTTTACAACCTTCCACAAGGAAGCATTACAACATGGAATGACATGCAGAAAGTGTTCTTAGAAAAGTATTTTCCCGCTTCCAAAGCAGCAACTATTCGTAAAGCAATAAGTGGAATTGAACAAATTGTTGGTGAAACTCTTTACGATTATTGGGAATGGTACAAGAAGTTATTGTCTAGCTGTCCACACCACCAAATCAGTGAGAAACTCATAGTGCAGTATTTTTATGATGGGATGCTTTAATCGGAGAAAAATCTCATATATGCAGCTAGTGGTGGTGCGTTAAACAACAAAACCATTGATGAAGCCATATAACTGATTGAGAACATGTATGCAAACACGCAACAATTTAATGCAAGAGGCGTATCGATGGCTAGGAGAGTCAACGAAGTTAGTTCTTCTTCATACTTAGAAGATAGAATGGGTAATATGGAGAAGATGATGTAACAGATGGCAGCCGTTCTCATTCCTTCTTATGAAGAAGAGCCCTAACAGGTAAATGCTATATTTCCTAATCAGAGCTTAAGGTATGATCCCTATTCTAATACTTGTAACCCTGGTTGGAAAGATCATCCTAATTTTAGTTATGCTAACAAACAAGATGCAGCTCCTAATCCATATATGAGACAAGGTGGTTTTCAACAACAACAACATCAGAATGATGAATCCAAGTTTGAAGCACTCATCTCCATAATCAAACAGGGTCAGCTAGAAACCAAGCAATTCATGCAGAAAACTGATCAAAATCAGCTGAAAGAGGATAATGCTATCTAAGATTTACATACTCATATTGGACAATTGGCCACGGATGTGAATCAGCTGAAGGCAAAATCTTCAACAACACTCCCATCTCAACCGTTTGTGAAACCAAGAGAGCACGTTAATGCAGTAACACTAAGAAGTGGGAGACAAACTGAAGAGCCACATCAACAAAAAGAAGTTAGTGACGACATCGAAAAGGAAGTAGAAGAGGAAACCGTCCCAAAGGAAAATCCAACCTCAAACGGACTAGGATATAAAATGTAGTTGAGCTCAAGAACTCCATGGCAATCATCATACAAGACAAAGGAATACTTAAGGAACCAGTGGTTATTCATCGACTAAAAGGTATGTGGAGACTTGAACTTATCTATCACTCAAAAGTCTATCTACTATATCTCCTATCTTGAGACAAAAGTCGTATTACTATATAGACTAAGATTATACACATGTGGTATTTCGAGATAAGTATACGCTTATCTATTTCTCGAAATATGTATTGGTAAAGCTTTAGCTTTATCCAAGTTCATTTTTACCTAGTGATGAAAGTCATGTTATGTTTCAATCACTTTGAAAATCGCTCTGACGAAAAATAGTTTGTGAATAACAACTATATAACGCCCTCTGAGAATGTTTCAATGATTGAAATGAGAGTTTAGATAATATAACCATTGGAGGATATAAGAATTATTGTGGAAACACATATATGTATAAGTCCTTATTGCTTGAACAAAAGTTTGCGAACTTTGTTGATAATGTGAAACCGGAGAAGTACGTGAGCTTCAGTCCGCGAACTCAGTCCGTGAACGGTCGAAGTTATCAAACCGGATAATTTCTGCCGGAGCTTGTGAACTCCATCCAGGAACTTAAGTCCGCGAACACAGTCCGCGAATTTGAGTCGGTTATGTCTAAAAATGATGTTCGTGAACTTATCTCAATAAACTAAGGAATGCTATTGCAAACCGTGGCTTTATAGTTCATGAATCGATTCGAGTGAATCACATCTTTTTTGCTTCGATTGTGTCTTGTGTAGTACATAAATATCTAAGCAATTGAACAACTCTTTAACTAGTTCATTTGATTCATTTGGACTAGTTATGGTGAAGAAGAATATGGTTGATATGAAAGTTATCATATGACTAACCATTTGGTTAACTATTGTTGAACCAGCTAATGTACAAGTTTGGGTACGGTTTTCACTAGCCTACAAATGTGCATTTCATGTGTGTGTAACAAGTTATGTTTTCGATATAATGGTTGATAAATATTATCTTGAATCTAATCAGGTTTTCATCCAACGGTGAATATTGAATGCTTTGTTACTAAGCTAACATTGATTGCAAACCCTGATTTGAGAGACAATATAAGGGAGAACTCTAACAACTTTGCTAATCTAGAGTTGATTCTCCTTTAACCTTTGGTTTTCTTCTTCTAAAACCAGGTTACTGACTTAAAGACTTTATTGGGATTGTGAAGCCAGACCGATACTACTTTTCTTGTAGTTGTGTGATTTGATCTTGATGTTTCTATCGTACGAGTACAATTGTAATAATTAGCTTGAGAATTCTATCTCTGATAGGCAAGATATAAAACTAGTCACAAACTCTTCGTCTCATCGTTTGTGATTCCACAATATCTTTTTTCGATGCGTCTATTAAGACTATTGTGAGGTGATTGACAAAGATGAGATGTTCTTCGGGAATATAAGTTTGGTTTTATCAATTGGTTCATGTTCACCTTGATTTATCAAAACATGGAACAAAAACTTGTAGGTTTATTCGTGGTAGACGAATTTATCAATTACTGTAGACTTTTCTATGTGATACATATTTGTTTAATAAAGTCTTCGACTTTGGATCGTAGCAACTCTTGGTTGTGGGTGAGATCAGCTAAGGGAATCAAGCGCGCAGTATCCTGCTGGGATCAGAGGCGTAGGAGCAAAATTGTACCTTGGATCAGTGTGAGATTAATTGGGGTTAAACTACAGTACAGACCGAAGTTAGCTTGGAGTAGGCTAGTGTCTGTAGCGACTTAATACAGTGTATGTTTAATCTGGACTAGGTCCCTGGGTTTTTCTACATTTGCGGTTTCCTCGTTAACAAAATTTTGTTGTCTGTGTTATTTCTTTTCCGCATTATATTTTTTTATATAATTGAAATAATACAGGTTGTGCGTTGTTCA